>CM069144.1:25231757-25626675 GCA_035221665.1 Okamejei kenojei | reverse complement strand
TCCAGTTTCAACCGCTCTAAACCGGACCCGAACTGGGGTGGTAGGCCACATGCCCTAGGCTTGATCCCAGTAATTCTAAGGGTGGACTGCATGTCCTGTCCCGTGAAATGCTCCCCGATACCGACTCCACGAACTGTGGGAGTCCCCCACATGGTGGAACACCTCCCTAACCAGGATTTTTGCCGTACCCATGCGGGCTGCTCTGCAAGGGAAGGCCTCTACCCATTTGGGAACACATCCACAAAGGACTATGCTACTTGTAAACCCCTGAGCGTTGGAAGGGGTCCAATGTAGTTTGAATTTGATTGAATGCCATGGCCCCTCCACCCCTCCTTTGTGGCCCATAGAATCATTACCTTTTCTGAGCGTCTGGGTTTGTTTGCTCGCAAAACAGACAGCTTCCGTAGATCGCGAACGACTCCCCCTGACCCTGGCCACCATCCGTGTCATCTCTTACTCACTAACTCGCTCCATTGGCTCTCCCGGGTACCTGCCTCCTGACCACATGGCCTAGTTTTTAAAATCCCTTCTGTACAGGGAAGGCACTACCCACTTAATCCCCCTTGAAATAACATGCCTTCCTTTACTGACAATTCTTACCTCCATACGGTCCCTCTATCTTCCCTCCTCAAATGGCTGCTGAGCGCAAAACCACTCCCGCACTCTCCCTTTTTCTCGAGCTGCTCCCTGGCTGCAGCTACCGTCCTTCGTCATAGGGTCCCATTCTTTCCCAACTCGTGGCTCCTTCTCTGGCCACGCGACAGCCCCAGATTTCCTTTTCCCACGCCACGTGGCTTCGTTTTGGAATGGGCCATCACTTATATATACTGTATCTTAATCACCGCCCTCCCTTACAATCTTCTCTAAAGGGATTAATGGTCAGAGCTGCCGTCCGATGAGGTGTCCCCTCGCGGGAACCTGATGGCCATATACTCCGTGCAGGAATTGCATTGAACATGCCTGTCCGAACATACAGTGTACGGAGTGGAAGGAACACGCTCGGAATGGGTCCACCACATAAATACACTGCCGCCAGCTCGGCCTGCTTGGCGCTTAACATATTGGGAGTTTAAGGTCTTGGGCCATCTCCGCCTCGGGGTCCCAGTTCCAACAGCCCATGAGCCTTATGCCACTCGGACACGATACTGAACCCGTCCCACGTAGATTTCCCTACCCTTGAGTAACCTGCCTAAGCCCTAAGACCACCTCCCATACCCCTCCAACCGTGCAACGGTGTGCTCCCCTGGGTACCACCAATTGTTTGTGAGCTTTGGCTCGCATAGCCTCTCAGCCCGTAAGGCCATTTGGAGGAAAGAAAGGATCCCCAGCGAGAGATCCTCGCACTGCTACGGTCCCATCCTTAATTCCCACGTCCAGAAGCACAGTTCGGGTATGTGGTGAGGAGGGTGATTGGGGACATTCTTATGAAAGACCTGTACCCTCTTCACTGCCGAATAAAAAAAAAAAACACCAGCCCAATATGTGGCCCTACATTGCCGCTCACATTTTTGAATAGGACACTTTCTAACTCTGTGAGGACTCTGGAGGAATAACCACTGGCTTAACTTGCCGTCCATTCCTGGAGGAGCACTGCGCTCCAGGTAGGTCCCAGCTTTGGCTATCTCCAGGAAAAAATGCCTCCCTGATTCAATGGTTCCCAAGTCTGGGGCCTTTTGCTGTCCCGCTTCAAATGATGAATGCCGACACCGCACTGTTCATCCCACTCTCCACTCTACCCCTTTGCGTACAGCCCTGAGCAGAGGTTGCTGTGGTCGCGGCATAGTCCCTGTATAGTCTCGCATAGCGCCTGTGACACCCTTAAATTACCTTACCCCCCCCCCCCAACGTCCTTTGGGACTGGTTCCTGCACTGCCTCTTCTTGCGGTATTGATAACCCTTTCTCCAAACCCTATGGGTCATCCCAAGAACATACCTCTTGTAACCCTATCTGTGCCTCTTGGGTTTTACTTTTAAACCGCTCTTACGAGCAGCTCAGCATTCCGTTTACTAGGACAGTTCCTATTCTATGCTCCGGAAAGCGAAGAAATATATGTCCACATCTGGAACGATCTTTGGGGCTCACTAAATTCCTTTAAACATTCCCGCCATATATTGGTGGAAAAATGCAGGGCCTATTGTGGAAAACCTTGGGGAAGACAGTTTCCATGTGTACATACTTTGCCCCTTGAATGTGAAGCAAATTTGTACTGTCTTCCTTCCTGACCGGGATAGACCAGAAAACCGTTCCGATGTCTAGCACCTTAAATCCATATGCAGACGCCCGAATCTCCCTAATAGTCCGCTACAGCTGCCACTGTTGGTGCGCAAGCCGGAATTTTATTATTCAGACCTATAAACTATGTGGCCCTCCAGGCAATTGCCTGGATTCCGACGGGCCAAGTGGTTAGTTTCACGTGGGTGGCTATGGTCCCTCAAAATGCCTTGCTTAACCAGTGAACTCCAGGTTACTCTAAGTCTGCCTCCCGCTTCTCTGGGAAAAACTAACTGCTTCTTCTTTTTCTGCGGCTTCTTCCGGACCATCGTTTCCTGTGACCCCTTCCACATCTGCTTGTGAGTACGAAAATGCGGCCACAATTTTCGGCTCAACATGCCAGCGATACTCGTCGGGGTCGCCTCACAGGCCTCTTCGTCGTACCTTCCTCCGGCTGTTCACTGACCCACACAGAGCCCCTATCTCTGGTGCCCTCTCATGACCCATTACCTCCTTCTCTCTCTCAGCCCCTTCTCCTGCTATGCCCTCACAAACATGGGTCCTCAGGTCCACGAGGACCTGTTGGCCACTAAAAAGTCGGCGCCTTGTAAGCCCCTTTCCCTCCTGCCTCCCACTCAAAAGGGCGCACTGCCACTGCGCTTGAGTGCTCTAATGGAATGGACAAGGGAACAGGTGTAAAAACCCCACTTCTCAATTCCCGTAAAACCGACAAACATAGGGCACACCCACTAGATGGCGGGGATGTACTGGGATTGTCCGAGTGGTACAATGGTACTGAAGCACCTGTGTCCACAGGTAACTCCCGACCACATCCTGGAACCTCCATCTTGACCCCAGGTCTCCCACATGGCCATGCTCTAAAAGGGCAATAGGAAGGTGGGCTGTTTGCTGGATCGAAAGTGCCGGGGGTGCAGAAACGGGCGCGCCCTGGCCTGTTGCCATGCTACCTGTCCGGACCCTCCCGCCTTGGAAAGCTAAAAAGATCTATTGTTCCCGCACTGCCACTCCCTCCTCCCGGGGCTGGGTTGCCGTTAACCGGGGTCCCTATCCCCCACTGCTCTACTTAGTTTCTGCACTCCCACTTTAGTGAGCCCTGGCTTCCACACCCTTAGCACCCAGCCTCATCTCGGAAGAGGTCCGCTGCCTTCCTTTTCCACTCCCTCCTTTTGTGGGGTGGCGGTAGTATATTGTGCACCTTGCCCCTTAAACCCTCATTTCTTTTTCTCCCCCCATTGTGATAGCAAGGGTGAGCTAAACCTTATGACCATCCGCCTCGTAAAGTTTTGGTCCGCCTGGTTCCGAACCAGTGCCCGGCCTTTGCCCTAACTCGCGGAAGGCAATTCGCTACCAAGTCATCAGCCAGTGGGCTGTTCTCTCATCTAAATTCGTGCCCTATCTAAATGTCCAACACCCTCCCTCATACACTGCCCACAGTCCTTTCACGAACATGACCGGGGACTCAGCTACCCTGCTGCCTTCGTCACCCCCACCCTGGCGAAAGGACTACGCTGATTCATCCCATGGGCCTCCAGAGCCGCTGTCTGTGCCGCTACCCATGTTTCTCAGGTCTTCCCCCTTCCCTGAGTAACCGCCTTGCATAGTAGTAATCCAGGTCAACAGTAGTAGCTATACTGTTCAACTACCATCATCGAAATCGTTATGTTGGCTGCTTGCTGGGGGGCACTCTCCATAAAATGCAATGAACGGATCCCCGTCCTTGGTTAACCTGGGAACCGTAAGCCACCATCCTCCCTCAACAAACGTGGATTTTGTGCCCCATTGGGAATGATGATATCACTCTCTATGGCCCCCTATCTGCTTGCCTACCAGGGAATCAATTTCCCGTGCCCGTACGGGACACATCTTGCCCTACCCGGGCTGTTGTCCCATAACCCCCGGCTCTCCCACCATGATCGTTACCCCCACCACCTCGTGAGTGGCTCAGCATGCGCAGACACCGGCTAACCACGGTGCTCTCCCCCTCCGCCTTCCTTGTTGCCTGACCCTCCACAGACAACCTGCACCCCACCTGCCGACCCGGACCTCACCGGGCGCCTCAGGTATGCTGTCTATTCCCCTTTGCCCCTCATGAATAAATCTCTGAGGAAGCCCTCGGCCCCGGGGGCCCCCCCTGTCCCCTTACCAGGTGAACCCTTCCCCTAGTCTTTGACAGAATCTCCTCCTACTGCGCTAATCCATCCTGGGCAATGCCCATGACACAATCCCCTAGCTCGCTACGGGACAACCCATTATGCTGCATGGATATCTTGAACTTTCCCTCCACTCCCTGTATCTCTGTATATCTCCAGAGTCAGGAGTTTCCTGTGCATTCCTTCCCTCTCCTTTGCCTCAGCCACCTGGCATCGGCGAATTCCTGGGAATTGTTCTTGGGATCTCCTTAGCTGCAAGATACACTGCCTGGCTCACGGAGTTCCTCATATTGCCAGCCCTATTTCCCCTTCTCTAGCGCTTTCCTCAAACGCTGGGCCCCTACTTTTTCTTCAGTTGCTCTATCAAGACTTCTCCTACCTGATTCGCCATTTTGGCTACCTTGTCTGTTGATAGGCACGCTAGCCCAACGGCCTTTTCCTGTCCCTTTATTATAAACTTTGCTGGTCTTAGTACATTCTGCTTGCTCTGCTGCTGCGGGCGCTGTGCTGTCAAAAAGTGGCTAACCACCGGTCGAATCTATATGGGATAGAGTATGATCTTTTTAAACAGATAAGAGTAATTCGTTCTCCATCTTATTATGTTCTCTCTCGGATTTCCCCACGGGCAAGTCAATATATCCCAAACCACTGAGGTCCTGCCATGTCCGCCCATTCGTAGGGGTCAGTTTTTCCCGTAGTGACTCCACTTCGGGACATGGCCAACGCCCGTTCTTAGTATTCTCTCCCTTTCATGTTCAAGACCGGTGACACGCAGCTCGCACTCAGCGTTCCCAAGAAGAATACAAAAAAAGGGGGTTCTGCGCCCTGGGGTCCTAGACCTCGGAATTAAGCTGGCTATGAGAAAAAAGTTGACTTGACCCAGGTGGAGCGTTGCAGAATGAGAGAAAACAGAAACCGAGACGGAAACTCAAAGCAAATTCTAAAATTTACAAGGCCTTATTAAACAATTGGAAATCGAATCTCACCACACTACATATACGTGGCAAAATTTATGCTTTATTAAACTAAGACTATGGAAAGAACAATTATCGGGCTCGTCGTAAAACTTACTTGCACAATTTTTTAATTACAGATGCATCCCCCACCTTTCCCCTCTTCTCTCAACCTCTATCCTATTTCGGAACTTCACCAAGTCCGTCTGGGGTACTTACAGCTAGAAATCGATTGCAGGGTCAGAAGCCGTCCAACAGAGCAGAAAGGGAGTGAGTCTTCTCTGCTTGCCTGTCCTTATTTACCTGAGTTTTTTTCCCTTGAAACCCTCCCAGGTGGTCCTCGGCAAAAGCTTTCGATATTCCCATTTTCGAGCTGGCATGAACAATAGGCTTTCCAAGGATATTGGGTTTTGCTGATTGTCATACTACCTCTACCTGATCATTAATCCCATCACCTGGATGGGCTCCCATTGACCCGATGGATGGCCGATTTATTACGATGGTATCGTCTTGCTGCTTGGCTGTTTAACCCCCTTCTGCTGAGCTCGTTCCTTCCTTTATCTTTCAAAGAGAAACCCGTTATCTCCGTCCAGCCTTTCCTTTCACACCATTCGCATAGTCAGGCAATGCCCAGGCCCACAACCGGTTTTAAACCGGTTCTTCCTTTGTGGATTGGAGTTTTTTCTTTGCAGCCAGCAAGTCTGTTTTTGAAAATGTCCATATACCATACACTGAGTTCTTCCATAATTTTGGAGGATTTTGCCCCAATAACTTACAGAGCTTACACGTTCTCACCCGTGACTGCATGGATTTTCGCCCAGGTGATGTGGTTTCCTCCCGACACTCCAAAGACGTACTGGGGGGTGGATTTTGTAGGTTTAATTGTCTGTTGTAAAAATGTAAATTGTCCCAAGTATGTAATAGTGCTGGTGTACAGGGATTGCTGGTTGGTGTGTATTCAGTTGGCCAAAGGACCTGTTTCCCCCCAATCCACGCAGTTAACTCTAAACTAAACTAAACTTTTCATACTACAATTTTTTTTGAGTCCTAATAAAGTTCTAATGACTCATCATCTTCTTCCGGCCCAAAGCATTTTTGGATCTAATTGCTCAAAATGTACACATACTGACATAATGTATTCTGTTAGTACTTTTGTACAGCTGTGTTACAATGTTTTGCCCTTCTATTCCCCACTTCCAGATATATTCGTCCCCTTTTTAAACAGATAAGAGGAGATTCTCCATCTTGTTATGTTCGCTCACCCCCTCTGGAAAGTCATATACCCAAACCACCGAGGTCCTGCCATGGTCGCCATTCTGTAGGGTTTGGTTTCCCTTACTACTCCACTTCGGGCCCAACACCCTGATTTTTCTGTACTTGCTACATTTTGTTGATCTATGCACGTGATCTACTTTTTGTGCAATAAATTTGCCCTCTAAAATTTACGTCAGATACATTTATTTGCTCAAAATGAATGGTGCCAGATCTACCTACATTGAAATCCACCAGATAGAGTTTTAGTCAATTATTTAATATAAATCCCTCCTTAATATCTCTTTCTAAAGTCATGCCTTGCCCTCTACCTCCCGATGCTACACATTCTTGACATCATTGGAAAAGTAAGATATTATGAAACTGTTATTTATCTAAATCATTAATAAATATAGCGAACAGTTGAATCCCTGGAGCGGATCTTTGAGAGTACCATTAATAACTTTCCTTCCAATTTGAGTGCACATCTATCATCCCTAACTCTGTCTCTACTGCTAACAACCTCTTAACAAAGTCTGTATAAACAACACACCAAGTCTCTTGCCTACTATGTCAGTTACTTCTCAAAACATTCAATCATGTTCATTAGATGTGAACTACCTTTACAAATCAATGTTGGCCGTCTCTAATCAGCTCAAATTTCCCTAAGTGCTCAGTCCGCTTGCTCCTTAATTAAATAAATACCAATGGCTTTCCCCACAACAGATGTCAGCCTAATAGGCCTATCATTTCCATGATTCCTTCTCTACACCTTCTCAAGTAATGGAGTTGCGCTTGTAACTTTTCCAAATCTAGAGGAACAATTCATTAAGCAGGAGGGCTTTGGAAGATCATGGCTAAACACCTGCAATTTCCTCAACCGCTCATTTAAAAACTTTGAGAGAAAGCCATCAACATCTGCCAATCTTCAGCACCATTATCTCTTTCTAATGCTAACCTACTTGCCTTAACTAGAGTGAGTTTTTCAAGCCTTTGATACATTATTCCTTTTTTTAGAATTCCAGCTATATTATCCTCTGCCTCAACCACAAAAGCCAGATGCAAACTAATCTGTTATTTCCTTATTTAATTTGAAGACACAAGGGACTGCAGTTTGCTGGAATCAGATCAAAAACACAAGGTATTAATTTTAATGTTGCTCTGATTGTTCTCTTCCAGTACATGTCCAAAACACTTTTTTGTATTACTCTGGCTATTCCTTTCAGTGTTCATTTCAATATTCCGTTA
Organism: Okamejei kenojei; assembly: GCA_035221665.1. Classification (NCBI taxonomy): domain Eukaryota; kingdom Metazoa; phylum Chordata; class Chondrichthyes; order Rajiformes; family Rajidae; genus Okamejei; species Okamejei kenojei. The sequence goes on along the minus strand of CM069144.1, from coordinate 25,618,840 downwards.
TGTAGATCCGATCCGACTTTCTTTTCTGATTTCCTTTGTTGTTCTTCATAACTATCTCAGCCCACTGATTTATATCTTTTCAACCTTCTAATTTTTTGTAGTCCTCATGGCTATTTTATTCGAGAGCTCATACCCTTAATGTGATATAATAGTTCTTTATTAAAGCCGCCTGTCCCACTTTCATTCACGACATAATTGACGACCTCTGCCGAGTTTGTCCTTGACCTCATTCTCGCAGCATGGTTGTCACGAGGTCGTAGGAGGTCTTTGTAACTCTTCCTCATGCTTGTGAGTGTCTCTGCATACTCTTGGCCTCAAGTAAGTCGCAGTGGTTTTTTCCAGCCCGATAAAAAATGTCCAATGAGTAAAGAAAACATCAGCATGGAAAAAAATTACATTTTTCTACTCCTAGGTAGGTCGTAGTAGGTCATGATGGTAAACGTAGGTTATCGTAGGTATTCGTAGGTCGGTAACTGGCCCAAGAAAAAAATGCCAAATATGACATGTGGCCATTTATTCCACTCGTAGTTAGTTCGTAGTTGGTTATAGGTGTGGAAGACTGAGGTCGAGGGGGTCGTAGACATAGTCATAGGAGGTCATAAACATAGTCGAAGAGGTCTTTTACTTCGGCGAGTCAACACGACCAATATATTTTTTTTCAAACTCGTCTAGTGTCTTCTAAACTCACCGTGAATTAGTTGTCCAGTGGGACAGGCCCTTAAGACCAATTATATATTGAACACATAACTATCTATAGTATTACATTCTCAATCTGTACAACCAACATTTGTAATCTAATGAAAATGGTATCTTGTTACTTTCAAACCACAGTTTGAGTTTGATCATATTGTAACCAGATAAAGATTATTTACTGTGAGATTATTAATAAGAAAGGTTATTATTAATCCTTATTAATCTTCATAATTTAAGGGTAGCCTTCTGCTGCCTACAGCTCCAAGGCCTGCACTCTATCCTGATCTTGAGCACAAACTGTACAAGAGTATGCATGTTCTACTTCTCCCCTGACCTCTGTTTCCCAGTGCTCCTGTTTTCCTCCATATCCCAAAGATGTGCAGATTGTTAAGTTGATTGACTACTGTATATTGCCCCATTGTGTAGTTTAATGCAATAAGAAAATAAAGGGAGTTGATGGAACGTCCATGGTACAAGGAAATAAGGAGTCAATCGAGTCATAAACAGGCACTGCAGCCCAGCTTGCCTATGCCCACCAAGGCCCCCCATCCACCTAGTCCCAGCTACCCTCTAAACCTTTCCTAATCATGTATCTGTCAAAATGTTTTTTTCTATGTTGCTACAGTTTCTGCCTAACTATCTCATCCAGTAGCTCGTTCCATATAAAGGTTAATAAGGGATGTTTGCTGTGGATGTTCACAGTAAACACAGGATTCTGTGCACCTCCTGATGCATGGCATAAGTTTCACAGACACAATCTTGAAATGATTCTTCTCCTTCATTTTTCAATGGTCAAGGACTAGATATACCCAGCATTTGGTGGGAACTTTAATTTCTTGAGGAGTCTTTGAGCACATTGGTAAAATCATATGCTCTGCCCGCTTGTAATCTCTTTTCATGAGAGATAAGTTGACATTTTTGGACACTGATATAGGGCTGTAAAGGTAGGGCCCTGCCCATAAATAACAGACAAATTAAAACTGGGACCTCAGTTTGAACGACGTTGGCTGGGACAGCACATCAACATACTGACTTCCTTTCCAGTGAATTAAAGAAGTTTTTGACTTGTTTCAAGCTTCAATGGAGTTTCACAATATCTTGAGGCCCCAAAGTTCAGATCTATGAAGCATAAAGGAAGCCAAGTGATCCAACTGAATCTCTGAAGACAATGAATTTTGTGCCAGGTCTGGATAATCTTCAAGTACCCTTTTTCCTCACTTGACTAACAAGCTGTATTAACACTGAAGTAAGTGGTAAATTGTACCATTGAAGTCCTGTCTTTATGAACATGGCTCCTAAGTATTGGCAAAAATGGTCTTTGTTTTCCAAGGTTCTGCCATGACCTATTATTGTTTGCACAGTCTTAATGCATCGCTTTGGTTGATAAAGATTTTTGTCTGTAATGCCTTGTGGATGTTCATGGGAACCCAATCCTTTCTAAGGCGACCCCTATGAAATCATTGGCAATGACCACTTGAAGTACTTTGTGCAAAAATCTATAAATCATTTAATATCTACTGGGGTTAGGAATAACCTTGTTCACAAGTGAAGTCATCATAGATCCAACAACTTCCCATTCGTTCTTGTGAAAATCGTTTTGGTTTCATGAGAATTTTGGTGGAGGTAAGGTGGCAAGAAAGATAAAGAAGCACTTGGGGAAATGATGCAGCATTGTTGATAATAATCTTCACTGCGATTGGTTCTATCATAGACCTGTTCAAAAGGTCGTGGGCAATGAGCTGTCGTGGAATGCATTGGATGGAGACAAATTTTCTGCGGCAACTAAATCTGAGGTTGATGGAACCAAAGATGTTAGTTAGGTGAAACATTGCAGTAATAATGGCTGCTCTTTGTCCTTTTTTTTGTCTTGAAGTTGCCTTGCAATGAAATGATAACAACAACAATTTGCTGACAACTATTAAAACAACTACGCCTTATGAATGGATAAGTGCATGCTGCATTCAATCACTGGGAAGAAGTCATCATGACTGTCCCAGAGTGATGGACAACAATGAAATTAGTCTGTAGTTACCACAGTCGTATATGCCTCGTTCCTTGAAGATGGTCAAAGTTTGTCCATGTATGAAGTCCTCTGTATTCCTCCTCTCCCCAGGTGTGAGGGACGAGGCAGTGATGTATAGTGAAGCTCTTCACTGGATAATTTTCGGATTTAGACTTTACTTTAGTCTTTAGAGATACTTTTATTGCACACTGAGCCTTCGCCCACGCGACCAACGATCATTCCATTCAATAGGATTACCCTATGCCCATGGATAATTTACAATTTTAATACCAAAGCCAATTAACCTACAAACCTTTATTTTCTTTGAAGGTAGGAGAAAATTGGAGTACCCGGAAAAACCCATGCGGTCACAGGTAAACGTAGCAAACACCCTACAGACAGACTCCTTATCCCACCCATAAGCACAGTGGATTTCTGCAAGGATAACATCTATTACCAAGCATTTGTTATTTTTTTAGTTGGGAGATTGGCGTTCTTGATATCTTAACAGCCAAACATAGCAGGAGATGACTGGCCAAGGTAAAATGGTATGGATTGGAATTAAGCGTGCTTGTATGAAAGACAGAGTAATGTTGATATCATTTCCAAAAGCTGTCGATGGCCTCTCAGTTCCAATCTGTTCACCTTAACTGCCTCGTTGTCAGTGAGTAGGCCCCTGTGTGCAGAGACACTGAAATTTCATGCGATATCATGGCTGTCCAGGACAAATTGATTAGTCCAGTACATGCATGTCTCTCGGCGAACCACCTTGTGATCTTTAAGGCCTGTCCACACTTGGCGACCTAATCCATCCGCGAGTTCTGGCGAGTTTGCCCTCAACTCATACTCGCAGCATGTTGACACAAGTCGTAGGAGGTCTTCATAACTCTCTTCATGCTCGAGAGTGGTCTCCGCGTACTCAAGGACTCACCCAGGTCGCTGCGATTTTTTCAATATGTTTGAAAAATGCCCCGCGAGTAAAATAAGGTCGCCATGAAAAAATCGATACTTTTTTTTACCCGTAGTATAGTCGTAGTAAGTCGTAGTAGGTCGTAGTAAGTCGGCATGTCCAATCGTAGGTAAATCGAGGGTAGTCGAAAGTAGTCGTAGATAGTCTTCATCAGAGTCTAAGGACCATCGAAGGAGATCGAAGGGTCGTCTTCACTCTCTACTATTCGGTGTCCAATTTTCCTGGTTTAGTCCGTAGCTAGTTGAAGCTGATCTTCAACATAGTCGAAGGAGGTCGAAGAAGGTCTTCTACATAGTCGAAGGAGGTCTTCAACATGTCATTTTTTCAAACTCTTCTAAAACTCGCCAATTAGGTCACCAAGTGGGACAGCCCCTTTAGATATTCTGAGTTTCCTGTTGGAAAGGGAGCAGAGGAGTTTACCAGGGATATTAGCCACTGGAAGAGGATGGACAACATTGTTTGATTTTTTTCTGGAACAACAGGAGGTTGAGGGGTTTCTCCTGTAGAATAAATAAAAAATATATATGAGAAGCATAGATGGGTAACAGTCAGAATCGTTTTCCTCTGGATGGAACTAGCACACACTAGACTGCATAACTTTAAAAACAATAGGCATAGGTCCAGGAGTAGGAATGGCGGGCCCTTCAAATGCAGTACCGCCATTCAATGTGAATCATGGCTGATCATCCACAATCATTACCCCATTCCTGCCGCTCTCTCCTCTCCCCCCCCCCATATCCCTCTGACTCCCCCCCCCCCCCTCCGCTATCTTTAAGAGCCCTATCTCGCTCTCGATGAAAGTAATCCAGAGAACCCACCGTCCTCCACCGGCCTCTGAGGCATAGAATTCCACAGACTCATAACACTCCGTGTGAAAAAGTGTTTCTTCTACTCCGTTCTACAATGCGCTTACCCCTTAGTTCTTAAACTGTGGCCCTTGGGATGGATTCCTCCAACATTGGGAACGTGCAACGTTTTGAGAGATTGTGTGATCAATGTTTTTACACAGAACATTGCGGTGTCTGGAGCATGCTGCTGGGATGGTGGTGGAGCAGATATGATAGTGGTGTTTAAGAGGCTTTTGGATTGGCACAATGACATGCAAGGAATAAGAGAATATGGATTATATGTAAGCGATAAAAGTTTGTCTTTGCAAATTGTGTTCGACGCAAACATTGTGGGCCGAAGAGACTGTTCCTGTGTTGGACTGATCTAATATTCTATGGTTTTATGATATCTCTGTATTTTGGGTACCTGGAAAAACCTGTAGCTGTCAATGCAGAAACTCTTCATTTATTATTCATTGTCATTCTCATCAAGCCAGTCCTGTTCTTTTTTTATTAATAGAATCCAGAGGATGCAATTTATAGCGGTTTTCAGGGCAGCCTATTCACTGCGGACATGCAGCTTCTGTAGGCTGGGGGGAAATGGGTTGTCCATGAGGTGCTGTCTGAGAAAGGCAGTTTTGTAGGGTCTGTCGATATGGAACCTTCCTGTTGAAGGTGTTTGTGACTAGGCTGGGAGATAATGGAATGTGTTAGGTAGTGATGAGACCATCAGTCACAAGTACCTCTTGGTGCATGGGTGGTGTGGATATTCTTGTAATCCCTCAGACAATGAATAACACAGAAAATGCCAGTCCTTGTTCTTGGTGTTTGTCATGATGCCTAATGCTTGTCTCCCTGTTGAATCAGGTTGTTATGATAAGCCCAAACATTCCAAGCAAATGCTCCAAGCATTTTGTCAAATGTACGACCCTGTTGTAATTACTCTTCCTATTCTTTTCCTTGTGGATTGTGCTTTACCTGAGGGTTGCATCTCTCCCTACCATGCTGCAAAGGTGCCTACGAGGATCAGTTTGTCACCAGGGATTTACCAGTAGAAGCCCTCCTGACTTTGTCCCAAAGCTACAATGGTTGCTGCCCATGCACCTGTGGCATATTTGGCTTTCGTAATTCCATAGATAAGTAGATGTGACGTTGCTATTTGCTTTAACATGGAGTAGCATTTTCCTCACCAGTCACCACAAAGTATTCACAGAGAAAGTTCTTGAGTCAGTGGCACAAGGGCCCAAGATGTGCATTACGGCACTTGTGTAGGTGCTAGCCAGCATCACGAAGTGTTATCATTGTGGCAGATTTAGGGCATGGCACTGTGGTGCAGCGGTAAGTTGCTGCCATACAGACCCGGTTTAATCCTGACTATGAGCTGTCCGTACGGAGTTTGTACTTCTCCCTGTGACCTCCCACACTCCAAAGACTTAAAGGTTAATTGGCTTGGTAAAATTGTAAAATGTCCAAATTGTAAAGTCTCCATCGTATATGGTAGGTAGGTATTTGGGTGTGCGGGGAATCGCTGGTCGGCACGGACATGTTGGGCCGATGGGGCTGTTTCTGTGCTGTATCTCAAAACTAGACCAAACTAAAACAGATGATAAGTGCTGCTCGGGTAAACTCCCCTTTCATAAATACATAGAAACATAGAAACATAGAAATTAGGTGCAGGAGTAGGCCATTCAGCCCTTCGAGCCTGCACCGCCATTCAATATGATCATGGCTGATCATCCAACTCAGTATCCCGTACCTGCCTTCTCTCCATACCCTCTGATCCCCTTAGCCACAAGGGCCACATCCAACTCACTCTTAAATATAGCCATGAACTGGCCTCAACTACCCTCCTGTGGCAGAGAGTTCCAGAGACTCACCACCTCTGTGTGAAAAAGTCTTTCTCATCTCGGTCTTAAAGGATTTCCCCCTTATCCTTAAGCTGTACCCCCTTGTCCTGGGACTTCCCCAACATCGGAACAATCTTCCCAGCATCTAGCCTGTCCAACCCCCTTAAGAATTTTGTAAGTTTTCTATATATCCCCTCTTAATCTCCTAAATTCCAGAGAGTATAAACCAAGTCTACCAGTCTTTCTTCATAGAACAGTCCTGACATCCCAGGAATCCGTCTGGTGAACCTTCTCTGCACTCCCTCTATGGCAATAATGTCCTTCCTCAGATTTGGAGACCAAAACTGCACGCAATACTCCAGGTGTGGTCTCACCAAGACCCTGTACAACTGAAGTAGAACCTCCCTGCTCCTTACTCAAATCCTTTTGCTATGAAAGCGAACATACCATTCGCTTTTTCCACTGCCTTGCACCTGCATGCCTACTTTCAATGACTGTGTACCATGACACCCAGGTCTCGCTGCATCTCCCCTTTTCCCAATCGGCCCACCATTTAAATAATAGTCCGCTTTCTGTTTTTGCCACCAAAGTGGATAACCTCACATTTATCCACATTATACTGCATCTGCCAAACATTTGCCCACTCACCCAGCCTATCCAAGTCACCCTGCCAGTCTCCTAGCATCCTCCTCACAGCGAACACTGCCCCCCAGCTTAGTGTCCATCCGCAAACTTGGAGATATTGCCTTCAATTCCCTCATCCAGATCATTAATATATATTGTAAAATAGCTTGGGTCCCTAAGCACTGAGCCCTGCGGTACCCCACTAGTTACTGCCTGCCATTGTGAAAAGACCCGTTTACTCCTACTCTTTGCTTCCTGTTTGCCAGCCAGTTCTCTATCCACATCAATACTGAACCCCTAATACCGTATGCTTTAAGTTTTGTATACTAATCTCTTATGTGGGACCTTGTCGAAAGCCTTCTGAAGTCCAGATATACCACATCCACTGGTTCTCCCTTACAACCACGCTACTAGTTACATCCTTGCCAAAAATACTGAAGTGAATCTAACACATTTTCTGCATGGAGATCCAGCACTGTCTTGCAGTCAGACAAACATCAACATACAGTCCAGGTAGTGTCTTGCAGGTACGTGCTGCACACTGTTGAACACAATTGCATGTTGCAGGGCTAGATGACCAGATGACCCAGAAGAGAAATCACACAAATCCTACCACTTATAGTCAATCCTTGATTTATAATTCTAATTATTTATTCATTGAAATTGTTTTGCACAGTGGAACAAAAATGATCCACTGTGCTACCTGATTTTCTCCACAAGCATCTTTAATCTACAAAGCTATCTTTGAGCTGCTCTTCTAGTTTTCTCAATTTCTTAAGACCTTGTAACCTAGGAAGATTTACTTTCAAATCGTGTCTATTTTCCAATCATTCTCAGAACGACTGCTATTTCCTCATATCTGAATTGTACCTAAAACTTTGTAGTTCACACAGTTATTTATTTTAATGTCACCTGATAGCATGTAACTTCTAATTTTAAGACAGACTCCGTCACAGACCCTAACACTATCTTCGTCAAACTGCTTAAATAGAACGTTTTTCATTTGTCACTCTTGCTGTAACTAGCTATTTTATGTGGAACTGAAGCTAACTATTTATCTTTAACTTTCAATATGTGACTGCTGAAATAATTGTCACCACCAACGCGTTAGGGGGCACTGCAGACCAGAGTAGCCATATAGAAATAGGTCAGTACTGTGCGCAAGGGAAGAGTTGCTGCCTTACAGCGCCAGAGATGCAGGTTCGATCTTGACTGCGTGTGCTGTCCTGTATGGAGTTTGCATGTTCTCTCTGTGACTGGGGGTTTCCTCCATATGCTCCCTGGTTTCCTCCCCAAGACATACGGGTTTGTAGTTAATTGGTTTTTTGTAAAATTGTAAATTCTTCCTATTGCGCAGGATAGTGTTCGCATACAGGGTGATCACTGGTCTGCAAGGACTCCGTGGGCTGAAGGGCCTGTTTCCACGTTATATCTCTAAAGTCTAAAGATACTCAGAAGAACACAGCAGTCAGAGATTGTGTATCCTGCAGTAAATGACTCTCTGCTGGAACCCCAAAGTGTTGCCTCCGCCTGTAATACACAAGGCAGGATGATGGAATACACTCTATTTACCTTCATCCCAAAATACTCTGACATCATCTATTTCACAGTAGTCCATATTTGATTGGTACCCCCTTCCAGCACCCTAGTCCGAAGAAGAGACCCAACCCAAAATATTAATTCCCTTTACCCTGACTCTCAGTCTGAAGAAGGGTCTCGACCCGAAACGTCACGGATCGTTTTCTTCAGAGATTATTGTCTGAGCCGCTGAGTTACTCCAGCTTTTGTGTCTATCTTCCAACCAAAATATCATCAGTCCATTTCACTGCCTGGCCTTCATTCCTTCCGCCACCAGCCCGCAGCGGCTACAGAATGTATCTAGATTACTCTGACAGCATTCCTAAACCCACATCCACAGCCATCAAGGAGGACAAGGGCTTTAAAGGACATGGAAACACCACCAGGTTCCCCATTGCACATCATCCTGACTTGGAGATAATCGCCTATCCTTCATTGTTGCGGATCTACATCCCTCTCTAACAGCTTGTGGTAGTATCTTCACCAGAAGGATTGCAGTGTTTGAAGAAGGCAGCTCACCATCATCTTCGCAAGGGCAAGTTTGTATGGGAAATATGAACCATCAAACCTGTACATCTTTGGAGAGTGGGAGAAAACTCTCGGAGAAAACCCACGCAGGTCATGCGGAGAACGTACAAACTTCATACAGACAGCACCAGTCCGTCAGGGTCACTGGTGCTGTAAGGCAGTAGCCTCTACCACACATATAGTCATTTGATCTGGAATTTCTGGAGCTAATTATCCATCCTTGGCAATTAATGACAATATTGTCAACATAAAGTATACCGGATGAACCAAATTAATGATATGGCTACAACAACAGTAAGAAACCAAAACATATTTATAAATTAAAGACTAGAATGTAACAGGAGCAAACCTCATGAATACATAATGGTCTTGAGAACCCCAAGAGCAAGTCTCTGTAGCTGTAACAATATAACACCGTAACACTATATACTGCACACTGGTATTTCTGACTCTTTGCACTTGTGCATGCCTTGGTTGTACTCATGAAATGTTGGATGTCATTGACTTGTTGGCACACAATCAAAATCTTTTCACTGTATCTTGGCACATGTTACAGTAATAAACCAATATCAGTACCAAACAGGTCTCACTTGCACCAAACCTTGGATGCATTTAAATCTAATGGACCTGTCCCACTTATGCGATTTTTCAGGCGACGGCCAGTGACTGACAAGTTGCTGGCAGTCGCCTGAAAAACTGGCCACTGGAACGGCAAATGTCAGCGTGGAACACACGCACACACACAAACATATTGCTTCCTTCACCAGCCTGTTATGCAGGCGGGGACAGGGCAAGTGGGGAGAGCGCTTTCCGAGTGAAATTCACACGGTGCAAAGCCAATGTGATATAGACACACAACGCGATGAACAGGAAGGTTGGCGCTTTAATTAAGAAGCTAAAAAGCACAGTGTACGGTATGTCCTTTAAAAGAGGAGGGGGAAGAGGGGGGAGAAGGAGGAGTGAGAGGGGAGAAGGAGTGGAGTCAACATTTAAGCCAGAGATACACGGCTGTGAAGCTCGGCAGACATTAACATTACCAGTCGGTTATCCTTGGGTCTGAAAACGATTGCTTCCGGTTTTTTATCCCAATGAGCCAATGAAATTCACTGGTCAGCACCGGCTACAACCTACGAGAACCTAAGAGAGCCTTCGACCTCTTGGCAACCCACTAGGACTTCCTGGTGACCCCCCTACGGCTCGAGAATTTGCGCTACTCTCCACGGCAGCTTCATTTTAGTCGCCACTAATTTATCAAGATGTTGAAAAATATGCGCCGACCATAATGAGGCCGCGACTTGTTCCCAGAATGCGGGAACTGCTCACGACCATGAAGGCGACTCCCCGGCAACCACCCGCGAACATGTGACGTGCATGTGGCGACTGCATTGTCTCCTGCAGTCGCCTAAAAAGTCGCCAAAGTGGGACAGGCCCAGAAGTATCCCTGATGCTTTAAAGTTTCTAAATTTTCTGTCCACACGCTAATGGACCCACTGTCCACATTCCACACTCCCCAACCCAGGCCATTAATCCACCTCTAGTCCTCTGACCACTGTGCCCTCAAAACCAACCTCATTAGCCCTCAAAGCTGGCCTTAATCCTGTAACAGTGCATAGTCCTTAAACATCCATCTTGTGATTCCCACGACTTCACGCATCTGCGAATTTTATCCACATCCAAATGAGCCATTAACATGCCATGCCACGATTATACACACCCAGTGATGTCTGTGTGGAGTTTGCATGTTATCCATGTGACCACATGGGTTTCCTCTGGGTGCTCCGGTTTCCTCCCACATCCCAAAGACATATGGATATGTAGGTGAATTGGCCTCTGTTAAATTGCCCTGGGTGTGTAGGGAATGGATGGAAAAGTGGGGGCATGGACTCGGTGGGTTGAAGGGCCTGCTTCCATGCTGTATCTCCAAACTAAACTAATTTAAACTTAAACCAGTGCACAAGAATGATCATCTCTTGTATTTATATGGTGTCTTTCATATCTTTGAAGGCTTTCAAAGCACTTGATATAGAGAATATCAAGGCAAGGCCAGAAGTATCCATCTTAAAAGCAACCTTGCCTTGGCACTCTCTGATCAAAATATGTTCAATGCAAAATTGAAACTACCATTGACTCCAACTACACTTCATGCTGCCTCCGTTAAGCAGCTAACATAATCAAGGATCCTTCTCACACCTCACACTCCTTTTTTCCCTCTCCTGTCTGGCAGAAAATACAAAGCTTGAAAGCACATACCATTAGTTTCAGAAACTGTTCCTTCCCCATAGTTGTCAGACCACTGAACAGTCTTCCCATAAGCTAAAGTATAGATCTTCCAACCTACATTTTGTGGGCCTTGGACTCTTTCCTGCAACTGTAACACTATTTTCCCCACTCTGGAATTTCGTTTTTTGCAAAATTCCTGTTGTACTCGTGTATGCCTAAACTGTACTCATGTAGAGGATGATTTCACTGGATTGCACAAATAAAGCTTTCATTGTATCTTAGAACATGCAACAATAATACACTGTCAATACAAATAGCTATTCAACCATGACAGCATTTCACCTAAACACCTTTAGGATATTAAAACAATGCAGGTGGTTCAAAGAGGTACGTTGATAGACATTTGGGTAGTTAACTCATTAACTCATTTTAGCACTGGTGCAGCGGTAGAGTTGCGGCCTTACTGCGCCAGAGACCGGGGTTCGATCCTGATCGAGGGTGCTGTCTGTACGGAGTTTGTATGGTCTCTCTGTGGCTGCGTGGGTTTTCTCCAAGTGCTCCGCTTTCCTATCACGCTCCAAAGACGTGCAGGTCTGCAGGTTAAATGGCTTAGGTAAAATTGTAAATTGTTCCTAGAGTGTACAGTATGAGGTGATCATTGGTCGACGGACACGGTGGGCCAAAGGACCTGTTTCTGCACTACATCTCTAAAATCTGAAGACGTTGTTTATTTTCAGAATGTGGGAATGTTGCCACTTCTTTTTTTTTTGTTTTTATTTATTTTTGTTAGAAGTATGTACAGTAATGTGGTACCTACGTATCTTATACCTACATATGTTACCATTCTTGTACAACTTCTTATTTTTAATTTAATAATAAAAGAGCAGTGATAGAAAGAGGAAAATAAAGAGTGTCGAGATAGATAGACAAGAGAGTAGAAACGAATAGCAAGAGAGACAAAAAGCAGAGATAAGAAGCTAAAGAGATTGAAAAAAAAAGAGAAAATAGAAAGAAAATAAATTAGGAGAGATATACCTATTTAATATCTTTACCCATCCATCACCCAGTTCTGAACCATTTAATTTCTAAGGTTATGTTATGTTGCACCATATGCTTGTAAGAAGTCGATAAAAGGAGACCAAATCTTTAAGAATTGAGTAATCTTATTTCTTCAAGATGTAGTGTTTCTGACATATTTGAAATCCACATTTTAAATGTTGGCATGAATGCGTTTTTCCAAAATTTAAGTATACGTTTTTTTGCTGTTATTAAACCATAATTAAAGAGAGCTTCTTGGAACGTAGTTAATTTGCGTCCCTCTTCCATTGATCCAAAGATAATCATTCTGTATTGGGGTTCAATTTTGTGTTAAATAGTTTTGTAAAAGTTCCGAAAATTTCATTCCAAAATTTATGAAGTTTTGTACAGGAATGTGCCATAGTGGCATTTTGAGTTAGACATTTGTCACAAATGGGGGAAACGTTTGGAAATATTTTATTCAATCTGGTTTTCAAGTAATATAATCTATGTAAAATTCGAAATTGAATTAATTGAATAGCCTTTCATTAATTGAACATTTATGTACATATAATAGGTTTTTTTCCCATCTGTCTTTTGGGATTTTTATCAGTAACTCTTGTTCCCAATCCCTTCTAATTGCTTCTGTCGGTGGTGTTTCTATATTTAAAATTATATTATATAAATATGATATTAAATTGCTGGATTCTGCCTTTCTGTTCATTCCTTCCTCTAATAAATCTGAGGTTAGAGTTTGATATCCTTGTATATATTTTTTCAAATAATCTCGAATTTGAAGGTATTTGAAATATTGGTTATTTTTCAGATTATATTTTAGTTGTAGTTGTTTGAATGATAGAAGTTTTCCCATTTCATACATATCTCCAATCATTTTAATTCCTATTCTTTTCCAATAGATAAACGTTTTATCAATAGTAGATGGTTTGAATGAGGGATTGTTAACTATTGAGGAAAGAAGCGATACGTTTCTTAATTTTAAAGTTAATTTTATTTGTTTCCAAATTCGTATTATGCTGTGAATAATTGGATTCTTCTTATACATTATATTGTTCAGTATCAATGGAGAAAGAAGAATCGCTCCTATATTATAGGGGGAATATCCTCTTTCCCCATTCTTATCTAATCTACTTGTTGGGCAGAACTGTCCAACCAGTAAATTATATTTTTAATATTCACTGCCCAATAATAGTACAACAAATTAGGGAGTGTTAGTCCCCCGAATTTTTTAGATTTACACAGATATTTTCTTTGAATTCTATGTGATCTATAGTCCCATATGAAATTTGTAATATCAGAGTCTAGTTTTTAAAGATTTTTTTTGGTAAATATATTGGTAATTATTGAAATAGGTACAGTATTTGTGGTAAGAAGATCATTTTTATAGCATTTATTCTGCCTATTAAGGCCATCGGCAGTGTTTTCCAGAATGTAATCAACCCATTCAATTTAGTTAATAATGGCATATAGTTTGCGTTAAATAATGATTTATAATTTCTAGTAATTTGGATACCCAAATATTTGAATTTTTCTGTTGCAATTCTAAAAGGGAATTTCAACAGATGTGTCGGCTCTTAAGGTTTTATCATCATAATTTCGCTTTTATTCCAGTTTATTCTATTTCCTGAAAAAGAACCAAATTCCTCTATTAAATTTAATATATTTGGTATGCTAGTTTGCGAATTTATAATGTATAATAATATGTCGTCTGCATATAATTAAATGTTATTATTTGAGTGTTTGGTATTATATCCATGAATATTCGGATGACTTCTTATACTTTCTGCTAAAGGCTCTATCACAAGTGCAAATAGCAGGGGCGATAATGCACACCCCTGTTTATTGCCCCTTGTTAATTGGAATTTTGGGGATAATATATTATTAGTCAGTAATCTAGCCGTCGGCTTATCGTATAATAATTTTACCCATGAGATAACATTATCTCCCATATTAAATTTTCGCAATACTTTAAATAGATATTGCCATCCTACTTGATTATAAGCATTTTCTGCATCCACTGAAATAATTGCTAAGTCTTCCTCTTCAGTTTTATGTGAGTACATTATATTAAACAGCCATCTCAAATTGTTGAATGAGTATCTCTTGCATATAAAACCCCGTTTGATCTGGATTTATTAGTTTGCTAACATATTTACTCAATCTTCTCGCTAGGGTCTTTGCTAATATTTTTTGAACTGTATTTAGGAGTGCTATGGCTCTGTATGAGCCTGGATCTTCTAGATCTTTATCCTTTTTAGGTATAAGTGTAATAGTTGACTCGGTTAGTGTTTCTGGCAATATATTTTCTTTAAAAGCATGTATATATAAATTTTGTAAAACGTGGTGAAATTATCTTGTAGAATATTTTATAGAATTCATTACTAAAGCCATCTGGTTCTGGTGTTTTATCATTCTTCAACGAGTTTATTGTTTCTTCTATTTCCTTAAATGTAATCTGAGCTCCTAATTCCTCTTGTTCTAACTTATTGAGTTTTGGAAAATTACAATTCTCTAAGAAGTTTGTAATTTTAGTATTATTTGCAGAGGTTTTAGATGTAATATATATTTTGATAAAATTAAGCAAATCTTTTATTAATGTCTTGAGGTAGTGTTAATAATCCACCTGTATCTGATTTAATTTTAGTAATTGTTTTTCCGTTTCCCGTTTTTTCAGTTGACGTGCTAAGAGTTTATGTGGTTTATCACCGAATTCGAAGTTTTCCTGTTTTGTAATTTTGAAATAATCTTATTATTTTTGCCGAAAAAATCTTATTTAATTTGTATTTTAATATTGTTATCTTATTATGTTTATCTATGGTTGGTTCTTTGGCATTTTCTAGATCTATTTGGCTAATTTGTTGTTGTAACTGCAATTGTTCAATGTTACACAAAAGGCTGGAGAAAACTCAGCAGGTGCAGCAGCATCTAAGGATCGAAGGAGATAGGCGACGTTTCGGGTCGAGACCCTTCTTCAGACTGGTCAGGGATCAGGGAAACGAGAGATATAGACGGTGATGTGGAGAGAGAAAGAACAATGAATGAAAGATATGCAAAAAAGTATCAATGATAAAGGGAACAAGCCATTGTAAGCTGTTTGTGGTGTGAAAATGAGAAACTGGTGCGACTAGGGTGGGAGAGGGAGATAGAGAGAGAGGGAATGCCAGGGCCCGAGGGCTGAGGGAGAGGTGGGAAGGGGAGGAGACAGCAAGGGTTAACAGAATTGAGTAAATTCAATGTTCAAGCCCAAAGGATGCAGACTTCCCAAGCGGAATATGAGGTGCTATTCCTCCAACTTGCGGTGTTGCTCACTCTGGCCGTGGAGGAGGCCCAGGACCGAGAGGTCGGATATGGAATGGGAGGGGGAGTTGAAGTGCTGAGCCACCGGGAGGTCGGGTTGGTTAATGCGGACCGAGCGGTGGTGTTCGGCGAAACGATCGCCAAACCTCCGCTTGGTCTCACCGATATAGATCATCTGGCATCTGGAGCAGCGGATGCAGTAGATGAGGTTGGAGGAGGTTCAGGTGAACCTCTGTCGGACCTGGAAGGACTGCTTGGGTCCCTGAAAGGAGTGGAGGGGGACGTGAAGGGACAAGTGTAGCATTTCTTGCAGTTGCAAGGAAAGTGCCCGGGGAAGGGGTAGAGCGGGAGGGAAGGGAAGAATTGACAAGGGAGTTACGGAGGCAGCGGTCTTTGCGGAAGGCAGACAGGGGGGGCGATGGGAATATGTGACGAGTGGAGGGGTCACGTTGGAGGTGGCGAAACTGGCGGAGGACTATGTGTTGTATTTGCCGGCTGGTGGAGTGAAAGGTGAGGACCAGGGGGACTCTGCCCTGTTTGCGAATGGGGGAATGGGGAGAGAGGGCAGTGTTGCAGGGTATGCAGGAGACCCTGGTGCGAGCCTCATCTATAGTGGGGGAGGGGAATCACCGTTCTCAGAAGAATGAGGCCATTTGTGATGACCTGGTGTGAAACACCTCATCCTGGGAGCAGATGCGGCGTAGGCGGAGGAATTGGGAATAGGGGATGGAGTCCTTACAGGAAGCAGGGTGGGAGGAATAGTAGTCCAGGTAGCTGTGGGAGTCAGTTGGTTTGTAGTGGATGTTGGTCAGGAGTGTATCACCTGCAATAGAGATGGTGAGGTCAAGGAATGGTAGGGAAATGTCGGAAATGGTCCAAGTGTATTTGAGTGCCGGATGGAAGTTGGTGGTGAAATGAATGAAGTCAGTTAGTTGTGTGTGGGTGCAGGAGGTGACACCAATGCAGTCGTCGATGTAACAGAGATAGAGGTCGGGGATGGGGCCCTGGTACGCCGAGAACCAGGATTGTTCGACGAACCCGACAAAGAGGCAAGCGTAGCTGGGGCCCATGCGTGTGCCCATAGCTATGCCTTGTGTTTGGAGGAAATGGGAGGAGTCAAAAGAGAAGTTATTGAGGTTCAGGACCAACTCCGCTAGGCAGAGGAGGGTGTCAGTGGACGGGTATGGGTTGCTCCTCTGGTCGAGGAAGAACCGGAGGGCTTTGAGACCGTCCTGGTGGGGGATGGAGGTGTAGAATGACTGGACGTCCATGGTAAAGATGAGAGGATGGGGGCTTGGAGAATGGAAGGCGCGGAGCCGACGGAGAGTGTCTGAGGTGTCTTGAACATAGGTGGGGAGGGATTTAACAAAGGGGGATAGGATGGCGTCGAGGTATGTGGAAATGTGTTCGGTGGGGCACGAACAGGCAGAGACAATGGGTCTGCCAGGGCAGTCGGGTTTGTGGAATTTGGGGTGAAGGTAAAATCGGGCCATGCGGGGCTGGGAAACGATGACGTTGGAGGCTTGGGAGGGTAGGGAGCCGGAGCTGATGAAGTCGGTTATGGTGCTCGAGATGGTGGCCTGGTGTTCGTCAGTGGGGTCATGGTCCAGGGGTAAGTAGGAGGAGGTGTCCAATAGTTGGCGCGCGGCCTCTGCTTTGTAGAGATCGACGCACCAGACTACCACGGCACCTCCCTTGTCGGCGGGTTTGACAACAGTCTGGGTTGTTACGGAGTGAGTCGATGGCAGTACGTTTGGGGGTGGAGAGATTGGAGTGAGACAGGGGAGTGGAGAAGTCGAGGCGCTTGATGTCCTAACGGCAGATCTGGATAAATAGTTCTAGAGACGGAAGGCTACGGGGGGGTCCAAGTGGAGGGGTTATGTTGGAGACAGGAAAAGGGATCATCAGTGGGGGGGCGAGGACTTCTTCCTGTGAGGCGGAGGTAACGGTAGAAGAGCTCGAAGTCGTGGTGGGCGCGGAACTCATTGAGGTGGGGATGGAGGGGGACAAAAGTAAGACCTCTGCTGAGGACCGACCTTTCAGTGTCGGAGAGGGGGAGGTCCGGGGGTATGGTGAACATGCGGCAAGGATGGGGGTTGTGGCCGGAGGAAGGCAGGTGAGTGCACTGAGGATGGAGCTTGTGTGGTTGGGGGGGGGGGGGGGGTATGGGGGCTGTGGTGTGGGTGGG
Source organism: Okamejei kenojei (assembly GCA_035221665.1). NCBI lineage: Eukaryota > Metazoa > Chordata > Chondrichthyes > Rajiformes > Rajidae > Okamejei > Okamejei kenojei. The sequence goes on along the minus strand of CM069144.1, from coordinate 25,601,031 downwards.
GAAGACCCAGGGGTTACATGGTAGGGGGTGGATGGGGAAGACCCAGTGAAATAGCCACTAAGGTTACTGGGGCTGGGGAGACGGGCACTAGGACCCAGTGCCGTTAAAAACAAAGTGGTGGGAGGAGTTAGCAATGTGGAGGCTTCAGGCCCACTGCAGAGTCCAGTCTGCAGGTGAGGCGACGGCTGCGGGCTGCTGGAGGGCAGTGGAGTGTCGTGGGTCGGCGGACCCGAAGGTAGGAGTCCACGGGCAGTGGAGTCGGGGTCGGCGGGCGATGCGTTGGAGATCCCGGTGGGCGGGTGGGTGGTCAGTCCGACCGGTGAGGCGGCGAGATGAGTGGGGTGCGGTGCGGCGGCCATGTTCGGGGAGCCCCGGTCCGGCGGCGATGCAAGGTGAGGCAGGTGCGGCTGTGGTCTTCGGCGGGCCCAGTACAACGGCGATGCTGGATGGGCCCGGTGCGGCGGCTGTGGTCTTCGGCGGACCCAGTACAACGGCGATGCTGGATGGGTCCGGTGCGGCGGCTGTGGTCTTCGGCGGGCCCAGTATAACGGCGATGCTGGTTGAGCCCGGTGCGGTGATGGGGTTAGGTGGTCCCGGGGGGCGGCGAGGTTTGGCAGTCGCGTTGCGCTGGTGATGGGCGGTGGAATCAGGGAGGGGGAGATAAACAGAGTTACCGGGCAGACAGCGGGGCTGGGCGTCATCGGTAGGCAGGTGGAGGTCGGCGGCAGCATCGGCATGGAGGTCAGTGAAGGCGGCATCCTGGTGAGTCCTGGAGGCGCTCCTTGTGGCAAAGATAGCGTTGGGGGACTCAGGCCGGCGGCTCGGGCCAGAGTTGGGGCCCGGGGCCTGTGGGCGGTCGAGTTGGGGATTGTCGGTGGCTGGAACGGTCTGGAGGCGGGCTAATTTCAGGTCCTTGGTGGAGGTAAGGTGGGACAGGAATTGTTGATTGAAGCAGTGGATCTTCCGGAGGATGTAGTGTAGTTGGGGTCCGTTGCAGATCTGGGTGAGTGAGGCCCGAAGATTCGGGAGAGTCATTGCGAGGTCCTGCTGGTGTCGGCGCATTGCAACCAGGGTGGATCTTAGTGACCGGTTGGAGAATTGTGCAGTGTGGCGGCAAATAGCCAGTTTGTACCGATAGTCCGACTGGGATCCAAACTGGGAGGCAGGGAATTGGAGCTGGAATCCACGGGGTATGAGATGGAGGCGCAGGCAAGCCCCGAGGAAGCAGATGTGGCTGTGGTATTGAGTCTGGGTGATTGTTCAATTGTTGTTCAATGTTGTTCCTTTTATTTTGGAAAGCTTGATATGAAATTATAGTTCCTCTAATAAATGCTTTAAATGTTTCCCATAATAAGGAGGGTGAAATACCTGGTGTATCATTTGTCTCAAAGAAGAATACCATATGCTGTTTTAAATATGTACAACCTTGTGAGTTGTTTAAAATTTGGGGGTTAAACCTCCAGAACGATTTTTTATCAGATATTCCTTCTAATTTAAAAAAAAAGTTAAAGGGGAGTGATCAGAAATAATACTTTTATGATATTTAGAGTTATATGTATAGGGAATTAATTTTGTGTCCACTAAAAAATAGTCGATACGTGAATACGTTTTATGTACCGCTGAATAAAATTAGTATTCCCTACCTGCTGGATTAGCGATTCTCCATACATCTGTTATGTTTGTGTTTTTTATGTATGTATGTATTTAGGAGTTCACTAGTTTTAGATTTTATGTTAATCCTTTTTTGTTTTGCTGATTTATCCAGATATGGATCTAGAATACATTTGAAATATCCCCCTATTATCACAGTTTGATTGTTAAACTCTGAAATTATATCCAGAATTTTACTAAAGAATTGGAGGTTATCAAAGTTGGGAGCATAAATATTTATCAAAGTAAGTGGGGTAGAGTGAATTTCTCCCATAACTATAACGTACCTCCCCTCTTTATCTGCTGTGATATTCTTTGGTTTGAATGGTATACCTTTACGAATAATAATAGCCGTGCCTCTAGATTTAGAAGTAAATGAAGAGTAGTATGTTTGACCCAATCCAATTTGCCTTCAATCTTATCTGTGTTTGATGTTTCAGATGTGTTTCTTGTAAAACAATTATGTCACAATTGAGTGCTTTTAATTGGGCAAAAATCTTACCCCTATTAATTGATTCATTAGCGCCCCTTATATTCCAGCTACAAAATGTGATTCCTCCAGTTTTCTTTTGTTTATCGTCTTGCATTGTAAATCATGTTAATACCCTTAAGTCATATGGTGCAAGCAAGTACCTCAGGACTAGGTGATGGGTGGTCATCCACAGCTGTTAAATTTTGTTGGCATCTCCCCTTCAAAATAGACCTTAGAAAAGACCAGAAAGTGTAAAGTGGTGAAAAGATAATTGAAAAACAAAAAGTGATATTATAATATCTAAAAATAAAGATATTATAATTTTTAAAAAGCCACCAAAAGGTGATAGAAAAATTCTTGTAGACTTCCGTAGATGTTGTTATACATTCCGCTCTGCCCCCTTGACCAATTATTATTAAAAGGAAGAGTCGGGTTCAAAATTAAAAATATATATATAAAAGATAAAACGCATTTCAAATCTAACTATTCAAATGCATCTTAAAAAATCCAACATTAAGTATACAATCAAATATAACGGTAACTATGTTAGTTATATACCCATGTCTGCCGATATACCGACAGTTATTACATTTCACTCCCCAATTAAGTCCCATTCTTTTATATTAGACAGCAGCAGGTTCTATAGCAGACAGCAGCAGCAGAAGGATTTGAGTACAGGAGCAGGGAGGTTCTACTTCAGTTGTACAGGGTCTTGGTGAGACCACACCTGGAGTATTGCGTACAGTTTTGGTCTCCAAATCTGAGGAAGGACATTATTGCCATAGAGGGAGTGCAGAGAAGGTTCACCAGACTGATTCCTGGGATGTCAGGACTGTCTTATGAAGAAAGACTGGATAGACTCGGTTTATACTCTCTGGAATTTAGGAGATTGAGAGGGGATCTTATAGAAACTTACAAAATTCTTAAGGGGTTGGACAGGCTAGATGCAGGAAGATTGTTCCCGATGTTGGGGAAGTCCAGGACAAGGGGTCACAGCATAAGGATAAGGGGGAAATCCTTTAAGACCGAGATGAGAAAGACCTTTTTCACACAGAGAGTGGTGAGTCTCTGGAACTCTCTGCCACAGAGGGTAGTTGAGGCCAGTTCATTGGCTATATTTAAGAGTGAGTTGGATGTGGCCCTTGTGGCTAAGGGGATCAGAGGGTATGGAGAGAAGGCAGGTACGGGATACTGAGTTGGATGATCAGCCATGATCATATTGAATGGCGGTGCAGGCTCGAAGGGCTGAATGGCCTACTCCTGCACCTAATTTCTATGTTTCTATGTTTTCTATGTTCCAAGGGGTTAACCAGATTCAGACCCTTGGATAATTTCCAAGTATCTGAATCTCCTCCCCCTCCCCCCTTTACGCACAGTTTAAACTAGATCTACTATATCCATTAAGTTTGTTAGTATATTGTTAATACTTACCGATCATATTTAACTCATTATTCTGATACTTAGAAGTTAATTAACATCATGAGATAAAACCCCCATTTCTCCCTTGGGGAGTCAGTCATTCTTACGCTGTGCATCACTATTACACAAAAGTGGGTTATTGTTGTTGAGTTAGTTCTATTAGTTAAATGTTTTATGTTAGTATATAATTATATGTTTCTTAAGTCATAAATTTTTGTATACAAATCCATTAGTATTGTTTTTTCGTATTCCCAAATTCCGTTTGTTTTCCACCCCATGGTTTCTCTTGTTTCCAAGTCCTTCATTCAGAGTGAAATCTAAAGTTCAACCTTGAATTAACATTCCAGAGATAAAGTTACTAGACAGCACCTCGTGGAGAAATCCACCATCTTAACAAGAGGAGGTTTTTTTAATTAAAAAATCCTTTCATCGCCGCTTCTCCTCTGTAATGTTGTGGAAGACTGACTCCTGATAATTAGTCGGCTTCCTTTGCGATACCTTGTGCATATTTAAATGCCTTTTCTGTGTCAGTGAAGGCATGTTCAACAGAGTTATAAGTGATCCTCATCTTTGCAGGGTACATTATTCCATATCTTATGCCAGTAATTTCTTTCAATAACATTCTTGTCTTTGTGAACATGTCCCTCTTTTTAACAATTTAAACTGGATAGTCACGAAAGAATCTTTGGTTATCCTCTTCAAACGTCAAATTCGATCCATATGGAATCAGTTTCATAATTTCTTCCAGAGTAGAGATGTCATCAAATTTCACAATGATCTGTCTTGGGGAGGCAGCTGAGCTTGCTTGAGCCTTGCGTCGAACCCGGTGACCTTGCTTCCAAGTCCAGACATTTATCATTCATTTTGGCAAGTTGCCCCCCAGTATTTTCTTGCTCCTTTCTCAGTCCTTAGACCTCTCAGTCATCGTATTACCCATTTCTTCCATAACCGAATCATATTTTGCCGTATTCTTGAGCATTGAATCAAACTTCTTGTTACAGTCTTTTTCAACCAGCGTAATTTTCTTGTTTAAATCCTCCTCAATTTCTTCAATGTTGCCACTTCTATATGGACTTTTGCCTAATCTGATTTGGCAGTAAATTCAGCCCCTCACATGAACCTCCCTTACAGACCTCCCGGTGTTTATTTCTCAATACATGAGTACCATCAATGAAGGAGATCCATTATCCCAATTTCCTTCAGACCCCAGGTTCCTTGCTGTTATGCCTTTTGTGGTTTCTACAATCAAATGGGGGAAGAATGCTATGAGCCAAGAGTAACTATCTGGACATAACGTGAGGTACCTTCTACAGTAAGAATCAAGCCAATATTAATTATGTGTTATTTATATAACTAACAGTATCATCTTGACCACTTCCTGTCTGCGCTGTATATTGATTTTAGAATATATCGCCATGATTTTTGGCCATCTTACTCACAGTCCACCTCCGCTGAGGCAACCATGAGGATTTTTCCGATCAACAAAAAATAAAAAAGTTATGAATGTTTGAAAAATCTTGAGATCAGCTGATTGGTCCTCTCCCCTGTCATTCACCAAGATGAAGGTAACGCCTCTTCTGGGGGGAGGAGGACTATAAACCTGGATGCCTGGACGTGAGTCAGTCACTCTGGAAGATCGCGAGGGAGAGGCCACAACTGTGATTCTAAGCTGTGAATCAACTGAACTGTGAGTCTGCAATGCACTTACAATAAATGATTTGTTAGCCCTTAATGACAACAAGTCATTTGACCTGCCCTGTGCTTGAGACTGCAATGCAAAAATGGAAATTAAACGACAATGCCATGAGTTGTTTGGCCTGCCCTGTGCTTGAGACTGCAATGCAAAATGGAAATGAAATGACAATGCCATGAGTTGTTTGGCCTGCCCTGTGCTTGAGACTGCAATGCAAAATGGAAATGAAATGACAATGCCATGAGTTGCTTGAAATGGAAATGGAAATGAAATGAAATTAGTTGTATGGCTGCCTGAAACCACAAATTTCGGCCCACAAGTTCCCTATTAGCCGAGAAACCAGTCCCTTTTGCCCAAAATGCCCGTATTAGTGCAGGATAAGCATTTTGGTCCAAAAGGCCCATGTCTGGCCAGGAAAAGTCCTGAAAAAGTGTTTTTCACTGAGATTTCACTCCGATTTTTTTAAGAGTCTCTTCGACCCATCAGGCCTGTACTAGTCTAGGAGGAGTCCCTTCGGCCCATCAGTAAGTATTCCCCCCTGCAAGTATTAAACCTCACCCCAGTATTTTTCTCCCTAGCTTCATAGGCTCCCTGTGAGATCCAGGCCAGGATAGACTTTCCTCCTTCATTGCTGTGAACTGTAGAAAAAGATGAAAACATTCTAAAATTGATTCTCCACCCTCTCCCCCCTCTCTCACCTGTTTTGGGCAGAATTCCTGGCAGTTTCTGAGCTGCCAGCCCGCCAGGCCTGAGTAACTGAGCTGCCAGCCCACCAGGCCTGAGTGACTGAGATGCCAGCCCACCAGGCATGAGTGACGGAGCTGCCAGCCCACCAGGCCTTATGACTGAGCTGCCAGCCCAAGAATCCATTTGGCCCACAATGTCCATACTAGCCCTCTGGAAACCAGTCCCTTTGGCCCACAACACCCATACTAGCGCTCCAGAAATCCCCCCCCGACACCCCTCCCCCCACTGGCCACCAATATTGGAATTGGTGGCGAGATGGAATATCGTGTTGGGGGACCAGCCATCCCTTGTGAACATGGGACCCAACATGTCCCAATTAGTCTATGAGAAATTAAACCTTCTCAGGTCGTTCAGCCTTTAAACGTTTATATTTCTCATGTTTTAAATTTGTGTCTAGTTGTGATTGGTGGTGCCTCTTACATTAAAAAAAAAATCGTTTTAAAAGGTACTGTAAGAAATGTAAAAGTTTTCATGGATTGTCAGGTACATTTATAGGACTTTTAATTTATGAAAGAGAAGAATGTATTTTTAGCATCAGCCTGCTCCTGCCTCACATTCTATGCAACACAGCCATGTACTCACTTGTCACCCAGTGGTCTAATACCGTCTGGCTGATGTCTACCTGAATAGGAAGAAGAAAAATCCTCAATATTAATTGGTTTTCTTTAACCACTGAGGGAATGGCTGAACTCCCCCCTCCCCTTCCCAATACCGGCCGTTAAAATGATGTGTGTGATTAAAGTTTGAAATTGGTACATTCCTGTGCCTACAGCCCTCAATTCACTTCCCGCAACCACTCCTTCTCTCCCCGGGGCACCCTACACTGGCTTAAAAGGTACACATTGTTCAACATCTCTTTATCTTTGCTGAAATGTCTGTTGTGCATCATGGACCTGTCATGTGCTTCCATTTAATTGAGTACCTGAAAATGTTGGACTGCCCCTTCAGGCTAAAGCCTTCAGAAAGCAAGTTTAAATGCTGTGTGACTGAAGCAGTCATAATGCAGATCAAGCAGCATATCTGCTTTTTCTTTCGCTCTCCGCAATTAATGGTCCCCGAACAAAATCGTTTTCTCAAGTATCACACATTTCCAAGCTGTGCGCTTCAGTGATTCTGTTTGCAAGTCATTAATTACAGAAAAGAACAGGCATTCTTCCGCTTTTCAATAACAGAAATAATTCAGCCCTAGGGCTTGGATCCTGAATCCAAAATGTGAGGGCAGGTATTGCACACTGAAGGTCAATGTTTTTTTTTTAACTCTGCGACGAACACATCTAATTATGGCCACAAATCTGCAGTCAATGCCCTACGTTATTCTTTTTAAGGCTAAAACGATTGCATTTTATGCTTTTAGGCTCAGTTCTATTTTCAATTAACATAATTTCGAAAGGAGCTGGGGTAGTTATTTTTTACCATTAGAGGAGCTTCAGTTATTTATATTTAGTCAAATACACAGGGAAGTATCTCTTACTGAGGATGTGTGACATGGGTTTGGTGTTTTTCAATAAAAGCAAGTAAAATTAGATACATTATTTACATAGCCTTTGCATCAGAGTCACAAGGAATATGACCCCAAAACAGCCCCTTTGGACTATCCACACCAGCAGCTAATCCCTCCCTAAATAATTGTATGCTGCTCACATACCCATCAACTCCTCCTCTCTCAAATCCCTACCACTCATCTCCACATGAGAGGTAAATTATAGTGGCCAATAAACCTATAACCTTGCATGTTTTTGAGATGTGGCAATAAACCAGAATAAACCACATGGTCACGAGAAAGCATGCACACTCCACATGGACAGCAACGGAGATCAGGATTGAACCTGGAATACTGCTGTGGGACAATAGTACTACCAGCTGTGCTATCCCTTCCGACTTCACCAATTTAGTTTTATATGTTGTAATTTTACAGATTTTTCTATAATTTGTGAAGAACTGCTACTAGGCAAGGTTAATGTGCACTATGCAAGTGCTCTTGTTAACCATTGAAGAATTGTTTGAATAACATTGGCATATGTTACCTACTTAATGTGTAGGAAGGAACTGATGATGCAGCTTTACACCGAAGATAGGGACAAAATGCAGTAGGACAGGCAGCATCTCTAGAGAGAAGGAATGAGCGGGATAAATCAGGTGGATGCACAGAGTCTCTTTCCCAGAGTAGGTGAATCAAGGGCCAGAGGACATAGATTTAAGGTGAAGAGGAAAAGATTTAAAAGGAATCTAAGGGGTAACTTTTTCACACAAAGGGTGCTTGGCGTATGGAACAAGCTGCCAGAGGAGATAGTTGAGGCTGGGACCATCCCAACATTTAAGAAACAGTTAGACAGGTACATGGATAGGACAGTTTTGGAGGGATATGGACCAAATGCAGGCAGGTGGCACTACTGTAGATGGGGCATGATGGCCGGTGTGGGCAAGTTGGGCCGAAGGGCATGTTTCCACACTGTATAACTCCATAACTATGAATGGGTGATGTTTCTGGTCATGACCCTTCTTCTGACTTCTACTTATGAATGTAAATCAACACATTTAATCCAAGGGGCAGGTAATGGTTCACCTTGCTGAATGAATTGCCACTTTCTCCATTACCATTCTGGAAGCATGAAGATCAAACCCAGAAGCTTAATCAAGAATAAAAAAACTTCAGGTATTGGAAGCCTGAAGCAAATAGCTGTGTAATATTTAGAATTGGGATTTTGGGGGTGAAGAGAGTCCGCAGATTCCTGCAAAATATTCTCCCAAATGATAAATGTGGGAAGTAGAGTAAATGCATACTAATGCATATACCAGAGGTTCCTTGGCTTTTCTGCAACAATAATGGTTGTTGAGATGGAGAACGGTAGCCTGTGGTGAGAAAGATAGAAAGATAGAAACATAGAAACATAGAAAATAGGTGCAGGAGGCGGACATTCGGCCCTTCGAGCCAGCACCGCCATTCATTGTGATCATGGCTGATCGTCCGCTATCAATAACCCGTGCTGCCCTCTCCCCACATCCCTTGACTCCACTAGCCCCTAGAGCTCTATCCAACTCTCTCTTAGATCCATCCAGTGATTTGGTCTCCACTGCCCTCTGTGGCAGGGAATTCTATAAATTCACAACTCTCTGGGTAAAAAAGTTTTTCCTCAGCTCAGTCTTAAATGACCTCCCCTTTATTCTAAGTGTGGCCTGGTTCTGAACTCACCCAACATTGGGAACAGTTTTCCTGCATCTAGCTTGTCCAGTCCTTTTATAATTTTATATGTTTCTATAAGATACCCCCTTTTCCTTCTAAACTCCAGTGAATACAAGCCTAGTCTTTTCAATCTTTCCTCATATGACAGTCCCGCCAACCCAGGGATCAATCTCGTGAACCTACGCTGCACTGCCTCAATCACAAGGATGTCCTTCCTCAAATTAGGAGATCTAAACTGTACACAATACTCCAGATGTGGTCTCACCAGAGCCCTATACAACTGCAGAAGAACCTCTTTATTCCTGTACTGAAATCCTCTTGTTATGAAGGCCAAAATTCCATTAGCTTTCTTCACTGCCTGCTGTACCTGCACAGCAACTTTCAGTGACTAGTGTACAAGGACACCCAGGTCTCGCTGTACCTCCCCCTTACCTAACCTAACCCCATTGAGATAATAATCTGCCCCCTACTTAATCCCCTGTGAGACCAGATAATAACATCCCCTGTGAGACCAGCGATTTAATGGGGATCTGCTGAATGAAAAGTACTGTTCAACAGTACTGCTGGATAATTTTATTGTGTCTCTGCATGGTTTAACTATTGATTGTCTCAGTATTAACCAGCTTTAGTTTTCACCTGGCATGCAACTGGTCTCAAACTTTGCCTTCTTAATATTTATCTTCACGTATGCAAATTTTACCTCACTCGTTTCCAACTCCCCAAGCATCTTACTCAGTTTGCAATTGCTTGTAAATGTTAGAGTACATATTGTGAGTGTACTTTAGTCTCAGTGGCATTCCCGACAGAGTGTCCCATTAACAAATTCCTGCATTTTAATCATTCAACCACAGTAGCTTATCAAGTTTTGGATGCTTTCTGCCACTTTCTGCTTTTGTAGAAGCTTGTCAAAGCTCCTTTGGAAATCTGGGTCACCTTAATTATCTGGTTTTCCATAATCCATTTGGGATATCATTTCCCCCAAATGGTTGATCTCTTTGATTAACAAACCAAGGTCTTTTCACTTGTCTGTTTTATGAAATTATTAAGCAAATCCTTGTTTTTTTTTCTAAACATTTAATTATTTTCTTTTTAACCTGACAGCCAGTCTATGTTCACTGTGTTTTACTCAGCATTCAGTGATTTGCAGTAGTGAAGATTGTGCATAAATCTCATCCTTCAGCTCTTTATCGTTTGTAGAGAACAGTTGAATGTGGACATTAAAGAGTCAGTTGATCATGATTCAGGTGCTTTTGGTGAAAGTCTGTTAAATAAGTTAAATTTTTTTTTAATGCATTGTTGGATGGTGGATAGGTTCTCGGAGCCAGAACTCATCCAGACCTCGTCTTTGGGCTTTTCCGGACTTGCCTGTTTTTGGCCGTGTAGGGCCAAAACACCTAAAATAAACCACAATAATAGATAGTGCAGAATGGAACTGCAGACATTGATCCAGACATCACCCGTCCTTTTTTCTCCAGAGATGCTGCCTACAATGAGGGCTTGGACCTTAGTCCTCAATCATGCGTCATCCAATAAAGTCTTGAGGCTGAAAATCATATATTAATCCTAAACCGCATATCTTCTCCATCACAAAGATAATCTGTTATCATCTCCATAATATCATTCTCCTCACTTTAGCATCCACTTCAGTCTATCCACATTCTTCAACTATTTCATATGTCCAGGTCATCGTATTCTCCCACCCCCATCTCCTGCCTCCACAAATCTGCATCTATGTCATCCATGTCCAATCCTGTGCACTCATCATCGGACATTTATCCAAGTTAAATAAGGTAAATAAATTCAAGGTATTATCATTCAACATTTCTTATTTCCTTTATAGCGATCAGTTTGTTTCCTTTGTTATCAAAATTTGAACTAGAGGTATAAAATTACAAACACAAAACAATGATTTTTGGTCATTTCCTTTGAATGACAAAATACATAAACTAGCATTGATATGTTTATATATATTCATTGCTGTTGTTTTCTGCTTAATTTTGTTATTCCGACTGTAAAACCAAACCTTAGATTGGCTTGGAGAGTTTGCTGAGAAAAAACACAAGCAGTTAAACATATTCTTGCTATTTTACCAGAGCCATTTCTCCTTTAACATGCTTCTGTTAAAAAAGACTGTGTTCCTACTGTTAATCCTGGCCAAATTGGAGAGGCTAAAATTGAGTGAAGGCTTCTGGGCTGCTAGGCCATTTGGTCAATTTAAAAGTGCTTTCTGTAGAAATGGGACAAGCTGCAGAATGGTGCCAGTTTGTCTAGAGCTAAGATCAGAGCGGCAGGAATGGAATGGGAACATCTGCGGATCCTGACAATTAGGTGTAAAATGCATAGAATGGATTGGATGAATGCAAACCAGACATACACATTGCAAATAATGTTGCAAAGCTTTACTTTGCTGGATGTTAATTGGATTAAATATTGAGCCTCATCTAGTTTACTTATATATCAGGGCACATGTTGTGATGTTCGTTTCCTTTGGGAAACACTGTTTGAATACAATGTATCAGCCACTGTATTATTGGGTTAGGGAAATCTCTGTCATATATGGGGTTAATTGATATCTGTAATTGGATTGTAAGGAGACCACCCCCATGTGGTTTGGCCCCGCGAGGTCCGGGAACCTATAGAAGTCTGATCCCACGAGGTCCTGTGTCTATCTTCTGGGAGAGCGCTTAGGACTGCGTGACCTTCTGGAGTGTCTCAGAACGAGGCCAAGAGGGCTTGATCAGGCATATATGAGGATCGAACCCGCGGTGGTTAGGTGTAGTAGTGGGAACTGTAAGTTTAGATGCGCAATTGCTTGACTCACTGATTTTTTTACAGAAACTAGACTGGGGGGAAGCTTAGAATGAGCAATTTGCAATTTACACTACAACCCAACTCATAATCACAACACCGCAGTATGAATATTGATTTCTCTCATTTCAAATATCCCTTCATCAAGTATCTCACCATCCCTCCCCCACCCGTCATTGTACTAACTACAAAGTCATTGAGTCTCGTTGTCTATAACTCATTTTCACAGAGCCCACAGCTAACAAAGGCCTATTTCCTTTATTATCTTTACTTTTTTGTATACCATTCATTCATTTGTTCTATTTCTCTTTCTATATCACAATATTTATCTCTTGTTTCCCTGTCCCCGACTCTCTGTCTGAGGAAGGGTCTCAAAATGAAACATCACCTATTCCTTTTCTCCAGAGATGCTGTCTGACCCGCTGAGTTACTCCATTGTTTTGTGTCTGTCTTCCTTCCAATGGTTTAGTTTAGTTTAGAGATACAGCATGGAAACAGGCCCTTCAGCCCACCAAGTCCACACCGACCAGTGAACCTCGCACTTTAACACTATGTTGCACTCGCTAGGGACAATTTACATACAGTGGCTTGCAAAAGTATTCATGCCCCTTGAACTTTTCCACATTTTGTCACGTTACAACCACAAAGGTAAATGTATTTTATTGGGATTGTATGTGATAGACGAACACAAAGTGGTGCATAATTATGAAGTGGAAGGAAAATGATACATGGTTTCCAAATTTTATTACAAATAAAAAACTGAAAAGTGTGGCGTGCAAAAGTATTCAGCCCCCCTGAGTCAATACTTTGTAGAACCATCTTTCGCTGCAATTACAGCTGCAAGTCTTTTGGGATATATCTCTACCAGCTTTGCACATCTAGAGTCTGAAATTTTTGCCCATTCTTCTTTGCAAAATAGCTCAAGCTCAGTCAGATTGGATGGAGAGGGTCTGTGAACAGCATTTTTCAAGTCTTGCCAGAGATTCTCAATTGGATTTAGATCTGGACTTTGACTGGGCCATTCTAACACATGAATATGCTTTGATATAAACCATTCCATTGTAGCTCAGGCTGTATGTTTAGGGTCATTGTTGTGCTAGAAGGTGAATCTCTGCCCAAGTCTCAAGTCTTTTGCAGACTCTAACAGGTTTTCTTCCAAGATTGCCCTGTATTTGGCTCCATCCATCTTCCCATCAATTCTGACCAACTTCCCAGTCCCTGCTGAAGAAAAGCATCCCCACAGCATGATGCTGCCACCACCATGTTTCACAGTGGGGATGGTGTGTTCAGGGTGATGTGCAGTGTTAGTTTTCTGCCACACATGGCATTTTGCATTTAGGCCAAAAACTTCAATTTTGGTCTCATCAGACCAGAGCACCTTCCTCCACATCTTTGCTGTGTCCCCCACAAGGCTTGTGGCAAACTGCAAACAAGACTTCTTATGGCTTTGTTTCAACAATGGCTTTCTTCTTACCACTCTTCCATAAAGGCCCGATTTGTGGAGTGCACGACTAATAGTTGTCATGTGGACAGATCCTCCCACCTGAGCTGTGGATCTCTGCAGCTCCTCCAGAGTTACCATGGGCCTCTTGGCTGCTTCTCTGATCAATGCTCTCCTTGCCCGACCTGTCAGTTTAGGTGGACGGCCATGTCTTGGTAGGTTTGCAGTTGTGCCATACTCTTTCCATTTTCGGATGATGGATTGAACAGTGCTCCATGAGATGTTCAAAGCTTGGGATATTTTTTTATAACCTAACCCTGCTTTAAACCTCTCCACAACTTTATCCCTGACCTGTCTGGTGTGTTCCTTGGTCTTCATGATGCCCAAGGAACATTGTTTGTTCAGTAATGTTCTCAAACAAACCTCTGAGGCCTTCACAGAACAGCTGTATTTATACTGAGATTGGATTACACACAAGTAGACTCTATTTACTAATTAGGTGACTTCTGAAGGCAAATGGTTGCACTGGATTTTATTTAGGGGTATTTTTCAGTTTTTTATTTGTAAAAAAAATTGAAAACCATGTATCATTTTCCTTCCACTTCACAATTATGCGCCACTTTGTGTTGGTCTATCACATAAAATCCCAATAAAGTATATTTACATTTGTTGTCGTAACGTGACAAAATGTGGAAAAGTTCAAGGGGTATGAATACTTTTGCAAGCCACTGTATATACCAAGCCAATTAACCTACAAACCTATACGTCTTTGAAGTGTGGGAGGAAACGGAAGATCTCAGAGAAAACCCAGGCAGTTAAAGGATCGAACACGGGTCTCTGCACTGTATGCGTAGTAAGGTAGCAACTCTACCGCTGCGCCACGGTGCCCACCCCGAGTTTGTGCTGATAACATTCTGCACAAAACCAGACTGACACTCATGGAAATAGCTGGTTATCCAACTATAGAGAGGTTCATAACTGCAACTGATTTTTTCCTTAACTAATGCCTGCACATGCATTAGACATCCAAGAAGAAACCAGAGATATATACCCTACCCATATAGTCACATCACATTTTCTTTAAACATGAAAGCAGAACACTCAGCCAGCAAGTCTATGCCAGCCTTTAGTTTGGTTTAGAGATACAGCATGAAAACAGACCCTTCTGCCCACTGAGTCGGCGCCCACCAGCGATATCCGAACATGAGCTCTATTCTGCACAATGGGGACTATTTACATTTTTAACCAAAAAGCCCTGTCCCACTGTACGAGTTCATTCAAGAGTTCACCCGAGTTTGCCCTGATTCGAACTCAGAGATTTATGGTAATGGCCGTTCATAGGTACTCTGGGCTCTCGTGGACATTTTTCAACATGTTTAAAAATCTTCACGAGTCTTCCTGAGCTTACCGCATTTCCCGAGTACCTGCCATTAGCGCTACGAGCCGCTAAGAGACGTCCCCGAGCTCCGACGTACCCGCTACGTTCATTCTACCTGCTTACCGCGAGTTTGATTTTTTTTTAAACTCGGGAGAGCACTTGAATGAACTCATACAGAGGGACAGGGCTTAAAGCCAATTAACCTGCAAACCTGTACGACTTGAGTGAGGGAGGAAACCAGAGCATCTGGAGAAAACCCACAGGACACAGGGAGAATGTACAAACTCCGTACAGACAAGCACCCGTAGTCAGGATCAAACCCGGGTCATTGGAGCTGTAAGGCAGCAACTCTACAGCTGCACCTCAGCAAATCTACACCGTGCCGCCCCAACCCCTCTCAGAGCATTTGCCTCAATCTCATTCCCCACTTAATTTCTTCTAACCCACTGACTCTCTCATGCCCAGCAACTCCACACTGATTCTCGCTCACTAGCTTGTTCACTCGCCTGCCTGCCACCCATCTATATTTGGGGAAACTTCAGCAGCCAATTAACCTATCAACTATTATTAACTATGCCTTTGGAGTGTGAGAGGAAATCAGATCACCTGGAGGACATCATACAGGGTCACAGAGAGATCTTAATTACTCGCAGACAGCAACTGAAGTCAGGATCAAACCAGGGTCACTGGATTTAATCAGCTCCTCCCCCTATCTGAGCAAGCTAAGCTCAATGACAGCCTCTTATTTTTTAAGCCTACAGTTATATATTTAATGACTGGTACAAAGCCAGGTGAATTTCAATCAGTTCTCAACACCATAATAAGAAATATTTCTTCTCTCTCTTTCCCCGTCCTCTGTCACTGACTCAAGCAATCCTTAAAAAAAAGAGGTTTACCTCATAATTTTGCAGGATTTTCAGTGGAATCACTGGCATTGATGGTGCTGTCAACAGTATGCTGTTGTGTTGAAATGGTGTTGGAGGGCTGAGGAAAATTATAGTCTGTGTTAAAAAAATCTCAGGCATGTCGAGGCCATGCTGCTGGCTGATTATAGCCATTGTTACACACTGAAGCTGCAGAACATTCATAGCTGTGCAGTTCGTCAATAAAGATTCACATCAGTTGTCCTACCAACAAGGTGAAGACAAGAAGGATTGAGTGAAGCACAGAAATGAATTACTCATCAGTCAAACGCTGAAAATGTTTAAACAATCCAACAGATGGCTCAGAATATATTAAATTTACATTAACAAAAACGTGTGTAGCTACTTTGAGCCATTATCTTGCCTGAGCAAAGAGCTTTTACACTAAAAGCTTGTTCGGGGAAAGAAGCTTGGCATGTCAGTTGAAGAAGATACTGTATTCTTAACATCCTCCAAATAGGAAAAGTGGGGTAATGTGTGCAATTATATCTTGTGCTAATCAGATCTTTTTAGTCTTGAAACTGAGTGATTAGTGTTTTTAAACATCTGCTCCATAAATGTTTACACGTGTATTTACACCACACAATTCTGTCGGGCTGTCTTCATGGTTGCTTGATTCTTAATTACTATCAATGATTTTGTTTTTCTACACTGGCAGCAAAAAAACATTTTTTGTCAAACAGTAGTGATTTGCAACCACAGGCTATATGACTAAAGTGTGTTCTTTATGGTGGAGAAAGCCCATTCCAATTAAGGCCATTAAATTAGTCTTATTCAAAA
Source organism: Okamejei kenojei (assembly GCA_035221665.1). NCBI lineage: Eukaryota > Metazoa > Chordata > Chondrichthyes > Rajiformes > Rajidae > Okamejei > Okamejei kenojei. The sequence continues at coordinate 25,584,539 of CM069144.1, read as the reverse complement.
TTTGTTAGCAGTGAACTCATTTTCATTCCATTCAATGTATCTTTTGAGCCATTTTTTTTTTGATAACAGTTGATAGTCAGGGCTGAGTTTAGAGATATCTGATCAATTGCGATTTGCATTTGAAATCATTATGAACCTTGACTGCCACTTCTATGAACAGATTCAAAGGTCCAGCACAAATGTATGACCTTGGATGTCCAAGATGCCATGAATAGAATAATGTTTCTTTTCTTCCCCCAATTAGTTCCTTGCCAAGAGTAATGGCTGATGTTGCATTTGAAATCTTTAAAGGAAAAAGGCATGATGTTTTAATGAGATGGATTAGGAGTGTGTGAATTGTAGAAATAGCATTATGTATCAAAACTGGTAGTGCCGAACAAGGGATAGAATTTCCATGTTCTAGACGCAATGTCTCCAGCCCCTGTCGCGGGGTTGGAACGACCCGGAGCGGGCCGTACATCGCCCGGCACGGCTTTAATGGCCGCAGGACATTCCAGTGCCAGCCGGGGGCTCCAACTTTGTGACTTTTCGGCCTGGAGGTCGCTCAGCGCGGCCCCAAAATGGCCGTGGGTCTTACCATCGGCCGCCTGGGGCTTCGACATCGGGAGGGAAATGGTGCAGGGGAGTGAAAAAACTTGCCTTCCATCACAGTGAGGAGGAGATTCACTATGATGGATGTTTGTGTAAATTGAATTACTTGTATGTTTTATAGGAATTGTCTTGGTGTGTAAGGCTGTGGAAACGGAATTTCGTTTGAGCCTCACTGAGGTTCAAATGATATGGAATAAAATATTGTATTGTATATTGTATTGTACATGAAAATTACTGGGTTACAATTTCAACAAATTATAATTGCTTTATATATGAAGTTATTATTTTAATTCTACCTGTACTAAGAGCTTGAATACATGTTTTGAATTATTAAATCTTTGGAATACTCTATCAATGGAGATGAAGATGTATATTAAACAATGGGATAATTCATTTAATATAAAACTTTAGATAAATCCATCAGTAAACAATAGATTACTGAATTTATATCTGAGATGTCGATTTTCAGATTAATGACTTTGAGTTCATTTAGAAGGTAGGACTACTTGGAAAAATATTGATGCATATACTCAACTTGGTAAGATTAGCTCATGTTGAAATGTGATGGGATGGATTGCTCAACCATTTTCCCACCACTTCTGCTGTTCAGTTTCTGGTTCTTTGGAGGCAAGCGATGACATGGCCCTTATCATGTGGACGTTCCTCTCTATTTCTGCACCATATGATTTCCCCAGTGATCATTTTACCAGAGTAGGCAATATCTTTGTTGAGCTGGATCATCATAATCATACTTTATTAGCCACGTATGTTTTGCAACATACGAGGAATTTATTTTGCCATATAGTCATACTAATATAACCATATAACCATATAACCATATAACAATTACAGCATGGAAACAGGCCCTCTCGGCCCTTCCAGTCCGTGCCGACCATTTGTTTTCCCCTAGTCCCATCTACCTGCACTCAGACCATACCCCTCCATTCCCTTCACGTCCATATACCTATCCACTTTACTCTTAAATGTTAAAATCGATCCTGCCTCCACCACTTCTGCTGGAAGCTCATTCCACACAGCCACCACCCTCTGAGTAAAGAAGTTCCCCCTCACGTTACCCCGAAACCTCTGTCCCTTAATTCTCATGTCATGCCCTCTTGTTTGAATCTTCCCTACCCTCAATGGGAAAAACGTATCCACGTCAACTCTGTCTATCCCTGTCATCATTTTAAAGACCTCAATCAAGTCCTCCCTTAACCTTCTGCTCTCCAAAGAATAAAGACCTAACTTGTTCAACCTTTCTCTGTAACATAGTTGCTGGAACCCTGGCAACATTCTAGTAAATCTAATAAAAAGCAACAGAACACACAAAATAAATTTTAACATGAACATCCACCACAGTGAATCTTCCACATTCCTCACTGTGATGGAAAGTGAAAAAAAGTTAAATCTCTTCCCTTCATTGTTCTCCAAAGGTCAGGGGCCTCGAGGAACAGCAATGGCAGAAATTTCTGGGCATAATCTGGAAGACGCAGGATCATTTCATTCCGAAAAGGAAGAAAGATTCTAAGGGGAGCAGGAGTAAGTTAGGGATAGAATAAAACTAAAAGAAAAGATGTATAACACAGCAAAGAGTAGCCGGAAGCCAGAGGATTGGGAAACTTTCGTAGGACAACAGAAGGAAACAAAACGGGCAATACGGGCTGAAAAGATGAAGTACGAGGGGAAGCTGGCCAGGAATATAAAGAAGGACAGTGAAAGCTTCTTTAGATATGTTAAGGGAAAAAAAGTAGCAAAGTCAAATGTGGGTCCCTTGAAGGCAGACATGGGTGAAATTATTATGGGCAACAAGGAAATGGCAGAAGAGTTGAATAGGTATTTTGGATCTGTCTTCACTAAGGAGGACACAAACAATCTCCCAGATGTACTGGAGGACAGAGGATCTCAGGGGGTAGAGGAACTGAAATAAATTTTCATTAGGCGAGAAATAGTATTCGGTAGGCTAATGGGACTGAAGGATGATAAATCCCCTGGGCTTGATGGTCTGCATCCCAGGGTCCTCAGGGAAGTGGCTCTACAAATAGTGGACGCATTGGTGATCATTTTCCAATGCTCAATAGATTCAGGAACAGTTCCTGTAGATTGGAGGATAGCTAATGTTATCCCACTTTTCAAGAAAGGAGCGAGAGAGAAAAAAGGGGAATTACAGACCAGTTAGCCTGACTTCGGGAGTGGGAAAGATGCTGGAGTCAATTATTAAAGAGGTAATAATGGAGCATTCGGAAAGCAGTAAAAGGATGTCCAAGTCAACATGGATTTATGAAAGGGAAATCATGCTTGACTAATCATCTGGAATTTTCTGAGGATATGACAAGTAAAATGGATGAAGGGGTGCCAGTGGATGTAGTGGGCCTAGACTCTCAGAAAGCCTTTGATAAGGTCCTGCACAGGAGACTGGTGACTAAAATTAGAGCACATGGTATTGGGGGTAGGGTGTTGACATGGATAGAAAATTGGTTGGCAGACCGGAAGCGAAGTGTAGGAGAGAACGGGTCCTTTTCAGAATGGCAGGCAGTGGTGAGTGGCGTGCCGCAAGGCTCGGTGTTGGGGCAGCAACTGTTTACCGTATATATTAATGATTTGGAAGAGGGAATTAGGAGCAACACTAGCAAGTTTGTGGATGACACAAAGCTGGGTGGCAGTGTGAACTGTGAAGAGGATGTTAGGAGGTTGCAGGGGGACCTGGACAGGTTGAGTGAGTGGGCAGATGCGTGGCAGATGCAGTATAATATAGATAAATGTGAGGTTATCCACTTTGGTGGCACAAACAAAGGGGCAGATTATTATCTCAATGGGGTTAGGTTAGGTAAGGGGGAGGTACAGCGAGACCTGGGTGTCCTTGTACACCGGTCACTGAAAGTTGCCATGCAGGTACAGCAGGCAGTGAAGAAAGCTAATGGAATGTTGGCCTTCATAACAAGAGGATTTCAGTATAGGATTAAAGAGGTTCTTCTGCAGTTGTATAGGGCTCTTATGAGACCACATCTGGAGTATTGTGTACAGCTTTGGTCTACTAATTTGAGGAAGGACATCCTTGTGATTGAGGCAGTGTAGCGTTGGTTCACGAGATTGATCCCTGGGATGGCGGGACTGTCATATGAGGAAAGATTGAAAAGACTAGGCTTGTATTCACTGGAGTTTAGAAGGATGAGGGGATATCTTATAGAAACATATAAAATTATAAAAGGACTGGACAAGCTAGATGCAGGAAAACTGTTCCCAATGTTGGGTGAGTCCAGAATCAGGGGCCACAGTCTTAGAATAAAGGGGAGGTAATTTAAGACTGAGGTGAGAAAAAACCTTTTTACCCAGAGAGTTGTGAATTTATGGAATTCTCTGCCACTGTGGGCAGTGGAGGCCAAATCACTGGATGGATTTAAGAGAGAATTGGATAGAGCTCTAGGGGCTAGTGGAGTCAAGGGATATGGGGAGAAGGCAGGCACGGGTTATTGATAGCGGAAGATCAGCCATGATCACAATGACTGGCGGTGCTGGCTCGAAGGGCCAAATGGCCTCCTCCTGCACCTATTTTCTATGTTTCTATGTTTCTATGTTTCTGTTGCCGGGACGATCTTGACTCCCCTAGCCGGCAGCGGACACTCCTCGTCGGGGCGATCAAGCTCCTGCATCAGGAGGATATCAGCTCCGCCATGCGGCGATCAGACCACGGGGTGGGGCTAGTCGAACATCATGCAGTTTTGGAGCTCCCGACTGGGCCTCTACCGAGAATGTGAGCTCGTTGGTGTTAAAGTCCGTAGGCCGTGGTTGGAGCGTCGATCCCAGGCAAGGAATCAGCTCCAATGTATGTCCACGCCCCGTGGTGGGGCACCAAGTCAGTCCCGAGCAAGGCCTCCAGCTCCATGATGTTAGGCCGCAGGGTGACCAGAGATATGACCCGGAAAACAATCGCATCTCCGGTAAGGTAAGGGATTGAAAAACAGTTTCCCCCGACCCCCTCCCAACACCCCCCACATAAAATAAACCGGAGAACATTAACACAAGCTTTTAAAACACTCTAAATATAATTTTAAAAGGACAAAAGGACAGACAGACCATTGGCGAGGCTGCCATCGCCGACGACACCGCCCGTTGGAACCAATACCTTGCCTTTCCTTGAGTCCACCTTCCTTGAAATCCCTGCAGGAAACTTGTGACAATAAAAGTCTTCTGCATCCATACAAATTCATTAAACTGGGAGCATGGTTGTTACAACCATCCGCTGAAGTGGTAACTAGACCTCAGATGGCTGATCCTGGTGACTTGTTGACAGTTCCTTCAGCCAGTACTTTATAAACTTTCCTATATGTCTCTGATAATTAGAGAAATTTAAATCCAGTTGATATAGATCATGGGGAACAAGGATATGGCGGACCAATTGAATAACTACTTTGGTTCCGTCTTCACTAAGGAAGACATAAATAATCTGCCTGAAGTAGCAGGGGACTGTGGGTCAAAGGAGGAATAGAGTGAAATCCAGGTCAGTCGGGAAGTGGTGTTGGGTAAATTGAATAGATTAAAGGCCGATAAATCCCCAGGGCCAGATAGGCTGCATCCCAGAGTACTTAAGGAAGTAGCTCAGGAAATAGTGGATGCATTAGTGATAATCTTTCAAAACTCTTTAGATTCTGGAGTAGTTCCTGAGGATTGGCGGGTAGCAAATGTAACCCCTCTTTTTAAGAAGGGAGGGAGAGAGAAAACGGGGAATTACAGACCAGTTAGTCTAACATCGGTAGTGGGGAAACTGCTAGAGTCAGTTATTAAAGATGGGATAGCAGCACATTTGGAAAGTGGTGAAATCATTGGACAAAGTCAGCATGGATTCACAAAAGGTAAATCATGTCTGACGAATCTTGTGGAATTTTTCGAGGATGTAACTAGTAGCGTGGATAAGGGAGAACCAGTGGATGTGGTATATCTGGACTTCCAGAAGGCTTTCGACAAGGTCCCACATAAGAGATTAGTATACAAACTTAAAGCATACGGTATTAGGGGTTCAGTATTGATGTGGATAGAGAACTGGCTGGCAAACAGGAAGCAAAGAGTAGGAGTAAACGGGTCCTTTTCACAATGGCAGGCAGTAACTAGTGGGGTACCGCAGGGCTCAGTGCTGGGACCCCAGCTATTTACAATATATATTAATGATCTGGATGAGGGAATTGAAGGCAATATCTCCAAGTTTGCGGATGACACTAAGCTGGGGGGCAGTGTTCGCTGTGAGGAGGATGCTAGGAGACTGCAAGGTGACTTGGATAGGCTGGGTGAGTGGGCAAATGTTTGGCAGATGCAGTATAATGTGGATAAATGTGAGGTTATCCACTTTGGTGGCAAAAACAGGAAAGCAGACTATTATTTAAATGGTGGCCGATTAGGAAAAGGGGAGATGCAGCGAGACCTGGGTGTCATGGTACACCAGTCATTGAAAGTAGGCATGCAGGTGCAACAGGCAGTGAAAAAAGCGAATGGTATGTTAGCTTTCATAGCAAAAGGATTTGAGTACAGGAGCAGGGAGGTTCTACTTCAGTTGTACAGGGTCTTGGTGAGACCACACCTGGAGTATTGCGTGCAGTTTTGGTCTCCAAATCTGAGGAAGGACATTATTGCCATAGAGGGAGTGCAGAGAAGGTTCACCAGACTGATTCCTGGGATGTCAGGACTGTCTTATGAAGAAAGACTGGATAGACTCGGTTTATACTCTCTGGAATTTAGGAGATTAAGAGGGGATCTTATAGAAACTTACAAAATTCTTAAGGGGTTGGACAGGCTAAATGCAGGAAGATTGTTCCCGATGTTGGGGAACTCCAGGACAAGGGGTCACAGCTTAAGGATAAGGGGGAAATCCTTTAAGACCGAGATGAGAAAGACTTTCTTCACACAGAGAGTGGTGAGTCTCTGGAACTCTCTGCCACAGAGGGTAGTTGAGGCCAGTTCATTGGCTATATTTAAGAGTGAGTTGGATGTGGCCCTTGTGGCTAAGGGGATCAGAGGGTATGGAGAGAAGGCAGGTACGGGATACTGAGTTGGATGATCAGCCATGATCATATTGAATGGCGGTGCAGGCTCGAAGGGCTGAATGGCCTACTCCTGCACCTAATTTCTATGTTTCTATGTTTCTATATGTAAAAATATGGCATTCAAAAAATTAAAAAATAAATAACTGGAAAAATACATTTATTAATTTATGTTCATGTCACAGGAGCAGAAGTAGGCTATTCAGCCCATTGAATCTATTCCAGCATTCAATCATGGCTGATCCATCTTTCCATCTCAACTCGATTCTCCTGCCTTCTTCCCATCCAATCAAGCATCTGTCAATCTCCACCATAAAAATACCCAATTATTTGGCCTTCACAGCCATCTGCAGCAATAGATTCCACAGATTCCCCACCTTCTAATTAAAAACATTCTTCCTCATCTCCTTTCTAAAGGTGCATTATTTTATTCTTAGACAAAGCCCTCTGGTTCTAGACATTTATATATATAAAAAACTTGTGGCAACTTGTGACCCGTTAGGTCCCATGTTCACACGGGAGGGCTGACAGCTCAGTCACTGAAGCCTGGTGGGCTGGCAGCTCAGAGACTGCTACAAATTCTGTCCAAAATAGGTGAGAGACTCTGTGAGAGAGAAGGGGGAGAGGGTGGAGAATCAATTTTAGACATTTTTCATATTTTTCTGCAGATCACAGATTTCTGCATAAAGGAGGAAAGTCTATCCTGGCCTAAATCTCACAGGGAGCAAAATACAGGGGCGAGGTTTAATACTTGCAGGGGGAATACTTACTGATGGGCCGAAGGGAATCCTGGGCTAGTACAGGCCTGATGGGCCGAAGGGGCTCTTTTTAAAAAAATCTGAGTGAAATCTCAGTGAAAGGCACTTTTTCTAGACTTTTCTGGGCCTGGCACAGGCGTTTTGGGCCAAAATGCTCCTCCTGGGCTAATACGGGCATTTTGGGCAAAAGGGACTGGTTTCTCGGCTAATAGGGCCTTGTGGGCAGAAATTAATGGTTTCAGGAAGGCCAAACAACTCATTTCATTTCATTTCCAATTGCATTGCACTTTCAAGCACAGGGGAGGCCGAACAGCTGATTGCATTTTCACTTCATTTCCATTGCCATTGCACTTTCACGCTCAGGGCAGGCACAAGTCAAACAGCTCATTGCATTTTCACTGCATTTCCACTGCTGTTGCAGCTTCAAGCACATGGCAGGATCAAGCCAAACAGCTCGTTGCATTTTCACTTAATTTCCATTGCCATTGCAGTTTGAAGAACAGGGAGGCCAAACAACTAATTTCAATTTCAATAAGGGATTACAAATCATTTATTCAAGGACATTGCATACTCACAGTGTTCTGTAGTTTCCCAGCTCATACAGAGGGTCGCGACCTCTCCCTCGCCATCTTGCAGACAGAGCCACGCCCACAATTCTGGGTTTTATAGTCCCTCCTCCCTCTCACCAGAAGGGTCGTGACCTTCATAACGGTGATTGACATATATATGTATATATATATATATATTTATACATACATATAAAAACACATAAATATAATACATACATACATATACATGTATGTGTGTATATACATATAAATATACATATACATATACAGATATGTATATATACACACACACACATATATACATATATATATACACACACAAGTGTGTGCGCGCGCACACACACACACACACACACACACACACACACATATATATATATATCAGTGGAATTCTCTGCCTCAGAGGGCGGTGGAGGCAGGTTCTCTGGATGCTTTCAAGAGAGAGCTAGATAGGGCTCTTAAAAATAGCAGAGTCAGGGGATATGGGGAGAAGGCAGGAACGGGTACTGATTGGAAATGATCAGCCATGATCACATTGAATGGTGGTGCTGGCTCAAAGGGCCGAATGGCCTACTCCTGCACCTATTGTCTATTGTCTATTGTCTAGATATACATACCCATATATACTAGACTAAGTGTGACCCGTTGGGTCCCATGTTCACACGGGAGGGCTGGTCCCCCAATGCAATATTCCACCTCTCCACCAATTCCAATATTGGTCGCCATTGGGGGGGGGCTTTGTGGAGTGCTAGTATGGGGCTGAAGGGACTGGTTTCCAGAGGGCTAGTAAGAACAGTGTGGGCCGAATGGAATATTCGGCTGGCAGCTCAGTCACTCAAACCTGGTGTGCTGGCTGCTCACTCACTCACGGCTGGAGGGCTGGCAGTTGACTCACAGCTATTCCTTGAAAATTCCATTTCAAGCAGGGTGCAAGGCCAGCAAATTCTAGTGCCGTTTCCTACCACTTCAAGCAGGGTGCAAAGCCACCAAATTCGAGTGCAGTTTCATACCACTTTAAGCAGGGTGCAAGGCCACCAAACTCAAGTGCAGTTTCCTACCACGTCAAGCAGGGTGCAAGGCCACCATAATTAAGTGCAGTTTCATACCACTTCAAGCAGGGTGCAAGGCCACCAAATAAGTGCAGTTTCATACCACTTCAAGCAGGGTGCAAGGCCACCAAACTCAAGTGTAGTTCCATACCACTTCAAGCAGGATGCAAGGCCACCACACAAGTGCAGTTTATACCACTTCAAGCAGGGTGCAAGGCCACCAAACGTGCAGTTTCATACCACTTCAAGCAAGGTGCAAGGCCACCAAACTCAAGTGCAGTTTCATACCACTTCAAGCAGGATGCAAGGCCACCAAACTCAAGTGCAATTTCATACCACTTCAAGCAGGGTGCAAGGCCACCAAACAAGTGCAGTTTATACCACTTCAAGCAGGGTGCAAGGCTACCAAACTCAAGTGCAATTTCTTGCCATTTCAAGCAGGGTGCAAGGCCACCAAACTCAAGTGGAGTTTCATACCTTTTCAAGCAGGGTGCAGGCCACCAAATTCAAATGCAGTTTCATACCATATCACAGGGTGCAAGGCTACCAAATTCAAATGCAGTTCCATACCATATCACAGGGTGCAAGGCCACCAAATTCAAGTGCAGTTTCATACCATTTCAACCAAGGTGCAAGGCCACCAAATTCGTTTTTTCAAAAATCAATATACAGCGTAAACACAAAGTGGTCAAGATTAGACTTTTAATTATATAGATTTTCAAACCACATTTTCAAACCAACCACATTTTCAAACCAACCACATTTTCAAACCAACCACGTTTTCAAACCAACAACATTTTCAAAGCACCCACATTTTCAAACCAACCAAATTTCAAACCAACCACATTTTCATTTTCAAACCAACCACATTTTCATTTTCAAGCCAACCACATTTTCAAACCAATCACATTTTCATTTTCAAACCAATCACATTTACAAACCATCCACATTTTCAAACCAACCACATTTTCAAACCAACCACATTTTCATTTTCAAACTTCATTTTCAACCCACATTTTCATTTTCAAACTTCATTGTCAAACCACATTAAGGGTACTCACAGGTCAGTAAAACCACACTCACAGTTTAGTCGACATGTCTTCAGTCTTATTTACAGCTCAGACTATGAGCCGTGACCTCTCGTTCCCCTATCTTGCAGAGACTAAGGCACGTCCACACTTCCAGGTTTTATGGTCCCTCCCCCTCCCACCAGATGGGGCGTGACCTTCATGGCAGGATTGACTGGAGAGAAAATCTCAACATTTTTTAAACATTAATAAGTATTTTATTTTTCATCAATGGAAAAAAACTCTGGCCCTGACAGCTGGAGGGGGACTCTGAGTAAGATGGCCAAAAATCACAGCCATAAGTGGAAGCATTCTTCTAAAATCAATATAAAGTGCAAACAGGAAGTGGTCAAGTTTGGACTTTTAATTATATAGATTTTCAAACCACATTTTCATTTTCAAACCAACCACATTTTCAAACCATCCAGAGTTTCAAAGCAACCACATTTTCATTTTCAAACCAACCACATTTTCATTTAAAACCAACCACATTTTCATTTTCAAACCAACCACATTTTCATTTAAAACCACCCACATTTTCATTTTCAAACCAACCACATTTTCAAACCAACCACAATTTCAAACCAACCACATTTTCAAACCAACCACATTTTCATTGTCAAACTTCATTTTCAACCCGCATTTTCATTTTCAAACTTAATTTTCAACCCACATTTTCATTTTCAAACCATTTTCAAACCACATTAAGGGCACTCACAAGTCAGTAAAACCACACTCACAGTTTAGTAGACATGTGTTCAGTGTTCAGTGTTATTCACAGCTCACACTGCGAGTCGTGACCTCTCCCTCCCCCATCTTGCAGAGACTGAGGCATGTACACTTCCGGGTTTTATAGTTCCTCCCCCCTGCCACCGGAAGGGGCGTGGCCTTCATGGCAGGATTGACAATCTCAACATTTTAGAAACATTAATAAGTCTTTTATTATTTCATCGATGGGGAAAATCCTCTGGCACTGACAGCTGGAGGGAGACTCTGAATAAGATGGCCAAAAATCACAGCCGTAAGTTGCAGCGTCTTCTCTAAAATCAATATACAGTACAAACAGGAAGTAGTCAAGTTTAGACTTTTAATTATATAGATATTGTAAACAACTAGGGTCCCAGCACCGAGCCTTCCAGCACCCCACGTCACTGCCTGTTATTCTGGAAAGGACCTGTTAATTCCTACATTTTGCTTCCTGTTTGCCAACCAGTTCTCTATCCATGTCAATACCCTACCCCCCAATACCATGTGCTCTTATTTAGCACACTAATCTCCTGTGTGGGTCCTTTTTAAAGGCTTTTTGAAAGTCCAGATATACCACATCCACTGGCCCTCCCTTATCCATTCAACTTGTTACATCCTCAAAAAATTCCAAAAGATTAGTCAAGAATGATTTTCCCTTGATAAATCCATGCTGACTTTGACCGATCCCGTCACCATTTTCCAAATGCGCTGCTATTATATTAAATTTTGGTCATCGTGCCACAGGGAATTTTCTATTAAGCTGGAAAGAGAGTAAAGAAGATTTATGAAGACTTATGAAGACTTTTTGAAGACTCGAGGGTCTGAGTTGTAGGGAGATGTTGGACAGACTAGGATTCCTTGACGTGCAGGAGGCTGAAAATAGATTTTATAGGGGCTCAATATCTTGAGGGGATTAGATAGGGTGAATGCACGGACTCTTTTTCTCAGGGTAGGGAAATCAAGAATTGGTGGGCATAGGTTTAAGGTGAAAGGGAAAAGATTTAACAGAATCTGGAGTGGAAACTTTTTCACACAGAGGTGGTGGGTATATTGAACCAGTTGCCAGAGAGGGTAGTTCAGACAGGTACAATAAATACATTTTAAAAATATTTGGACCGGTGAGATGAGAACTCACAGATCTATACATTGGAGTAAAATATAAATTAAGCAGTATCAAGGAAGTCTGCAGAATGGTTCCTACCCAATACATTTTGTGTCTATCTTCAGTTTAAACCTGCATTTGCAGTTGCTTCCTACACACATTGTTGGTCTATTTTCCTCCAGAAGTGCTGCCTGACTCAAGATTCCAGCATCTGCAGTCACTTGTGTCTTCATCATGATAATCCACCTGCACTCAATTTTATCTACTCAACCAAAGTGTACAACCTATGAATGAAGATTTTTTTTAAATGTGAATGAAAATCAGAAAATGCTGGATCAGGCTGCCTTTGTGGGAAATAAAACAGAGCTAACCTCTTGGGTCTGAGATCACTTTAGGTGAAGGGTCTTGAACTTGAAACTTCTGTTTCTTTCCCCAGAGATGCCTCCTGGTCTCTGGGTATTTATAGCATTTTTTTTCTTACAAACCAAGCTTCAGGTATCTGAGACTGTGGCAACTAACTTTGTTTATATTCTACATTTTTTTTTGCAAATTTGCAGCCCCTTGTGATATGCTTCAAGCTGACCAGTGGTCAAGATGATGACAAAGGTTACACTCCCGGTGGGAACATTTGATCAAAATCGTTCTACCTTTGTATTCCTCTGGGACCTACCTGCCTGTCAAAGTGGGGACCTGCAAATTCATCAATCCCGATAGCTCATGTGTTATTCACTAGTAAAATATCTTCACTGGTTTTCCAGAGAAAGCAATCACTTGGAGTGTGAGTTCTGAAATGAATAGTGAATCCTAAATGAGATCCCTTGATTCTGCTGCAGACGGGACAGGGTGGGTGGACAAGTGTTTGAATTGCTTCATACTCCATCTACTGTTTGCTCTTGGCCTCAGTGTGCTGCTGAGAGTGAGTGGCTTCCTGTGCCTTCCTCCAACAGTTCTATGGTTAAGGGTCAGGGATTGTTCTGAGGAAGTAAGGGTGTTACTTATTTGCAACGAGGCTTTGAAAACATATTTGAAGTGATTTCTCTGTCCTTGTGGAAATTGCCTTGCCATGTTAAGCTCAAATAAGAGTGCTTGTTTTTGGACGTCTGGTGATAATCATGTGGACATTTTGACCCATCTACTGTAGTTGGTGGAGCATGATCAGAGCCTGGATGCAGAGGATGATGCCATGAGAGATGAAGGGCCATTAGTTTAGTTTAGTTTAGTTTATAGATATAGCATGGAAACAGGCCCTTCGACCCATCAAGTCCACGCCGACCATCGATCCAAGTACATTAACACTACCCTATACTAGGGACAAATTACATTTATACCAAGCCAATTCACCTACAAACCTGTACGTCTTTGGAGGACACCGAAGATTTCGGAGAAAACCCACGCAGGTCACGGGGAGAACATACAAATTCCGTACAAACATCACCCGTAGTCAGGATCGGACCACTGCACTACCGTGCCGCATCCGTTGGGAGATTGGTGTTGGGAGCTAGGTGTGTGCAAATAGGTGATTAGTAGGGGTGTCAGGGATTATGGGACGAAGGCAGGAGAATGGGGTTCAAAGGGAAAGATAGAACAGCACTGACTGAATGGTGGAGTAGACTTGATGGGCCGAATGGCCTTATTCTGCTCATGGATCTTATGAACATGAACTTATTCTACTGATTCATATGAAAAGTGGAGCATGATCAGAGCCTTGATGCTGGGGATGTTGACCTGTGAGAATAGGAGGGCATTAATTGGATTAATCAGCTGATGCATATGAATACATTTGTAAAAATACTATTGGTAGTGCTTCTCCAGTCTTGTAGGGTATTTGCTGTAAATTGGTATACTGAATGTGCTGGAGGAAGATTGCAAAAAGTGGTGGACACTTCCCAGTCTATCATGGGTAACCCCCTCCCCACCATCTATAGGAGTCGCTGCGTCAAAAAGGCAGCCAGCATCATCAGAGATGCACACAAGTTCACAAGTTGTAGGAGTAGAATTAGGCCATTCAGCCTATCGAGTGTACTCTGCCATTCAATCATGGCTGATCTCTTCCTCCGAATCCCATTTTCCTGCCTTCTTCCCATAACCCTTGACACCCTTTTCTAATCAAGAAATTGTCTATCTCTCCCTAAAAAATATCCACTGACTTGGCCTCTACAGCCCTGACTTCCACATTCTGACTAAAGAAATTCCTCCTCACCTCCTTTCCATAAAGAGCGCCCTTTAATTCTGAGGCTATGACCTCTGGTCCGAGACTCTCCCATCACCCTGGCCACGCTTTCATTTCACTCCTGCGAGCAGGAAGAATGTATAGGGATCTGAAAACTTTAACATCTAGGTTCAGAAGCAGTTTCTTCCCCGCAACCATCTTGCTATTAAACACTGCAACCTCCATATAAGCTCTGAACCATATAGATTTGGGGGCATTGTTTTTGCCTTTGTACTATTATTGTTGGTTGGTTTATTATATCTATCTGTCTATGTGATCAAGATGATGTCCCAAACTGAACTCCCACATCCACTCCCATCAATTCAGTTCAACCATTCTCAACAGGTGACCCAATCTTTATTTCTCTGCACAGAATGTCATTAACCTTCCCACGTGTAAAGCACCTTGATTGTGCAAGAAAAATAAATCCTTCGACATCCTGGAAAACGTACTGAGAAGTAGCATGGTAATAAATTTGCTGATTTCCATCAGCAAGATAATGACAGACTGGGGAAAGACAGAAGCGCTGGCTGTTGGCATGTGTGGAAGAGAAACATCTGTTAGAACACCATCCATGCGACACCACTTCAATCATGTGATGTGTGCCTTTGTGTACAGCTTTGAATGCATGATTGATTCAAGAGAAAAATGGGGACATAATGAATATTAAATCTCACCTTGAGTGGAATCTCCATTACACTCTTCTCTCTTACATGTAAGTTCTCAGTTGCAAGAACTCTGAAGGCTGTATCCTCTCTTATTTAAAGCTTTATGTTTCAGAATGTTACGCTTGGTTTTTAGTTTAGTTTAGAGATACAGCACAAAACTGGCCCTTCAGCACACTGAGTCCGTGGAAACAAATTATCCCTTTACACTAGCACTATCCAACACACTAGGGACATTTACAATTTTACCGAAGTCAATTAACCTACAAACCAGTACGTCTTTGGAGTGTGGAAGGAAATTGGAGCACTCTGGAGAATCCCATGCAGTCCCAGGAAGATCTTAGAAACTCCATACAGATAGCATCCGTAGTCAGGATTGAACCCAGGTCTCTGGTGCTGTATCCTTTATCGTCATTACTATTTTGCATATCTTTCGTTCATTGTTCTTTATCTCTTCGCATCACCATCTATAGCTCTCATTTCCCTTATCCCTAACTAGTCTGAAGAATGGTCTTGACCCAAAACATCACCCATCCCTTCTCTCCAGAGATGCTGCCTGTCCCACTGAGTTACACCAGCTTTTTGTTTCTATCTCTGGTGCTGTCAGGCAGGAACGGTACCATTGAGCCACTGTGCTGCCAACTCTTATCACTGCACCACTAAGCTCTCTTAGAATGCTGCAGAATTACCTCCGTGGGGATGGAAGGTAGATGGAGATGCGAAAGAGTTCA
Source organism: Okamejei kenojei (assembly GCA_035221665.1). Classification (NCBI taxonomy): domain Eukaryota; kingdom Metazoa; phylum Chordata; class Chondrichthyes; order Rajiformes; family Rajidae; genus Okamejei; species Okamejei kenojei. Next base: position 25,569,025 of record CM069144.1, on the reverse strand, counting down.
TGGTCTTGTGTTGAACATTCTTATAACCAAAGATAGACACCAAATTCTGGAATAATTCAGCGGGCAGGAGGCATCTCTGGAGAAAAGAAATAGATGACATTTTGGTTCGAGACCCTTCATCAGACTGAGAGTCAGCGAGGGAGAAACTAGAGGTGTGGGAAAGCACAGTACAAGGCAGAGCCTGCATCGATGACTTGGTAAAGGTGGAGCCCACAATGGTCGAGGTGATAACAAAAGAATACAAACAGTTAAATTGGCAAAAGAACTAGGGTGCGGAAGGGACAGAGAGAGAGAGAGGAAATGCAACGGTTACTCAAAGTTTTTCAAAGGGTACATTCTTTAATTTATTTATTCACATAAATGATAGAGCTGGTAGAGCTGCTACCTCGCAGTACCAGTGACTGGTTTCACAAATGAACACCAGCACTGTCGATATGAAGTTGGCAAGTTCTCCTTGTCACCGAGTGGGTTTCTCCTGAGTGCTCTGGTTTCCTCCCACATCGCAAAAATGTACATGTCGCTACATTAATTTGCCGCTGTAAATTAGCACAAGGGTTGAGGTGAATGGTGGAATCTGCAGGGAGTTTGATGAGCAAAAGGGCACAAAGTGGTAACTCAACAGGTTAGGCATTATCTCTGGAGAATAGGTGACATTTCAGGTCTTGACCCTTCTTCAGACTATGTCTGAAATGTGAGGGGAACAGGCTGCAGGAAAAACTGGTGCAGAAATAGAATTGCTTTGTGAGCCGACATAGTGGACCAAAATAACGATCTTCTATCCCGTAATATAGAAATGGGGCCTAGAACACTCTCTTGCAGCTATTCAAACCTATCTTTGTTTATATAAACTTGACACTTTTACACAAACTAATTTCACATCTATCAAGTTTCCATAACAGTGTTGCTATTGCTGTAGACTCCTCTAATGAATTATCTGATATTAATATGAAGCTCCTTGACTCTGAAGTGTGGCCTATGCATTAGCGAGGTCTTGCATAATATTTTCCTTCACTTCCTGTTGCTGGAAACAAAGTCACACATGCTGCAAAAGGTTAAGTGAGTAGCATTGGGTTCCTGAGCTGTTGTAATTGCATCATTACATCCTGTGTTCCAAATGAATAGCTCAAATTACATGCATTAATAAATTAACATGCAAATGCTTTATCACATTTTGCAGGATCATTGATTAGTTTTGAAGTGTAGTCATTTTTCTTACTTATGCTATAAAAATAGAGGAAATCTGAATTCAAGTGGTTGGACTGAAATTGTACATACATGTTGGATTATCTTTAATGTTCCTGAAGTTGGTCATAGTTCGGTGATGCTCCCTATGAATGACAATGGATAACCAGATATTCTACTTTTGGCTTATTTTATATGTCATTTATTTTAAACCCATATTTGAGACATAGGAAGCATTTTAATAGCTGCACAACATCCATGTCAGAAATACACCCAGGACCTCCTTCAGAAGGAATGGCCCAGTGGACATGCATTAAAAATTCATCTGCAGGGCCCATCACACTGAATCCCAATATTGAATTCCTAATAAAAAAGGAAAACAATGAATAAACATTAAAATTAAATGTTTTGCTTTGAAGTACATATACTGTTATAAATGGGGAAAAGTACCAATTTACGTCCAGCCAAACCCTATGAGCAGTAATAACCAGATAATCGACATCCAGTAATGTTAGTTAGTAGATAAATAGTTGGTAGGTAGCTGCAGACTAGACGTTGCTTGACGATCACTCATAAATTCATAAGTTTATACTATAGGAGCAGAATTAGGCCATTTGGCCCATCAAGTCTACTCTGCAATTTAATTGTGGCTGATCTATCTTTCCCTCTCAACACCATTCTCCCCCCTTCTCCCCATAACTTCTGACACCCTTACTAATCAAGAACCTGTCAATCTGCGGCTTAAAACTACCCAATGAATTGGCCTCCACAACTGTCTATGACAATGAAGTCCACAGATTCACTTCCCTCTGACGAAATAAATTCCTCCTCATCTCCTTTCTAAAGGTACAACCTTTTATTCTGAGGCTTTAGACTCTGGTCCTCGAATCTTCCTCGAGTGAAAACATCCTCTTCGCATCCACTGTATCCAGGTTTTTCATTATTCGGTAAGTTTCAATGAGGTTCCCCTCATCCTTCTAAACTCTAGCGAGTACAGGAACAGTGCCGTCAATCACTCTGATGTTGGAATGAGAGAAATGGTTCAATTTACCATCACCAGAATTTTTCACCTTGGCATCCGTACTTTTGGAAGTGGAAAGTTCAAATGTGTTGTATTCTGGTTCTTAACAATTAATGTGGGTATTAAAATTACCTGACAGGAAGGAATACAGGTTCCTTCTTCCAGCATCCCTAAAATAAACATCCTCACCTGAGGCAAATCACTTCCAGTTTTGTCAAAGGCATCCAAATTATCACCTGCTCATGGCATTATAAATCCATATGTATATTCCAAAGAATGGAACTGTCTGAACATTTGCAAAAGAACAATGCAAATTATACAGAAAAATATAAAAATAATGTTCTCAGTAAAAACAGTTGCAGGTTGTTTGAAGTAAGTGCCTCTTAGTCTCAATCTCTTGAGGATTGGAATGTTTTGCTGAAATGCTAGCTAATTTATTTTCGTTGAAGTTAAAATTTCCCCCAGTTTTTGAGAAACTCTTATCAAAGTTCCAGTGAGCCAGTGAGAAAAATGATGAAAATTAGATAAATTGACCGAAACACAAAGTTGAGCACATTTCAAGGACTGTCACAACCAAGTCTGGAACCTGACATGAGCTCCAATTAAATTGGAACAATTGAGGTGTAATTTGAGCAGAGATTTAGTTGTGTTTGCAGTTGCCCTGGATGGCTGTACAAATTGAACCTGCCTGTTTTACAATTTAAAACTATTACATATTGACCATCACTTTTCAACAATTGATATTGTAATGCTGCGTAGAAAATGGTTTGAGAGAGAAATGAAGAATTCATTTTCAATTCATGGAATAAGACATTAGAATGCACAATGGATAAGTCAATCCAATTTAGTATGACCATTTTTTTTGGTACTTGCACATTAGTTCCATTGAAACATTATTTGAAATATATTTTTAATACTGAGCATGTAGACAGATTTATATTTGGTCTTTTATTCACATTTAGACAGTGGTGCATTTAAGCAGACTGAGATCGACATAAACTAATGGCTATGCTGTTCCCAAAACATGGGGAGCTCTTCCGCCTAAAAGTCATTCCTGATAAAGCTGCATCATCAAAGTCAAAGTCAAGTCAAAAGAGTTTATTGTCATGTGTCCCTGACAGGACAATGAAATTCTCTCTTTGCATAGCACAACAGAACATAGTAGGCATTGACTACAGTAATATACTTAAATACACACATTAATTAATAAATTAATAAAGTGCAATTAACAGATGGAGGGGTATTAATGTTCAGAGTTTTGTCCGAGCCAGGTTTAATAGTCTGATGGCTGTGGGGAAGTTGCTATTCCTGAACCGGGTCGTTGCAGTTCTCAGGCTCCTGTACCTTCTACCCGAAGGTAGCAGGGAGATGAGTGAAGATTAACTGATGTGTTCACCAATCATGAAGGTTAACTGATGTGTTCACCATGTATACATTTCAGCCACAGTTCAAGAAGGACACTTTGTCCGTCTAGTGATACAACATATGGGAGGCTTTCGACAAGGTCCCACATAAGAGATTAGTATACAAACTTAAAGCACACGGTATTGGGGGTTCAGTATTGATGTGGATAGAGAACTGGCTGGCAGACAGGAAGCAAAGGGTAGGAGTAAACAGGTCCTTTTCAGAATGGCAGGCAGTGACTAGTGGGGTACCGCAAGGCTCAGTGCTGGGACCCCAGCTATTTACAATATATATTAATGATTCGGATGAGGGAATTGAATGCAACATCTCCATGTTTGCGGATGACACTAAGCTGGGGGGTAGTGTTAGGTGTGAGGAGGATGCTAGGAGGCTGCAAGGTGACTTGGATAAGCTGGGTGAGTGGGCAAATGCATGGCAGATGCAGTATAATCTGGATAAATGTGAGGTTATCCACTTTGGTGGCAAAAACAGGAGGGTAGACTATTATCTGAATGGTGGCAAATTAGGAAAAGGGGAGATGCAACGAAACCTGGGTGTCATGGTACACCAATCATTGAAAGTAGGCATGCAGATGCAGCAGGCAATGAAGAAAGCAAATGGTATGTTAGCATTCATAGCAAAAGGATTTGAGTATAGGAGCAGGGAGGTTCTACTGCAGTTGTACAGGGTTTTGGTGAGACCACACCTGGAGTATTGCGTACAGTTTTGGTCTCCAAATCTGAGTAAAGACATTCTTGCCATAGAGGGGGTACAGCGAAGGTTCACCAGACTGATTCCTGGGATGTCAGGACTTTCATATGAGGAAAGACTGGATAGACTTGGCTTGTACTCACTAGAATTTAGAAGACTGAGGGGGGATCTTATAGAAATTTACAAAATTCTTCAGGGGTTGGATAGGCTAGATGCAGGAAGATTGTTCCTGATGTTGGGGAGGTCCAGAACAAGGGGTCACAGTCTAAGGATAAGGGGGAATTCCTTTAGGACCGAGATGAGGAAAACATTTTTCACACAGAGAGTGGTGAGTCTCTGGAATTCTCTGCCACAGAAGGTAGTTGAGGCCAGTTCATTGGCTATATTTAAGAGGGAGTTAGATGTGGCCCTTGTGCTAAAGGGATCAGGGGGTATGGAGAGAAGGCAGGTACAGGATACTGAGTTGGATGATCAGCCATGATCATATTGAATGGCGGTGCATGCTCGAAGGGCCGAATGGCCTACTCCTGCACCTATTTTTCTATGTTTCTATGTTTCTAACATGTAAAGCGATACTAAACAACACATGTAACATTAGTATATTAATGTCTCCTTCAAAATAATACTTCTTAACTGAGTATTATAGGCAATGGATTTTAAGCTCAGTAGTCCAGCATCTTCAGCTTATGTGTGTTCTATCTTACTGTCAGACAGCTGGTACATTGAAGCATCTTTCATGTTAGAGCCATCTACTTTTAGTACACAGTAAGAATCTAGGATGTGTAGGAAGGAACTGCAGATGCTGGTTTACATCGAAGATAGACACAAAATTCTGAAGTAACTCAGGAGGTATGGCAGTATCTCCGGAGAAAATGAATGTGATATTTTGGATTGTGACCCTTCTTCAGGATGATTGTTTTAATTTCTTGTGGGTGAGATGCTGGTGGATGTCATCTACAACTTTATATATTTCAGTCACTTCCCTCATTTCCCCAGAAGAGGGTTCACATCTTTTAATGGATCTTCCTAACAGCAACTGTTTTATTATCTGCATGTTATCAACTCTAAATAAGTGGATCTCTCTTTTTTAAAGCCATGTCTTAAGGGGAACCAATCTTGGTAAAGTCAGTAAATTAACTGTGGGATTGCTGCCCCAAACAAGGGTTGTAAATCACACTGCATAAAAACACCTTTATAATGTCAATAAAATGAAACCAAGGCCCATTAATGAAAGGACAGATGGCTGTTTTACAAATTTCATATAATTGGTCTTAGCAAGGAGATCAGTCATCAGAGTAAGTAATCTAATTGTATTTTAAGTGAATGCCTGAGGAATATTTCTTGATTTTCTTCAGGCTTCCACATCTCGCGAAGGAGGATCGTTCTCATTTGAACTCAATCATTTAAGAAAATGCAAAAGGAGACAGAAATGGCAATTTGTGTGACAGAAACCTGAACTTTTACAGTGTTTTTTTTCTCTGTGTTGGTAAGGTTTTCACTTTTACCCCATAATTGGGAGCTGCTTGTTATTCATGTTGAATTACCATAAGCAGAGTTGATGATTTAAATTAATATTAATAGTTCAAAGTCTAAAGCAATGCATAAGATTACCGAAGCAACAAAGCAGGGGTATACACCAAATATTAATGCATTAATGAGAATTAATACCAATTTCAAAGACCATCAATAAAGTGATGTTGTACTTTACAAGATTTTAAAAATTAATTCCAATCACTAAATCCAAAAATGACTCTGATAGAAAAAATAAAATAAAAATCCTCATTGAATTCAGTATACACACTGAATTTTATTTCTCTCGTTTATGTACTATGTTTACATATTCTGTTGTGCTGCAGCAAGTAAGAATTTAATTGTTCTACCTGGGACATATGACTAAAACAATCTTGACTTGACATAAGAGAGTTTGCAATTTTTTGATGCATTATTTTATCCTTATCATCCCAGAGTTTCACCTATTCTGTAGGATTGTTGTCACATTGCTGATATGTCTTGTCACTTAATGTGATTTCCTCATATGAGGAGACGGTAATATTTGATGTAATATTATATCTAATTACATATGTTGGTCCGTATCACACTTATTCAAACTGTAATTAAAACCAAGCATTCCAGGTTCACAGCCAATGAAGGTGGTGAATCTGTGCATTTCATTGCCACAGACGGCTGTGGCGGCCATGCCTTTGGGAATTTTTAAAAGTAGATTGATAGGTTCTTGATCTGTAAGGGTGTCAAAGGTTATGGGAAGAAGACAAGAGAAAGTGGGGCAAAGATAAATCAGCCACAATTGAATGGTGGAATAGACTTGATAGGCTGAATGGACTAATTCTGTTCCTATGACATGAACTTATGAACAAATTTATTACAATGGTTTCATTCTCGATCTAAGGCAAAGCATGAACCTAGACTTCCTCTGCCAAAGACCTACATACTTTCCCCAAATGATCTGCACTTGGATTTCATAAATGCAAGTTGTTGGAGTTACATTTACCATTTAAAATAGTGGAAGCAGATTTCTCTTCTTACTTTCCCTTCTTTACCGGAGGGGCGGAGCGATGAATGTTCCTTGACCATAATAAGTTGTGAACTTATTAATAACAGGAGTTTTGAAGGTTACATGGATCTTAACCATCTTGGTAAGGTATTTTGTGTGGGACTCAAGAACAAGTGTTACCAGAACACATTCGGTCTAATGCATCTCATGATAATCCAAAGCATACACCAATCCCACTTATGACCTGACAAGGGTTATCAAGGGCATACATTGTATTTAAATTTGTTTTGAATATAATGCATTTGGACAGACTGATATTGTTCCCCAGTAAGGTAATTCCATTCCTCAGATCTATTCAACAATTCGTGCCAACTCCTATTGGGGGCTCCCTGGCAAAGAAACTGTATATAATCCATGAAATGGATATAGATTTAATTATTATTTTTTTAAATAAATAAAATGCTGGAATAATTCCGCATGTCTGGCAGCAGCTCTGGAGAACATGGTAACACAACTGTGTTTCTCCTGCACTTCGTGCCTCCATGGTCCCCAGAGATGCTGCCTGACCCGTTTGCGTTTGTCGGTTCTGGGCCTGTACTCGCTGGAGTTTAGAAGAATGAGCGGGAGATCTTATTGAAACATACAGAATTGTGAAATGCTTGGATAGAGTGGATGTGGAGAGGACGTTTCCACTAGCGGGAAAGTCTAGGACTAGAGGTCATAGCTTCAGAATTAAAGGAGGCTCTTTTAGGAAGGAGATGAGGAGAAATGTATTTAGTCAGAGGGTGGTGAATCTGTGGAGTTCTTTGCCACAAAAGGCTGTGGAGAACCTTTGTGGATATTTTTAAGGCAGAGATAGATAGACTCTGGTTTAGTACAGGTGTCAGAGTTTATGGGGAGAAGGCAGGAGAATGGGGTTAGGAGGGAGAGATATATCACCCATGATTGAATGGCGGAGTAGACTTGATGCCCCAAATGGCCTAATTCTACCCCTAACACTTATGACCTTATGACCCAGTAAATTACTCGAGCACTTCGTAACTTTTTTTTTGTAAACCAGCTTCTGCAGCTCATTTTTTCTACATAGATCTAATGATGCTCTCTGAGATTCGAAAGACACTGTGTGCATCTAAGGTTAAGATTGTGTCTAATTCTGTTGAGCTGTCACAGAGTCCCAGGTCAGTTTACAAAATCCACCTCATAATTCCCAAGATAGTCTGACTTTAGCTACTTATGAGATGAAAAGACAATAGAAATAATGTACACCCACACAGTTCAGCTCATTCAGTTTGGCACCTGGTGATTTTACTTGCCTTGTAATTTATTTCAATGTCAACGTAACATGTCACATGGACGAGACAAAGCTATTAACTGCAACCAGATCTGTGTGGGAGTAAAATATGCATATATAGAAAGAACGTAAGCAGAATATGAATAGAACAATGATTCATATAAAATGATGGGAAAACTACAATGTCCAATCTATGCCTTTCCACAATCTTATTATTCTTTCATCAAAGGAGGAAAAAAAATCTTGCAGTTAACCTAATTTTCTGTATTGCTCTTGATGAAAATGAATATTGCCTCCAGAATTAGCATAATATTTTTTATTTCCATTTTAAGGAATATTAAATATGCATATACTGGCCCAAAGGTTGACATTATTTTAAACTATTAAACTTGTTTTATATGCTGATATGTTTTGACTGCTCATTATTAACCCATTTTATTCAAACTCATGGCACGCTAAAATATATGCTTTTCATTGCCACACTCCGGTAAAGTATTGTTTACATGAATATATCAAACAAAGCTTTAACATATAATATATTTGCAACCTCTGAAGGCTATTCTTTTTAATTTTAATTTGAAAATTAAACAAGAGTAAGATAAAATAATTGAACTGTGATCATAGTTTTGCAAAAAGCTGGCACCTGTTTGGGAGGTTGGTTGGTCTACTGTTATGTAAATAAGTGTATTTTACGCATTTACATTTTTTTAAAGGGTGATGTTTTATTTAAATGTGTTTAATCCTTGATTAGTTTAGTTTAGTTTAGTTTAGAGATAGAGTGTGGAAACAGGCCATTCGGCCTACCGAGTCTGCGCCATCCAACGATCATACATACATCAGTTCTATCCTACACACTTGGAACAATTTGCAGGAGCCTATTAACCTACAAACCTGCACGTCTTTGGAATGTCAGAGGAAACTCGATCACCTGGAGAAAACCCACGCAGTCGCAGGGAGAATGTACAAACTCCGTACAGACAGCACTCGTAGTCAGGATCGAACCTGGATCTCTGGCACTGTAAGCTAGCAACTCTACCTCTGCGCCACTGTGCCATACCATTTAATTTTAACAGGCAAATTAATTTTTACCTTTATTTTTTTTCAGAAAGCATAGAATTTTTGTTCAGTTTATTATGAATCCAAAAATTCCCTCTTTCCCCTCCTGATCTTTCTTCATGCTTTTGCTCCAGCCTGACTATTACTGCTTTATAATGGAGTGTAATATCACCACAGTGACCGTTTCTTAGCTGGAAGCCCCACTGTTGAGAGTGGGCTGGTTGGTGAACTAGATCATTAAATCTCTTTTGAGAAATGAAATAAATTTACCATGACAATGTCATTGCACATTGGAGAAAACTTTGAGTTTAGTGACCAAATAGCAGTAAGTGTCGGAAATAGAATCTTGTTTAAATGCAATCAGCAGTAAGCTTGACCACAAGACTTTTATTCCACTGAATGATGAATTTACAAAATATATTGTTCTAAAATTATTCTGGTTTTGTAGAGTTTCAATGCATTCATTTTAGGGGATTGATGAGTGCAACATAACAAATTGATTTCCCTTGTGACTCGGTCACCAGTATTGGTGCTTTTAGTAAAATCCAGCCTCATTAACTCATTTATTAATGGTCTGCTATTTTAGTTTATTGAGTACTTCTAATCAGTTTGGAAATGTAGCTTGATGCAGTAGCGTCAATCTCTTAAGCACAAGTTTTCCGATTGAAAGCATGTGGTTAATTGAAATAGCTGTAATTGGGAGTCTGTCTTTCCAATGTCCAAATCACTCTCTGGTCCAAAATATAATGCATTTGTGCAAGTTATTGCACTTCAGTACTCCCTTTACTATTTCTTTTTTTAAGCTATTTAATTGCTACTAAGATGTGCCTTAGAGCAGGATAAATTTATGATCATTCATAATCTGAGCTTTAGAGGTTTCAGTGGTATAAATGCCAGAATACATGGAGTGCATGGAGTTAACATGAAGATATTTGTTAAAAAAGTTATTGCTTTTTAGTTTTGTTTACTTTAGAGATACAGCAAAGAAACAGGCCCTTTGGCCCATCGACTCCACACTGACCTGCGTTCCCCGCACACTAACACTTTCCTACACACACTTGAGACAATTTACAATTTCACCAAAGCCAATTAACCTGTACGTCTTTGGAGCGTGGGAGGAAACCGAATTACCCGGGAGAAACCCGCGTGGATCACGGGTTGAATGCACAAACTCCATACAGACAGCACCCATAGGCAGGATAGAGCCCAGGTTTCTATCGCTGTAAGGCAGCAACATTACCGCTAATAAAATTCCAAGTAGTTGTCAAGCAAACAAACCTCTGGATACTCAGGATTGTGAGTTGGGAATCCACCAAAGACCAAATGCAATAGAACACCATTCTGAAAACCTGAATTTTATAACTTGTTTATATACTTATATAGTTTATATACTTATATAGTTTATATACTTTCTCAAGGTTGTTTACAAGAACACAATCAGGATCCAACCCATGCAAGGAAATACTGTGACCAGAAATTAGGGAAAATGGGGAGGTTTTCAGGAGAGTCTTAAAGGACATGGGAGAAGTAATAAGGGAAGGAGATTTGGGGTGGGATTGTCTAGATACTTAAAGTATTGAAGTCAGTAATTCACAAGAGAACAGAAATGGAAGTATGCAGAGTACAGGAGCTCCCACGGTTACCAATGATTTAATCTATGCAAATTCCACTTTACGTAAATTCTCCTATACATTATTAAAGTAATTATCAAGCTAATAATAACAATAACAAAATGTCCCATGGTATCCATTAATGACTGGATGTGCTGCATGTGTTTCCATTAGTTTACTAAGGGTAAATTTTGAAACACGTGACTAACTTCTCTCTGCGCTGAAACAATCTTTTTGGAACATTTCAGAGGCTAATTGGTTAAGAGGTCACAGATAAATGAAGTTAGCCACGTGTTTCAGTCCTTAAGTGGGTAAAGTAAGAATTATTGTTAATTTGAAGACTACATATATTAAACATCATAAAACCAATCTCCTATTTTACAGTGTGGAGGCATAATGCAAACATTCGGATTACCTGCATTTGTTCTTCACAGATGCCCCAATACCGTAGAAGTAGTAAGGGAAAGCTTTTTTTTTACATGTTTTAAATTCTGCTTAAAATGGACCTGTCTGTATTTTAGGGAGAAAGTCTCTTTTTCGTCCATCTCTCCTGCAAAGGTTGGAGATTGCTGCGTGTATTTAGGAATCCATCACTTTTGATCGACACTTGTGTGATGCGCTACAGGACATCAGAGCCGTTCTATTTTAATGGACTGAGAATTAGTGTCCCAGCAGTCCGTTCAACTGATTATACAACTGATGACTTGAAGATTAGAACTCTGGGCCTCTCAGTGAGGCAATCATATGAACCCTTCAGAGTAACCTAATAAGAATGCACTAGGTCTCCAAGGCATCCTCAAGTAAGGGCACCAGCTGTATAAAGTGCATTGTATTAATTTCAGCTCAAAGCTTAGCTTGTCTTGATGTTGCTTGATTTGATGACTGGTTTCTCTGTGATCCACTGCAATGCACGTGGTTAGGTATTTTAAGAGCATCGCAGGAACACCGTGATTAACCCTACAGCATTCCTCTATACCTTCTTATCCCCACAGGATTAGTCTGCTACTTAATGGGTATGGGGATACATTCTGACCCTCACTGCAGACGTAATGTTATCCCAGGTACTGAAAACTTGCCGTTAAATCACCCTTTCTCAAAGGTACTAACGGCTTCAGTGCTTCGAGCTGCCGTATCCCCACTGTCTTCCTTTCAAATGGCTGCTCTCATCATGCAGCTCAGGGGTTTTCATAACTCAAGTCCATTCCTTCCTTGTTCAACATTCCTTGGAGCAGCACTCCAGCATGGGTCACTGAAACTGCTGGGGAAGGCAGCCTTGGCTTCTTCCTCACCTTGGCCTTTGATACAACCTAAGATATCAAGTTCCATTAATGCTGCTTAGCTCAGCTTGGCTTTCTCGGTCCCAAGGAAGGGGAAAGGAATTTACAGTCACATGTCAGCTTGCTTCATACCCCGCGCTAGATTAATCTGGAGAGGGATTGGGAAAAGCATTTATCTGAGTGTTTAATGATCAAAATAAAGAGATAAAATAGGGCAAGACTTGCCAAGATCCCAAACATCCTCCCATTACCATGACTTTAGACTTTAGAGATGCAGTACGGCAACAGGCCCTTTGGCCCACCGAGTCCATGCCAACCAGAGATCATCCCATACACTAGCATTATCCTACACACTAGGGACAATTTACAATTGCGAAGCCAATAAACCTACATACCTGTACATCTTTAACATACGGGAGCAAACTGCAGCAGCCGAAGAAAACCCATGCAATCATAGTGAGAACATACAAACTCCGATAGCACCCATAGTCAGAATCGAACCCAGGTCTGTGGCGCTGCAAGGTGGCAACTCAACAGCTGTGTGACTCTGTCATCCTTGCCATGGTGGAAGGAGGTTCAAGAAACGTTTTTTTTCCCCCCGTTATGTACTATGTTTCCATATTCTGTTGTGCTGCAACAAGTAAGAATTTAATTGTTCTTTCTGGGACATGTATATAACTAAAAGTCTCATCTTGACCACTTCCTGTCTGTGCTGTATATTGATTGTAGAAAAAAACACTACAAATTTTGGCCATCTTACTCACACTCCTCCTCCACTGAGGCAGCCCCGAGGATTTTTCTGGTCAATAAAAAATAAAAAGGTTATGAATGTTTAAAAAATCTTGAGATCAGCTGATTGGTCCTCTCGCCTGTCAATCACCATGATTATGGTAACGTCCCTTCTGGGTGGGGGGGCAGGACTATAAAACCCCGGACACCTGAACGTGAGTCAGTCACTCTGGAAGATTGCGAGGGAGAACCACAACTGTGATTCTGTAGTGAGTCAGTACTGAAATGTGAGTCTGGAATGTACTTGTAATAAATGGTTTGTTAGCCCTTAATGAAAATAAAATTAGTTGTATGGCCTACCCTGTGCTTGAAATTGAAATGGCAATGGAAATGAAATGAAATGAAAATGAGATGAGTTGTTTGGCCTGCCTTGTGCTTGAAACTGAAATGGCAATGGAAATGAAATTAAATGAAAATGAGATGAGATGAGATGTTTGGCCTGGCCTGTGCTTGAAACTGAAATGGCAATGAAAATGAAATGAAATTAAAATGAGGTGAGTTGATTGACCTGCCCTGTGCTTGAAACTGAAATGGCAATGGGAATGAAATGAAATGAAAATGAGATGAGTTGTTTGGCCTGCCCTGTGCTTGAAACTGAAATTGCAATGGAAATTAGATGAGTTGTTTGGCCTGCCCTGTGCTTGCAACTGAAATGGCAATGGAAATGAAATTAAATTAAATGAAAATGAAATGAGTCATTTGGCCTGCCCTGTGCTTGAAATTGAAATGTAAATGAAAGGAAATGAGTTGTTTGGCCTTCCTGAAACCATTCATTTCAGCTCACAAGGCCCCTATTAGCCGATAAACTAGTCCCGTTTTCCCAAAATACTTGTGTTAGCCCAGGAAGAACATTTTGGCACAAATGGCCTGCCCTGTGCTTGAAACTGAAATGGCAATGGAAATAAAATTAAATTAAATTAAAATGAAATGAGTTATTTGGCCTGCCCCGTGCTTGAAACTGAAATGTAAATGAAATGAGTTGTTTGGCCTGCCTGAAACCATTCATTTCAGCCCACAAGGCCCCTATTAGCCGAGAAACTAGTCCCTTTTCCCCAAAATGCTTGTGTTACCCCAGAAGAACATTTTGGCACAAATGGACCGTGCCAGGCCAGGAAAAGTCCAGAAAAAGTGACTTTCACTGAGATTTAATTCTTTTTAATAGAGTCCTTTCTGCCCATCAGTCCTGTATTAGCCCAGGAGGAGTGCCTTTGCTCCATCAGTAAGAATTCCCCCTGCCAGTATTAAACCTCACCCCAGTATTTTTCTCCCTCCCTTCATTGGCTTCCTGGTAGATCCAGGCCAGGATAGACCTTCCTCCTTCATTGCTGTGATCTGCGTAAATAGATGAAAAATGTCTAAAATTGATTCTCCACCCTCTCCCCCTTTTCTCTCATAGAGTCTCTCACCTATTTTGGGCAGAATTCCTGGCAGTTTCTGAACTACCAGCCCACCAGCCCTGAATGACTGAGCTGCCAGCCCACCAGGCCTGAGTGACTGAGCTGCCAGTCTACCAGGCCTGAGTGACTGATCTGCCAGCCCACCAGGCCTGAGTGACTGAGCTGCCAGCCCACCAGGCCTGAGTGACTGAGCTGCCAGCCCACCAGGCCTGAGTGACTGAGCTGCCAGCCCACCAGGCCTGAGTGACTGAGCTGCCAGCCTAAGAATCAATTTGGCCCACAATGTCCATACTAGCCCTCTGGAAACCAGTCCCTTTGTGCCACAACATCCATACTAGCGCCCCAGAAAGCCCCCCCCCCCCCCCCCCCCCCCCCCCCCCCCACTGGCCACCAATATTGGAATTGGTGAAGAGGTGGAATATTGTGTTGGGTGACAAGCCCTCCCGTGTGAACACTTAGTCTAGTATGACAATAAAACACTCTTGACTTGAGTCTTGACTAATTCACTATCTCCTTCTGAGGGGCAAGTAAGAATGAAATGTGGCCACATTAAAACATATATTTTCTATCATTCATAGTTGACTTGACTTTATGATCCTTATACACTCCATTTTTCACATATATTTACTTGATCTGACTGAATAAAGTATTTTCAGAGATCGTGTTGTAGACACATGTAAATGCAAAGGGGAATTTACTGTTGGAAATGGGAAATGTGGCAAACTAACTGTGGAAAATGAGAGAGAGACTATTCAGCGAATCAAGAGATAACTAATGTGGCAAATGGTAGCAGAGACTGAAATTTTGATTGTTTGCCACACAAGGTTTTAAATTTTAAATCAAGAACCAGAAGACATAGAATTAAGGTGAGGGGAAACTTTTTTACACAAAGGATGGCAGGTTTATGGAATAAGATGCCAGAAGAGGTAGTTGAGGCAGGTACCATCATAACGTTTAAAAAACATTTGGGCAGGTACATGGATAAGATAGATTTGGAAGAATATGGGCAAATGAAGGTGTGACTGATGTAGATGGGGCATGTTGGTCGGCTTAGGCAAGTCAGGCCAAAGGGCGTGTTCCCACACTGCATGACTCAATGAGTAGCTTGCTCTTTGCAATATTTATTTCAAATATAGTGATTTTTTATAGCTTTAAAAACAAAGAATAACATTCAGGATGTATTAATTCATGTTTTGTTTTGAATGTTGCTCTTTCAAGTTGTTAACCGATACCGAATTGTTACCACAGAGTTCATATTCTACCACACCAGTTTATGAATATGAATCCTGTTTGTAAAAATGGGAACAAAATACAACATCTATGGGCAATAACTGAAATGGAAAAATGTAATGGAAACCAAGAAAATAAACTGAAAGTCTTTTGATGGGCCTGTAACTCTCCTCCAAGATGATCTGGCAAGCCAATCAGTTGCAGTCATTTAAGAAGAAGATCTACCACTTCCTTTTCCAAGGCAATCAAGATTGGGCTGAAGGTAAATACTTTGTCAGTGATAATTGGTTGACTACTCTGGTGTTCAATACGTTTCTCGACATTTTATATGCTGTTTAAAAAAATTGGTTTGAATTAATATCTCAGTGTATATCTTCCATTTTAAATGTGCAATTGTTTTAGAACTTTTAGAACTTTTTTCAATGTCACAAAATGGCGGCATGGTGGCACAGCGGTAGAGTTGCTGCCTTACAGCACTTGCAGGTTCGATTGTTTGCCAGGAGACCCAGGTTCGATCCCGACAACGGGTGTTGTCTGTATGGTTTTCCCGTGACCATGTGGGATTTCTCCAATATATTTGGCTTCCTCCCACACTCCAAAGATGTACAGGTTTGTAGGTTAATTGGCTTAGTATGTTTAAATTGTCCCTAGTGTGTGTGAGATAGCGTGAATGTACGGAGATCGCTGGTTTGTGTGGATTCGGTGGGCCGAACAACCTGTTTCTGCACTGTGATCACTAAACTAAACTAATCAAATCTGAGAGAGAAATTAGGTTTATAAATTACACTCTCACAAATATTCCACTTTCCTCCTGTTTCACACTATAATTCTTCTTCTTGCATATGGCATGCACAGTCTAAAGTTGTAGGACAACTTGTTCTATTTGATCTTATTTGTTTGTGCACTCCATATGCAAGATTGCATTCGTCGAAACAGGTCGGACCACGTGAAGGTTCTAATCTTCCACCACACGCTATAATTGGTGACCCCCAACTAAATCATTACATTTAACTTCTTTTAACTTTAATTTCATGATAGAATATTCTGACAGGCCAGGACCAATTGCAAATCAAGGAAAACGATGAAATACCTAGAAAAAGATGCAACATTCCAGGCAACCATACATCAATTAAAATTTTAGTTTAGATTAGAGATACAACATAGAAAAACAGGTCCTTTGTCCACAGAGACCACGCAGACCATCGATCACCAATACACTAGGCCTATGTTATACCACATTTGCATCCTACACACTAGGGGCCATTTACAGAAGCTCATTAACCTAGAAATCCACATGTCTTTGGAATGTGGGAAGAAACCGGAGCACCCGGAGAAAGCCCACACGGTCACAAGGAATACAGTATGCACACTCCGCACAGATTGCACCTGTAATCAGGATCGAACCCAGGTCTCTAGCTCTCCGAGGCAGCATCTCTACCACTGAGCCAGTGTGCCACTATAACTGTCCCCTGGCCTCAACTAAGCATATTATCCATTTCATATTACTATTTCCATCAAACTCCATTCAGTTATATTAATGTTTGTTGATAGAATTTAAAAAAACATACTTTAGATATTGGATACAAGAAACTGCACGTCCCAACATGAAACGGCGCTTATCCATGTTCTCCAGAGATGAGTTACTTCAGCATTTTGTGTCTTTTTTTAAATATTGGATTTTCTGCAAGGCGCCTGAATAAGTAGAACACATCTACAGTTGCAAGTGCTTTAGAGTGCTAATACTGTAGGGTTAGTGTATGAAATCTGGGTGGCCTACAGGCTCAGCTTTACACTTTCAATCAGCCGGGTGAGTGATGCGTTTGCAAAAGAAATCGTTCAGAGCCAAAAGGTTTGAAGTCATGCATTATGCACTAATGAAAATATATTTATGTCTGAGAAAAACAGACACATTTATTTAGGAAATCTAAATAATCTATCATTTTTATGACATTATATTATTTCCTGGTGATTTTTTTATATTGCACTTTGCTCTTAACTTTTTTTTAGAGTATTTCTACAATCCGGTATTTGGAAATGATTTGATTGAGGCCAAGTCAGAAAGTTTACAATACACTTTTGAACCCAGTCTTTCAATGAAATAGCTTTCCATTGGTGGCAGAAGGAGACAGCGATGGTGGCGGATGTTGGACAAAGCGTGAGAGGAACCGAGGGGGGGGGGGGGGGGTCTTACCATCCGCTCCTCCAGGGGAATGAAGGCTAAAGATGGCCAGGCATGGAGAGTTCGCCGGAAGTCCAAAATGGAGGAGAAGATGGCTGCTATGACCCATCATGGCCAACTGGAGCTGGGACTGTAAAATGGCGCCAAAATAGCGCTTCTTGCATATGGACTCGGTAGGCTGCTCTGTGTACACTGTACTAACTGGGACGATAGTGCTTATGTACGAGGATAGTCTTCCGGATCCGCATGCAAAACATGTTTTGCACTGTGCCTGGTGCACGTGACAATAAATAAATAATTGAACCATTGAACTTTATCTGTAATTTTGTACAGTTTTGCATTCATTTCAGCTCCAACTATTTTCATTACCATATCCAATGCTTATTTTTGTTTAAAGCATATTGGCTCAAGATTGGATTACATAACACTACATTATTTGGTATATATATATCTTTTTATGGTTTTTCCTGCTGAAATTGGGGCAAGTGTTTCTGTTTCAAAAATCATCACAGGGAACCATTTCTTCACAGTGCTCTATTCAATACAGTGCTTTACACTTAAGAGTTGCTTAATCATTTGATACTAACTGATCAAACTACTACACATCTTTTGGGCATTGCCTTGCACTTGGGAGGTGGCCAAATCTTGCCTCAGTGCTTTAGATCAGGCACACTACTGGGAGGTTCTCTCTGGATCTGCCATCAATGCACAATTTTGTAGCTGGAGATTCTGTTGAGGACTCCACACCACTGGGTTGTATGTCCTAACAAACGGGGAATAAATGAGAACATGGCAAGATAGCTTCACGCCACTTCCCTTTGGTATTCAGTAGTTAAGATCTGAGAGCAATAAGTTATTATAGGACTCAGACTCCACACATCAATTACTATGGGAATCACGTACTGTCATTCCCACAAGCCATGGCCTGCACTGTGCTGACCATGAGAGGCAGCCATGGTTCACTGAGGAATAGATTGGGTAGATGCACAGAGTTACTTGCCCAGAGTAGAGGAATCATGGACCAGGGGACATAGGTTCAAGGTGAAAGTGAAAAGATTAAATAGGAATCTGAGGGGTAACGTTTTCACACAAAGGGCGGTGGGTGGTATGGAACATGCTGCCACATGAGGTAGTTGAGGCTAGGACTATCCCAATGTTTAAGAAGCAGTTAGACAGGTACATAGATCGGACAGATTTGAAGGGGCATGGACCAAGCGCTGGCAGGTGGGATTAATATAGCTGGGGCATGTTGGCCAATGTGGGCAAGTTGGGCCAGAAGAGCCTATTTCCACACTGTATCACTCAATGACTCAATGACTCAATGACTCTATGACAGACCATTCCTCAGATTGCCCTGGAGCCATTAAATAGCAACAGGGTAACACATTACTACTTTGTCAAGTATTTTATTGTCATTTTCTATGTAAAGGATTCTTCGCTAAAACGTGCCAAATATTTTGTTTTTTTTGGAAGGAAATGACAGATAGCTTTATCTTCAGCTGCAGTGCTCATGAAGGTTCTTCAGTGCACACAGAGGAATTATTCAGTTCATTCAATTTTATTCATTAAGCATCCTCCGAGAAAAGTGCTTGATTATGTCTTTGTTGAGGAATGTCGGGAAAAGAGGGCCATAGTAGTGTTGCGACATCACAGTGCCAGAGACATGGTTTTGATCCTGCCTACAGGTGCTGTCTGTGTGGAGTTTGTACTTTCTCCCTCTGACCACATGGATTTTCTCTGGGTGCTCTGATTTTCTCCCACATTCTACAGACGTGCACGTTTGTAGTTTAATTGGCTTCAGTAAAATTGCCTCCAGTGTGTAGGATGTGAAAGTGGGATAACATGGAACTAGTGTACGGATGATTGATGTTCAGTGTGGACTTGGTGGGCCGAAAGTCCTATCTTCATGCTGTATCTTTAAACTAAACTGAACAGTTATTTTAGATACAACCACCCGCTCCATGCGTATCAACCCTCTCGGTTCAGGTAACTTTGACCTCAATCTATATGTCCTCTCTTTGTTCTCCATTACACGCATGGGCAGTGATGTTGTCATCATGTTTTGGATTAAGAGTTGCTGCCATGTAGCTCCAGTAACCCAGGTTCAATCGTGATTCCTGGTGCTCATCGTGTGAAGTTTGCACATTCTCCCCATGACGGTAATGTGTTTCGGCTTCCTTTCATATCCCAGATACATGGGCTGGTAGGTTCAGTAGCCTTAAAGTTAATTGTCATAGTTTAAGAATAAATGGCAGGCCATTTAGGACTGAGATGAGGAAAAGAGTTGTGAATCTGTGGAATTCTCTGCCACAGAAGGCAGTAGAGGCCAATTCACTGGATGTATTCAAGATAGATTTAGATATAGCTCTCAGGGCTCTCAAGCATCAAGAGATATGGGGAGAAGGCAGGAACGGGGCACTGATTCTGGATGATCAGCCATGATCATATTGAATGGTGGTGCTGGCTCGCGGGGCCAAGGTGCAAAATGGTCTACTCCTGCACCTATTTTCTATGTTTCTAAGTTTCTATGTTTCTAGCCTCTGTAAATCTTACCGCATGTTTAGGTGAGTGATGATATCTGGGATTTTGACAATGTGGGATGAATAATAAAAATAATTAGTAAATTATGTGTAAATGTGTGTTTGGTGGTTGATACTGCATGGTCCAGATGTGGCAAAGGACCTGTTTCTATGTTATATCAATATCAGAATCAGAATCAGGTAAGAACTTGAAAAAAAAAGTTTCCCTCGATCCCCTCCCCACACATAAAACAAACCGAAGAACATTCAAACAGACTTTTAACAAACTAAAAAATAACAACAACAAAAAATATGAACAGACTGCCGGCAGGGCAGCCATCTCCCCGGCGCCCCTGGTGGTCTGACTCTATTTATGACTCTATTTGCTATTTACTACAGTAATAACAACTTCTATTTTGTTTCATTTTTTATTTCTCTGACTAACCTTTACATAATTATTTGTGTCTGGCCTTTTGTCCTGAAATTACATGCCTGTCAAGATGATCAGGTTGTTTTCCAGAAACAAATTTCACAGACTGGCTTGTTCTCCTTATAATTTAGCAAATAAATGTACAAAGTCATCAAAGATGGAAAGTTTTATTGGTATTAATTATTTTACTGGAAATCCAAGTCGAGAGTGTTTAATTGCCATATGTACCAGCAATGGAACAATATATTCTGACTTGCTGCAGCTTTGCAGGCCCATTAACATCATAGCACACAAATAAATGTACAATAATCAATAATATAATTAATTAATAATCAGTTATACTCAGTAACTGGATCATAATAATGCAAAGCTTCAGTCCGTAGCATGACCAATACAAAGCCCATAGACGATTATATTTATTGAGGGAGTGGTTAGTGCAGTGCAGTGCAGTGCAGTGCAAAAATCTAATGGTTGCTGAGAAGTTATTCTTGATCCTGCAGGTCACAATTCTCAGGCTCCTGTATCTTCTACCGATGGTTGTGACAAAATAGAAACATAGAAAATAGGTCCGAACCAGCACCACAATTCAATATGATCCTGGCTGATCGTCCAAAATCAGTACCCCGTTCTGGCTTTTCCCCTATATCCCTTGATTCCCTTATCTAAATCTAACTCTCTCTTAAAAACAAATAAGAGCATGGTCAGGGTGATGTGGGTCTTTGATGAACCCTGTAGATCCGTTCTTGTGATAGACTGGGCAATGCCCACTTCATTTTTGCAGATACCTTTGTTCCCGGGCATTCGAATTACCAAACCAGGCCATGATGTAACCAGTCAGAATGCCCTCTACTATACACCTGTGGCAAATTCAGGAGAGTATTCTGCGACATACTCAATCTTCTCAAACTTTTAAGGAGGGCACGGTGGTGCAGCGGTAGATTTGCTGCCTTAAAACACCAGAGACCCGGGTTTGATCCTGAGTATGGGTGCTGTTCGTATGAAGTTCGTACGTTCTCCCCGTGACTGCTTGGGTTTTACCCGGGTGCTCCGGTTTCCTACCACAGTCCAAAAATGTACAGGTTTGTAAATTTATTGGCTTCGGTAAAAATTGCAAATTGTCACTAGCTTGTAGGATAGTGTTAATGTACAGGAATCGCTGGTCAGCGCGGACACGGTGGGCCGAAGGGCCTGTTTCCTCGCTGTATCTCTAAACTAAACTAAACTAAGTAGAAATATTGTTGAGCTCACTTTTGTTTGCTTTTGCCTTGTATTTGTTTGATTTCTTTGTGATCCTTGGCTTTTCCTTCCTGAAGTCAACAATCAGCTCCTTGTGCTTGATAACGTTGATAAGATTATCTTCTGGCACCATTCAATCAGATTATCAATCTCCCTCCTGTACACTGACTCTTTGTTATCTGTATTTAGTTGAGTTACATATTTATGTGAGTGTATTTGGTTGCTTGATCACTTGAAGGGAATATTAACATTTTATAGTTTATTTGTAATTCCTTCCTATCCTGGGGAACCTGTCCACTGCCCATGCCCAGTTTGACAGATGCATGCAGTTGTCAAGGAACCAGTTAAGTTTCAGTTGCTTCAAGCATAGAAACATAGAAACATAGAAAATAGGTGCAGGAGGAGGCCATTCGAGCCAGCTCCGCCATTCAATATGATCATGGCTGATCTAAAAATGTTAGGTAGAATATTCCACTGACCTTGAGACAGCTGATCCACAGTGATCCATCCTACAGAACCATCTGAACCATCCTACCCCAACTACCGAACAATCCTGAACGACTATCTACCTCATAAGAGACCCTCAAACTATCTTTGATCGGACTTTACTGGCTTTATCTTGCACAAAACTTTATTCATGTTATTCCCTTTATCATGTATCTGTACACTGTGGATGGCTCGATTGTAATCACGTATAGTCTTTCTGTTGACTGGTCAGCACGCAACAAACGTTTTTCACAGTACCTTGGTACACGTGACAATAAGCTAAACTAAACTAAACTAATCCTTCCAACACGAACCTGGGCTTATTCATTCACTGGAAGCAGGCTTTCAACTGCTGAGCTGGGGCCACAGCAGTCTAAAGGTTTCATTAGCTACTCGCAGAAAGGCTTTGACAATCAAGGCTTGCCACAAGCTCACTAGTTTCCAAAGCTGAGACCAAGGCAAACAGAAAAGGATTAATAAAAATAGAAACAATATTTAAAAAACATTAAATGATTGTTTTACAGAATCAGAAACACAAAAGAAAATCACATGTGCAACAATTAATTACATTTAAGCTCATTGATTTAAAGTCTAATCTATCTTCCAGCAGTCATTTTTTCCCATTGATTTCAATGGGACTGCTGTACTAACAGATAGATCTCACAGCCTGAGAGCTGAGAAATGCGAGGAAATCAACACATCTGAAGAAGGGTCTTGACCCTAAATGTCGCCCATTCCTTCTCTCCAGAGATGCTGCCTGTCCTGCTGAGTTACCCCAGCATTTTGTGTCTATCTTCGGTTTAAACTAGCATCTGTAGTTCCTTCCTACACTCATATATATGATATATGATAGGGGGTGCCGTATATATGTGTGATAGGGGGCGCCGTCCTGTATGGTATGGCTTCCCAGCCTGCAGCTGTCTGTGTTTCACTCTTTTTTATTTTTAGTGAGTTAAAGTATTTTGTTTGGAGTCTATTCTTTTTTATGTGGAGGGTGGTGGGGTGGGGGGGGGGGGGGGGGGGGGGGGGGAAGGAGGCAACATACGAGGAATTTGATTTGCCATACAGTCATACCGATAAAGAGCAACAAGCCACCCAAATACATTTTTAACATGAACATCCACCACAATGACTCACCCACATTCCTCATTGTGATGGAAGGTAAAAAAAGTTCAATCTTCTTCCCTTTTTCATTCTCCCGCGGTCGGGGCACACAAACCTTACTTTGTCGTGGTGAAATTGGCTCCCGCAACCGGTGGTCGAGCACTCCGTGTTGGGACGATCAAGCTACCGCATCGGGGGGATCTCAGCTCCCCTGTGCCGGGCGATCAGACCCCGGGTCAGGGCTGGTCAATCCTTCTGCTTCCTGACATCAATCTCTACCCGAGACTGCAAGCTCCTTGATGTTGAAATACACAGGCCGCAGTTGGAGCGTCGATCCATCTCAGGGCTTTTAACTGGAATCACAAGCTCCGATGGTAAGTCCACGGCCCCCGCGGTGGGGCTCAAAGTCAGTCTTGAGCAAGGCCGCCAGCTCTATGATGCTAGGCCGTAGAGTGACCGGAGAAACGATCCGGAAAACAATCACATCTCCGGCAAGGTAAGAGATTGAAAAATGTTTCCCCTCAACCCCCTCTCCCACCCCCCACATAAAACAAATCAGAAAATGTTAACACATACTTTTAAAACACACTAATCATAAATTAGAAGGAGAAAAGACATACAGACTTTTGGCGAGGCTGCCATTGCTGATAGTGCCACTCAGTGATGAACAGAAACCCAGGTCACTTATTTTCTCCCTTATCAGAAGGATAGAAAGGCAGTGCTGGAAGATTAAATTAACCCAAATCATTTTAAATACAGGTTCCATCCTGAGTACGGGTGCTGTCTGGGTGGAGTTTGTACGGTCTGCCTGTGATCATGTGGGATTTCTCCGGGTGCTCCGGATATGCAGTTTCTGTAAATTACCCCTAGTGTGTTAGATGTAAAAATTGGGATAACATAGAACTAGTTCACAGGTGATCGATGGTCGGCATGGACCTGAAGGGCCGAAGAGCTTGATTCCACGTTGTAGATCAAAACTAAACAAAACTAAACTAAATCTTTATTTAATTTATTCTGACCATCCTCATGAGTAAATGTTCTGGTATAAATTATTTTTGATAGAAGTGTCTGTGTTCACTTTCGTAGAGGAGCAATAACTTTTAGATTTGCTTGAGGCTTATTAATTTTGTTACTGCATTTCATTTAAATGTGTAAATTTGTATATAACACTCTCTTTTAAAGATGAAGTTAAAGTAATATTAATTATTCCGCCATAACTCAAATATTCTATCTCATTACAAATATTGGTCTCTCATCAAATGTTTACTAATTGTTTCCTGCAATTTCTATAAACTTACTAAAAGCACAAATGCAATTTTGAACTCCAGATAACATCATGAATGTGATCTCATATCCAAATGCCACATTTGATCAGCACTATTAGAAGCAACCTTGTTAACATTCTAATTGCTATAAATAGTCAATAACTGTATCTGACTCTTAATTTTCCATTTTCTTTCTCATCCTTTTTAAACACAATTCACATCTCCTCCTCTCTTGCATTTGCCACATGAAACTGTGGCCGCTATCCCGCATCCATTTCATGTTTCCCAATTAATTTTAACCTGACCAATTTTCTCTGCAGCATTTGCCAGTAAGGTGCTTCATACTTAACTGTATCGTGTGTGGATTCACGAATCCACGCATTGCCCATTCTAATAGAGAGTAGACAGCACAACCATGGTCTAAGCCATTATTTCAGGCCAAATAGATTACTTGTTGTAGATTTCTGCTATTTTTAACTTCTTCCAAAATTTCAATTACAGATTTTGAATCCGTGTACATTGCATCCGTGTACATTGCATTCAATTTAGATTCATTGGATGGCCAGTTTCTTCAGTACTCCTAAAGGTTAATGAGGTAGAGCCAAAATCCTTTCCAAAATCAGTTTCCATGATCTTTCCATAAAGTCCCAAATGTATTGTCAATCAACATTTTTTTTTAATTGATAATGACAAATATACACAAAATAAAAACTGCAAAACTCTTCATACATTCTTTATGTGTCTATATATTGGATATTGCTAGTGTTATGCCAGTTGTATTAGCACCTCCCTTATTATTTACACCATTGCCATTAATGTGGCTCTATGGAGTGATATCAATTCCCTTTGTTTGAGGAGCATCCCCATCATTCAGCCCTTTAATGTCCAGTAGTATTTTTTAATTGTTTTCTTGACAATTAGTGTTTTAGTTCTCACAGTGCCCCATTGCTGTTCGCTTCTGAGTGGGCCACTGCCTCACAGCACCAGAGATCCGGGTGCTGTCCGTGTGGAGTTTGCACGTTCTCCCTGTGACTGCATGGGTTTCTACCAGGTGTTCCAGTTTCCTCCCACTTCCCAAAGATGTGCAGGTTTGGAAGTTAATTGGCCCTCTGTAAAACTGCCCCTAGTATGTAATGAGTGGATGAAAAAGTGGGATAACATAGAACTGATGTGAATGGTTGAACGATGTTTGTTATGGACTTGGTGAGCCGAAGGGCCTGTTTCTGTGCTGTATCTTTAAACTAAAATAAACGGAACTAAAATATATCTACTAATGGTACATGGAACAAAATATGCATTGTCAAGGGTGTAAACAAGGGTATAAACTTCAACTAGTCTAATTTAAGACAATGTGGGTTCATACTTCACTTGGCACTTGGTTGGCATAATATCTCTTATTTCGAGAAAGTATAAGATGCCAATGGAACAATATCCCACCACTAGGATAACTGTATGAATTGTCAACTTCAACAAGTCATTGACAATGTAGTTGAGTTAATTGAAAGCCAAAGATCTGAAGTCTGTTGACCATTCGCCCACATTTTTATGCTTACACGTCTCCAGAATAAGAGAATCAAGAACCAGAGGACATAGATTGAAAGTCAAAAGTCAAAGTATCCTTTATTGTCATTCAGACCTTTCGGTCTGAACAAAATTTCGTTGCCTTGCAGTCATAACATATAATAAAAAACAAAACACACAATAAACACATATTTAACATCCACCACAGTGAGTTCACCAGGCACCTCCTCACTGTGGTGGAAGGCAAAAGTCTTAAAGTCTTTGTCTTCGTCCCTCCTTGTTCTTCCTCTGCGCTGAGGGATCTAGGCCTCCGATGTTGTCATCCACTAGGCCCGCGGCCGAGCCTCCGAAGCCGGGCTGCCGCCACCGCCGTCACCGGAATGCTGGAACGTCGCCACAAAGCAGGGTCCGCCGCTGGAACGCTGGAACACCACAGCTCTGAAGCCGGGTCGCCGCTGGAATGCTGGAGCACCGCAGCTCTGAAGCCGGGTCGCCGCTGGAACGCCACCGCTGGAACGCCGCTGGAGCACCACAGCTCTGAAGCCGGGTCGCCGCTGGAATGCCACCGCTCGAGCACCACAGCTCTGAAGCCGGGTCGCCGCTGGAATGCCACCGCTCGAGCACCACAGCTCTGAAGCCGGGTCGCCGCTGGAACGCTGGAGCACCGCAGCTCTGAAGCCGGGTCGCTACTGGAACGCCACCGCTCGTGCACTACAGCTCTGAAGCCGGGTCGCCGCTGGAACGCTGGAGCACCACAGCTCTGAAGCCGGGCCGCCGCCGCCGCTGGAATGCTGGAACGCCGCCACAGCACCGAGGCTGCCAGCTCCGCCAATCGGAGGCCTCAGCACAGACGGAGACGGTGACTGGGGACACGACAAAAAAAATCGCACCCCCCCGAAGGGAGAGACTAAAACCCTGTTTCTCCCCCCCACCCCCCCCCCCCCCCCCCCCCCCCCCCCCCACACACATACGCAGCCTAATAAACCAAAATTTTAACTAACTTATTCAGACACAAGAAGACAAAAATAAAAGAAAAAACAGATGGACTGCAGGCGAGCCGCAGCTGCCAGGCAGCGGCACCACTTCTGGAGAGGTGAATGGGCAAAAATTTAACAGGAACCGTAGTGTGACTTTTTTACACAAAGGATGGTGGGTGTATGAAACGAGCTGCCACAGGAGGTAGTTGAGGCGTGTACTATTGCAATGTTTAAGAAACATGTACATGGATAGCACAGGTTTAGAGGAATATGGGCTAAATGAAGGCAGGTGGGACTATTGTAGATGGGTCGGTGTGGTCAAGTTGCGCTGAGGATCTGTTTCCACGCTATATGACCCAATAACACCAAAATTGCAAATCCAACAACCAATAGCAACTGCTAAACCATCGCAAAATAAGATGCATGAGAACCTTAATCAAAAGAGGCAGGAGACTTTTGCGGCTTTTAAGGGAAAATTTTTAATGCATTGGTATTACATTTTTTTTACATTTTCCACAAATATTTCCATCAAGGCAGGGGAAGTTAGTGGAGGGCTGGGAATTAATCTCAAGGCCCAGTGTCAATATCAAGCTCTTATAATAAAGAACACCATTGCAGGTTGCGAATATATGATTTATATGATTTCCTGTTTTCTCCCACCCATACTCAATGTCCCTATTTGATAATTATTCCAGAATGACTCTTCCTTTATACCAATAGCAATTTATTTACATTTCACCAGTCAGCAATCCTATTTCATTTGAATGGGATAGCTCAATTAATTCAAAAACAGAGTTTATGCCCTGGTGGCTATGGATATGAGATATGGTGGCATTGTGGTTCCATTATTGGAATAACATCTGGAGGCTTTGACTATTGATCTGGGAACATGAATTTGAATCCTCCCGCAGTAGCTTGGAATAATTAAGTAAATCCAGATTAAATCTGGCAGAACAATGCTGCAGCTGCTGCCTAACAGCGCCAGAGACATAGGTTCGATCCTGGCCATGAGTGCTGTCTGTGTGGAGCTTTCCTGCGCAAGCTCTGGTTTCCTCCCATATCCCAAAGATGAGCGGGCTTGTAGATTAATTGAGAAAGTGGGATAACATAGAACTAGTGTTAACGGGTGATCGATGGTCAGCCTGGACTCAATGGGCTGAAAGACCTGTTTCTATGCCATATCTTTCACTTGGATAGTTCAATTAATTCAAAAACCGAGTTTGTGCTGTGATAGCCCTGATGGCTATGGGTAATGAGATATGGTAGCATTAACTAAATCAGAGATTTAGTTGCAAAACTAAAATGCAAATATGCCTGTTGGTGACCATGAAACCAATGGTTCACCAACGTTCTTCAGATCTGGTGTGAATGTGTCCCAAGATTCACAGCAATGGGTAGGAAGGAACTGTAGATGCTGGTTTATACTGAAGATATAAACAGCATCTACACCTTCAAGCAGCATCTCTGGAGAGAAGGAATAGGTGACGTTTCAGGTTGGAATCCTTCTTTCTATGTTCCCCTTGTGACCCGAAATGTCAGCTATTCCTTTTCTCCAGAGATGCTGCCTGACCTGCTGAGTTACTCCCTCGTTTTATATCTATCTCATACATCACAATGTTTCTCTGCTGTTTCTGAATTGATCTAACATGACCTCTGTCAATAAACAATTAGGGATGAGCAAAAAAAAAATCTGGGCTTGCTGACCATGCATGGATCCTGTAAACGAATTTAAAATATATAGATATTGAAACTACCTCAGCTCACTATGTGTAGGACCTTTATTGCAAATAGCGGAACATTATGTCATTCTGGCCTAGTCAAGGAAATAGGTTGGAAGTGTACAGGCTGTGATCCAACACATGACTCAACCAACAGCCCACATGCCCTGGGTTAGCTTAGCATGGTTAAACAGATTTGAACTCTCATTAGTTCCTGAATTTAGATCCTCAACCATCCTTAGTTGTAATCTCTTGACTGGTATCTGCAGGGATGAAATTTACCATGGAGACTACATGACAGTGATTTGACATTCAGATTCACAAAGTGATGAAAATAATTGTATAGGGGATTAAAATAAAGATGTCAAACAATATTGCCACATTCCATTGCATTTTGCGTACTGTGAATTCATATCATTTTCTATCATCCACTTTGCAGGTTTGTAGCACGTAAGGCAGCATTCAGAAATCAATCTCTGTCACGCATTGCAGCTGTATACATTCACCAGGGGATGATTAGCAAGTGTTCCCAGTGACAGGGAAATTCAATGCACCAGTAAGCATGTGCAGGCTGTTTGCAAAAGGATGTTTTTAATTTCAATTATCAGAAATATGAGCTAAGCTAATACTGTAAAATTAAATTACAGTGGTTATTATTGTAGGGCCCAGGTGATTCTGTTTCTCACATGCTCACTGCTTCCATGTTAATACCAACAATGTGCTGGTTGTTTCCACCATCTGGTACTTAACTGGGTAACTTGATTCTTTCAAGAAGCCTTCTGAGGTGATTCTCATCAACTGTCTTTTATTTTTTGCTTATCTGTATTGATTTGTGTAATGAATGAAAAATGCAGCCTAGCATCTGACAGCAAAATGTATTTTGATTTCCCTTGTTCAGTTGGAAAAGGTATCCAATGCCGAGTCTCTGCTGGTATGAGCGCACCAACCACTGAACAATTTTCTCAACAGAAATCATTGAGTCTCCTTGGGGTGTTCTTGCACAAACAAATATTCACCAAATGCTAACCACACTAACTTGACTTTGAGTTTAGTTTAGAGATACAGTGTGGAAACAGGTCCTTCGGCCCACCAAATTCATCGATCCCCACACACTTACACTATCCTACACTCATTAGGGACAATTTACAATTCTACCAAAGCAAATCAACGTAAAAATATGTATGAATGGGAACTGTTACATGAACGGTGAATTGTGACATTTTTATTGTAGTTATAATCTAGTAGATTTATTTCTGGCAGCCCAATCCAAAAGGTCTCCTGAATTTCCTACTTCCCTTCCTCTGCCTCTTCATTCCATCCTCATCCTCTGGCTTCATGTCCGCTTTCTCCCACTCTTTCACTTTGTGCTCAACAGCTGTTGGCATGGCCCAACCCCATCTTGTGGAGGTTACCATCAAGTTGGAAATATAGTTTACAATGTACAGTTAGGAATGTATCTACAAAATACTTTGTTCTGAAATGGTTTATATCAAATTCCTTGTTTGCAATTAAAGTGAAAAAAATAATAGATTTAAAATCTGAAACTAGGTACATGAGTTACAATTCAATTTCACAGGACAGAATAGAATACCTGATTATCCATGACATGAGATTCTTCTATTAAAGGGTATTTTTAAGATAATGGTAGTTAGATAAATTAATTTGTTTCAACAGAAAAGTTATTTATGTCATGATTTCACCATGTATTTCAGATAACATTTGGAATAAAAACATGAAGTGCTGACAATAACATTAAAAATTGATATTCGTTAAGGAGGTTTACTGAGTGAGAGAATGGAACCCTAGTTGTGGAAGCAATGATTCGCAAGTACTCACAGATAAAGCATCTTATAAACTGCAGTGCATTTTATATGATTAAAACTAATCTTAAAATTCTGGAAAAATGCTCCTATACCAACATTAAATATATGGATTTTAACTATGTATAAACACTATATCTGGAAGATATGAGACTCCGCCTGGAAGGAAAATCAGAACGCTTCTTTCAGACGTGGTCTGCATTTATAGAACTGCTACAAAGATAGGGTGCAGGAGTACCTCAGGCCTTGGTAGGGGGGGATGAAAAACTATGGAGTTGGTGTATTCCTTTTGCGTGATATATATAACAGAGTAACTGGCTTTTTTTTTCATGTTCCTTTTTTTTTAGGGTTTATCTCTTAACCCCCTTTCTCTAATTCTTTGACCAAGGGTTTCTTCTCCCTTTTGGCACGCTCTTTCACTATCACAACTCTTTTCACCTATTTCACTCTCTTTCTTTCTATTCTTTTTCTTTAAAAGCCATAAAATTATGGGGTACAATGATTGTAACAAGATATATGTGAAGTACATTGATGTATTTACCTCTAATAAATAAAATATTGAAAAAAATAAAAAAATAAAAAAATAAAAAATAAACCGCAGTGCATTTTTAATGTGGAGTTGGATTCAAGCTGGTCAATAAATATTTTAAACTTCAACTCAAAGAGTCAATTTGTGTTACTACTACACACAATCCTCTTCACGTTGTTTCAAGAAATTCTAGTTCAACACAACAAACAAATTGCATTGTGTAAAAGTTTTGATAAACAAGATGTTCCAAGCCATGAAACAAAATATTTGTAAGATGAAAGTTACAGTGAGATAAAGGCCAAAGCCTCAGAAGATTTTAAAGCTCAGGGTCATGTTTTGTTATAAGGATTTTGGGAGGCGGCTGGATGTTCTGCCTTTCATCATAAGGATGGAAGGATGATCCATCAAGGGACAATGCTGAAAAATCAATGGGTACAGGAAGTAATATAAATATGCAGGAGGTTATAGAGGGAGATGGAAATTCATAAGGAATCTCATGCTGTTCTTTCAAAGTTGATTTTGCTACAGTGGCTGGTGTTCACAGAGAAGAACAAAATATGTAAATCGTGAAATGATTGAGTTTATTTTGGTGATTCATATCAAGGCTGAATCACTTTGCATCCTTCTGGTTCAAGGTTGCAAAGAGGCAGAATGTGCAAAGGAGCAAAAAAAAAAGAAACCTCTGTTCTTCTGTTATTGGAGCTTCAGGGATACCACTGGGTCATTGATTTAGTGAATCAGTATCAATAAAGAAAGCCAGGAAGAGGGTTGTTGATCTCCTTTCCTGAAATCGGCAAGAGACCTATGAAGACCATCACAATGAATTAGAACACAAGATGAAGATGAAGACACAAGAACAATGCTTCATCTTCAGGCTCAAGACAACACATTGGCAAGCTCAGCACTAAGCTCAGCAATTTCCGGCAGCAATTTTGCTTTCCCAGTAACATCTCCTCAAGACCTATCTTTTTTTTTATTTGTCAGGCTAAAGCTCTAATTTCCCCCCATATCATCAACTTTCAGTCTTTATCATTTTTTCATGGGTTTCCCTTTTGCACTAACATTCTGTATCCTAGTTTATATTCAGATTTCCTAACAATGTTTATGGAGGCCGCTCGACTGATTGACTCTATGTCAGCTCTTAGAATATTCCCATGATCATATTCCCTTACTAATATTCCTGAAATCCATTCTATTTCCCATGCCCATCAATTACCCACTGTTTTCCTACCACACTCTCAAGATCTTAAAACATGGGAGCAGAATAGGCCATTTGGCACATCAAGTCTGCTCTGCCATTCAATCATGACTGATCTATTTTTCTCTCTCAATCTCATTCTCCTGCCTTCTCCTTGTAACCTTTGACCCCCTCACTAATCAAGAACCAATCAGTCTCTGCTTTCAAAATACCCAATGACATGGCCTCCATAGCCATCTATGGCAATGAATTCCACAGATTCACTACCGTCTGTCTGGAGTAATTTACATTAATCAATTAACCTACCAACCAGCATATAATTGAGATGTGGGAGAAAACCAGGGCACCTGGAGCATTCCATGCAGTCACGGGGCGAGCATGCAAACTCCACATAGGCAACACCAAATATTAGGACTGAGGCTGGGCTGCTGGAGTAGTGAAAACAACTTCAAATTCTTCAAGCTTCATGTTCTTATGAATAAATATCACCAAAAAATTGTTCTGGACCGGTCACACCAAAGCAATGGCCAAGAAAGCACACAATGCCTCCACTTCCTTAGAAGGTTAAAGGGCCTGTTCCACTTAGGCGACTTTTCAGCAGACTGTCGGTGAGTGTCACACACATACACACAAACACATCGCAATGGCGGGGGCCAGGAAAAAATGGGGGGAGCGCTGTCTGAAATTCACACGGTGCAAAGCCAAGGTGATACAGACACACACCACGATGAACAGGAAGGTTAAGATAGCAAGTGTACGGTAAGTCCTTTAAAAGAGGGGGGAGGGGAGAAGCGGGGAGAAGGGTGGAGAAGGAGTGAAGACACTTTTAAGAAGCCAGACAATTTGTAATAAGCCAGAGATACACAGCTGTGAATTTCGGCGGGTATTTAACATTACCGGTCGGTTCTCCTTGGTTCTGAAAACTCGTGCTTATGTTTTTTTCCACCCAATGTGCCAATAAAAATACCCAGTCAGCAAAGGCGATTAACTAAAACTACCTACGACTAGCTCAACTGCCTATAACTACATGACGACCCTACTACAACTGCACCTACGTCTACAAAATAATCAATTTTCTCCATTGCGGCCAATTGTTGGTCGCAGGAAAATTTTCAACATGTTGAAAAATTTGTGTTTCCAGAATGTGGGAACTCCTCGCGACCATGAAGGAGACTCACCGGAGACCACCAGCGAACATGTGGCGACCACATGGCGATCATGTGGCGAGCGCAGAGTCTCCTGCACTCGCCAAAAAAGTCGCCTAAGTGGGACAGGCCCTTTAGGAAATTCGGCAGATATACCATAGAAATTTTAGGTATTTATTACTTTCATGTATTGTCCATATTTTATGTATTGTCTGCTTTACGTTCTGACTGTGTTGGCTACTGGAATCTGAATTTCCCTGAGGGGATTAATAAAGTATTTATCAATCAATCAATCAATCAATCAATCAATCAATCAATCAAAGCATTTTATCGGGATGCATCCCAGCGTAGTTTGGGACCCCAGCTCGGTTCAAGACCGCAAGAAATTGCAGAGAGTTGTGGACCTGACCATCATGCAAACCAACCTTCTTTCCATTGACTCCATCTACATTTTACACTGCCTTGGCAAGGACACCAGCATAATCAAGGAAGACTCTCACCCCAGCCACCCCTCTTTTCCCCTTTCCTATGAGGCAAGAGATACATGTTTAAAAATGCTTACCTTCAGATTCAGGAACAGTTTCTTCCTAGCTGTTATCAGGCAACTGAACTGTCCTTTCACCAACTAGAGAGCAGTCCTGACCATTCATCTACTGCATCAGAGACCTTCGAAATATCTTTAATCAGATTTTATTGGACTTTATTTTGCAATAAATGTTATACCCTTTATCAGTCTGAAGAAGGGTCTCGAACTGAAACGTCGCCTATTCCTTCTCTCCATAGATGCTGCCTCATCCGCTGAGTTCCTCCAGCATTTTTGTCTACTTTCGATTTTTCCAGCATCTGCAGTTCTTTCTTAAAATTACCCTTTATCCTGTATCTGTACACTGTGGACAGCTTGATTGGAATCATGTATAGTGTTTTCATTGACTGGATAGAATGCAGCAAAAACCTATTCACTGTACATCAGTACGTGACAATAATAAACTAAATTAAACTAAAATATCAGCACGCTTTTCACTTAGTATGGCTGTATGGTAACTCAAATTTCACTGTACCTTAATTGGTACATGTGACAATAAACTGACCTTGAAACCTTCTATGCATTCCAAAATTCCTTTGTCTCTTTTATTAGCTCTAACCAAAGGTCATTAACCAAAAGTGATAACATTCTGTTGCCTGAGCAGCTGAGAATTTCCTGTATTTTCAATTTTTATTTCAGATATCAAACATTTGCAGTATTTATCTTTTTAATTACTGAGGCAGTTAGAACTTGGAGAGATAATTGATAAGGGAGCTGAAATTTATTATTTGTTTGGAAAATGGTAAAGGCATCAGATCCAAGTTCTTTGGGGAAATGTGAGTGGAAGAAGATGCGATCAAGGACACTCGCTTCTTGATTTCACACCTCAGCACACATTTATAGAGAATTTGTCATCCTTATACCATTAGTCTGGTAATCCAATTCATGCTAAAGTTTACAGCCATTTGTATTTATGATTCTTTCAATCTGTTCAATTATTCAGCCTCTTAATTTTCCAATTTTTGTTTGTCTCTTGCAAGATCCTCCAGCAGTCGAAGACATTAAAATCTTATACTGTTTAAAATAATACAGTAAGCAAGTCCTTAAAGCTATTCATGGCAACCATTTCAGCAGAAAACTTTAATCACACAGGTCTGTTGCAATAGCAAATTTTCTCCAAAGAGCACTTAATAAATCAATACTCTTGTCTGAAAGCAATTTAGGACCAATACATTCAAGATTTTGAAGCTATTATTGAAGTTACTCCAGTCATTTACTTTATTTACATGCCAAAATGTCAGCACTATATTCACAACTCTTTTTTATCAACTGGGGTAGCTGTAATGTCAGTATGTAATATCCCTTTGAAGGTTGCAATCAGTTCTTAATAGCAACAACATTGTTAATTACTGAGCCTATAAAATCTCAAGTATAGATATTAATACTCAATTAAAATAATTAAAATACATTTTCATTAACTTCATTACTCCACAGATACTTTTGGGTGATCTTATCAAGACAATCTTATTTTAGCATCAATAACATCAGAAAACAGTGGAAACAAACACAAATATCATTCTGAATAATTCCACTGGAATGGAAGTCAAGGATATAATCTGTTCCTAAATTGAGGTCATATGCATTTCACAGCTATGTATCAGCCAACAGTTATTATGTAACTTCAAGGCAGTGACATGCTTTTTGATCTCTGTATCTTTATTTTGTCTGATCTAGATCAATGCGGCCAAAAGCCTCCCTTTGTTTTTCAATCCTTGACTTCATTTAATGAATGGAGTGTTTATCTTATATTCATACAATTAGCTTGTTTTGTGGGCGGCACAGTGGGGCATCGGTGGTTGCTGCCTTATAGCTCCAGAGATCCGAGTTTGATCCTGACTACAGCTGCTGTCTGTATGCAGTTTGTACTTTCTCCCTGTGACCCACATGGGTTTGATCCGGGTACTCTGGCATCCTCCTACACTCTAAAGACATACAGGTTTGTAGCTAAATTGGCTTTGGTAAAATTGTTAATTGTCCCTAGTGTGTAAGATAGTGCTAATGTACAGGGTGATTGCTGGTCGGTGTGGACTCAGTGGGCCAAAGAGTTTCCACGCTGTATCTCTAAAGTCTGTATCTCTAAAATCTAAAGTTTTCTACCGCTGGTACACATATGTGCATTTCCTATTCCAAAATGAATATTGAGAACATTCTGTCATTTTAGGGTTAGGATTACATTACCTGCCATCTCCTGATCATTCTGAAACCCAAAGCTTGAATGGTGTACAGAGAGAGTTGGAATATTTTATATTCAACTCAATGAATATTGTCATAATTAAGCAACATTGATGTGCTGTTTCTGCTTTTACAAGTTTTGCTCTTCTACAAGTATTAAAAAAACATCCACATTTGAATTATATTCTCGTTGTTGATGAAATCTGTTTTGATATTTAAATATGAAGGTGTGATCACCATGTATATTATTTGTTTCTTCTATTGTTTATGCTAATTAGATGTTTATACATATTTGTCAAGTTCTTGTTTTATTGCACACAATGAATTAGTCTCTCTTCTCTGTCTCTAACTTCCTTATTTTGCTATTTTATGCCTCACTTAATAATTATCTATTCAACCTCCCTTTCCCTCAAATCTGATTTAAGTGCTTGAGATGCTGTTGAATGCTTAAATCCCACCATTTGCTCAATTTTTGGATAATTGGAGAAGCAGAATAAACACAGTTGAACCATCAGAACCACGTAGAACCATCAGAATCAACAAATCAAGATATGCTGCGCAGCAAATCAGAAATGGAGCACCACATACACTTTGGAACTGACTCCTTCATTGGTGCAAGGACCAAGAAGGGAACACAGTTCTGCAACATTAGAACAACAGCATAACACCTTGAGTACCAATGCACACCCTTGAGACAGCACATCATTGTTGTGCTATGAAATTATCAGAAATTATGTTTTATGTCTATTTTATTTCGGAATCACGTGAGTGACTTCGTGAAGACCCCGCCAGCACGCATGTGCAGCATATCGTCGTGTGCATTTGCATCGGCAGGCTGGGGGGGGGAGTGCACTCTCTCCTCCGGCTCCTTCATAAAAGGCCGGCAGGTAAGTACTTACCTTTATCCACAGGATGGACAAGGGCAAGAGGAAGGCGACGCTGTCGAGGAGCCGAGCTGCATCGACCAGCCAACGGCCCTTGTCCCCGGAGCTGCAAGCACCACCGGCAGCTTCGAGACATGTGGGGGCAAGAATGCGGAAGTCGGGCGCTCCCGCTACTTTAGCGCCCGACTCATCACCTGAGTGGTTTACCGCCCCGGAGCTGGATGCAACGGATCCAGACTTCGAGCCCCCTTCCCCCAAGAAAAGAGGGGGGAAACAGGTACGTGCCAAGGGGCCTCGCTCATCGCAAGCGACCCCACCCCGAGCTCCAGTAGACCCGAGGGGGCTGGGCCGGGGGACAGCTGCACTGCAGGGGAGCCCTACAGCTGTGCACCACCACGTACCACTGCCAGGGAGATCTGCCGTAGAGCAGTCTGGCAGATCTACTGCTGCGTCGAGCAGGCCTGCAGGAGCAGGTGCCGCTGACAAAACACCCCGTCAGGCTGCGGTCAAGGGTGGAGGTGGCAGCAGTAGACGGTCGGTCAGCTCAGCTCTGGGAGCGGCCGACCATGCGCCTCCACGCCAAAAATTGGGCGATTGTGGAGGTAAGCCTGCACGGACTCCGGGGAGCCAGGTTCCGGGGGCCGGCGCCGATCCAACTCACCTGCCTTCGTATCAGACAGGTGGGCCGCCACAGTCTGGAAGAAGACAGACTAGCGGAGAGTCCGTGCGGGAGTCGTATGAGCCTACTCGGGCGGTAAGTCACGACAACCTGCCATTGGACCCTAGACAGCACCTTACGGAGGTGTGGTCCGATGGTGGAAGCCCCAGTGATTTCGCAGGGCCTGGGGAAGTCGGCTTGTCCGCTGCACATAGCAGGGACGGTCGCATTGAGCGGTTGGAGCTCTTAGTGGAACAACTCCTCCAGCGGGACCAGGAACAGGAAGAGCGGGACTCACGGGCATCCACAAGCCGTGCAAGGAGCCCGCTCAGCATCTCGTCGTCACCAGCCAGAAGTGCTAGCAGTTGCCCAGCCGCTGTGTTTGAAGACGACCCGGGACAGCCAGTGACCGCTGAGCCAGAGCATGAGGAGGATATGCTGGAAGTAGTGGGCAAGTTTGCCGTTACTACACAAACAGGGGAACCTCTGCACCACAAACTGGGGGCACCATTGATTACCTGACTACTCACCAACTCCAGAGTCAGGTTCTCAATGATACCATAGAGAAAATAAAACCGCCCGAGAACTGCATCAACCTCAGTGTGCCCTTGGTTAATGCCCAGATCTGGGGACACTTGAGTACGGCCACCAGGATGCAGGATGTCCACCTCCAGCGTATCTTAAAGGTTCTCTCCACGGGCATAACGGAGTTTGCTAGGACCCTGGACGGGGATAATGTGTCCAGTGAACAACAAGATGCACTGGCACTCCTATGCAATGCCCAGTATGAGATAAACTGCCTGCGTAAAAGCTGCATTAAGCCCACACTCAACCCCAAATTCGCGGGGTTGTGCCGACCATCAACCGCTCCACCGCCTCATCAATTGTTTGGAGACCTGTCCAAACAGGTGAAGGAACTGGACGAGGAGGCCAAAACAGCTGGCCTCATGAAACCTCCGACGGCCAGACATCACCCATACCACCGGCAACAGCCAAACACAACCTGGAAACCACGACTGCCGGACAGGACACAAAGGACCTATCCACCTCCACTTCCGCAAACACAATGACCTTTTTGAGGACAAGGCCAACAGTGGCCTGCATGGAAGATGTGGCCGCCACCTCGTCAACCTCCACAACGTCCACCCAAAACGCCATACGTAAGGAACCGTCGCTAACCATGGAGGTAAGGGGGCCTGGTTCCTCTCACACCGTAGCATCCCCTCCTGCACAAATTGGTGGGCGATTGCGGGCTTTTTTGGAAATATGGAACACTGTCACCACAGATGAGTTTATTTTACAAAGTGTTCAAGGCTATGTTATAGAATTTATTGGTGGTGTAAATCCCCCTACCCAGCATTCGCCTCATAGAAAGTTTACACTATCCAAAAAGAGGTGGAGGCAGGACATGCTGAAATTATACGGCTAGCAGCAAAAGGGGTAATTGGCAAAACCATGCATGAACCTATTGAGTTTGTGTCCAACATTTTCACCAGAATTAAAAAAGATGGGGGTTGTCGGATTATAATAGACTTAACTGAGTTGAACACTTTTGTACAATATACCCATTTCAAAATGGATACTTTTGAAACAGCCAAGCAGATGCTTTACCCAGGGTACTTTATGGCATGCATCGATTTAAAAGATGCATACTATACGGTGCCCATCTCTGAGGCCCACAGGAAATTCCTAACGTTTGTCTGGAAGGATCAATTATGGGAATACAAGGCATTGCCCAATGGAATCACCACAGCCCCTAGGCTGTTTACAAAATTGGTAAAACCTATATTGGCTCTTCTCCGACAACAAAATTATATGGTTATGGCATATTTGGATGATATCCTTATAGTGGGTCAGACCCTCCAATTGGCTACACGGGCAGTGGTTGCAACTAAGGCTCTCTTCGAGAAGCTGGGATTTGTAATCCATCCAGACAAATCAAAGTTTCACCCAGTACGGGTTACGGATTATTTGGGGTTCACCCTAGACACCAACTTACTGAAGATTACCATCCCAACCAATAAAGCTACTGCTATAAAAGAAGAGTGCCACAGTCTTACTTGCGCCAGGGTACCGACCATTCGGCAAACAGCAAAAGTCATAGGGAAATTGGTAGCTACGTTCCCAGCTGCACAATTCGGACCACTACACTTCCGAAATTTACAAAGAACAAAGATCACAGCATTTAAAAACAAATGCTGGGCACTTTGATCGGCTAATCCGGTTACCAGCAAAGGCTAGAAACGAGCTACAATGGCGGGTTGACAATATTATTAAGTGTCACTGACCCATCATAGTAAGCAACCCAGACGTTGTGCTACAAACTGACGCAAGCACACAAGGCTGGGGAGCAACTGATACGATGTCCAGTTGTGGTGGCAGATGGAACTCTCGTGAGTCTACTTTCCTGGAGTCACATGGGATAAACTATATAGAAATGCTGGGGGCATTACATGGACTGCGGGCTTACTGTACTAATTCACGGGATTTACATGTCCGCCTTCAAATAGATAACACTACAGTGGTGGCTTAAATCAATCATATGGGTGGTATCAGGTCGCTATCTTGTGATGAATTGGCAAACACAATTTGGCACTGGTGCATTGAAAGGAATATTTGGATTACGGCGACCTATTTGCCTGGGAAGCTTAATACAGTGGCGGACACCAGGTCACGAGTATTCAATGACAACATCGTTGAACCCCCAAATTTTTGGAGACATTATAGCTCACTATGGGACACCAGATATTGACCTAT
This sequence comes from Okamejei kenojei, assembly GCA_035221665.1. Lineage (NCBI taxonomy): Eukaryota > Metazoa > Chordata > Chondrichthyes > Rajiformes > Rajidae > Okamejei > Okamejei kenojei. The sequence goes on along the minus strand of CM069144.1, from coordinate 25,528,364 downwards.
TTGCGTCCAGGTTGAACCATCAGATACCAACGTATGTGTCGTGGGAACCAGACCCTGGGGCAATAGCAATGGATGCGTTTTCTATCCATTGGGGGAAATGGTTTTGCTACGCATTTCCCCCATTCTGCCTCATCAGTCGGGTATTGCAGAAAATTAAACTGGACTCTGCAACTGGCATATTGATCATTCCAGACTGGCCTACACAACCATGGTACCCGATGGTCGTTAATATTTTAAAACAACCATGGATGTCGATTGGGAAACACCCCAAATTGATTACTTACCCCATTACGGGGGATAGTCATCCTTGCCATGGTCACTTAAACTTGTTGGCCTGCAGGTTCTGAAAAGACCACTCATCCAGGCGGGCATCTCATCATGAGCCATGGAACTCATCTCCGCATCATGCCGAGAATCAACTCGGAAACAGTATCTCACCCAAATCAGAAAGTGGGAGGCATTCTGTGCTCGGACCAACAAGACTTCCAACACGGCAATGATACCTGATGTCCTGGAATTCCTAGCTGGCCACCATTTCGATGCTGGCCTCAGCTACAGTGCCATCAACAGCGCCAGGAGTGCGCTGTCCTCGTACCTGGATATAGGTATCAGCTCCAACCACCTGGTGTCTAAACTGATGAGGGGAGTGTTCAACACCAGCCCTCCGCGACCCAGATATACTTTCATGTGGGATGTGGGGATCGTGCTGACCCTACTGAGGAGCTGGGCTCCAATGAATGAGCTACCACTGAAACAGCTCACCCTCAAGGTGGTGATGCTGATGGCACTGACTACAGCCCAACGAGTCCAGACGTTACAAAAACTGCGACTGGACAGCATGGTGGCCACCCCTGGTCAATTAAATTTCTTTGTCCAAGATTTATGAAGCAGCACAGGCCAGGGGTGCATGGGCTGCAGTTGGAGTTTCGGGCGTACCCTGTAGATGCCACTCTCTGCATAGTCACCCATCTCCACCACTACATCAGGATTACAGGAGCCATCAGGATGAAGGAACAGGGGCTCCTCATCTGCTCTTTCTTATGTATGATCTTATAGTTTTGTTTTGCACTGCTTTCTCCTCTTCCTACTCTGCCAGTAGCTGCCCGTTTCATAATTCTGTTTAATGCCACATCGCAAAACACCACATTTCTCAAAATTTGCCTTAGGCGTGTCAGTGCAAGCCAGACACCATAAACGTTGCTTAAACATTCTAACTACTCATTTGATAATAATTCGGCCTCCTCAAATCTGCTTCCTTTATGAGGAAAAATCATCATCATTTAGCATTCATGAATATTTTTATAATATTGGTTATATTGTGCAATCATTATTGTTTCATAGTGTTGAAGGGTAATGTCTATTTATCAGCTGATGCATCATCACACTGAAAAAAAAATATGCTTCACAAGATTTCATAGAAACATAGAAACATAGAAATTAGGTGCAGGAGTAGGCCGTTCGGCCCTTTGAGCCTGCACCGCCATTCGATATGATCATGGCTGACCATCCAACTCAGTATCCCGTACCTGCCTTCTCTCCATACCCTCCGATCCCCTTAGCCACAAGGGCCACATCTAACTCCCTCTTAAATATAGCCAATGAACTGGCCTCCACTACCCTCTGTGGCAGAGAGTTCCAGAGACCCACCACTCACTGTGTGAAAAAAGTCCTTCTCATCTCGGTCCTAAAGGATTTCCCCCTTATCCTTAAACTGTGACCCCTTGTGCTGGACCTCCCCAACATCGGGAACAATCTTCCTGCATCTAGCCTGTCCAACCCCTTAAGAATTTTGTAAGTTTCTATAAGATCCCCTCTCAATCTCCTAAATTCTAGAGAGTATAAACCGAGTCTATCCAGTCTTTCTTCATAAGACAATCCTGACATCCCAGGAATCAGTCTGGTGAACCTTCTCTGCACTCCCTCTATGGCAATAATGTCCTTCCTCAGATTTGGAGACCAGAACTGTACGCAATACTCCAGGTTGGTCTCACCAAGACCCTATACAACTGAAGTAGAACCACCCTGCTCCTATACTCAAATCCTTTTGCTATGAAAGCTAACATACCATTCGCTTTCTTCATAGCATAACTCTGTACATCCCCAGGGGTCATAGAAACATAGAAAGCAGGAAAGAAGCACACAAAGTGCTGGAGTAACTCAACAGGCCACAGAGCAACTCTAGAGAACCTGGATAGGTGGTGTTTCAGGTTAAGACCCCTCTTCATACTAATCAGTCTGAAGAAGGCTCTCAACCCGAAACATCACCTATCCATATACTCCAGAAATGTTGCCTGACCTGTTGATTACTCCAGCAATTAGTGCTCGAGTGTGTATTGACCAGCATCTGCTGTTTCATGCTTCTACATAGAAAGTAGGAGGTCAGTAGACCATTCAGTCTCTCCATCATTCAATAACATCATGTCTAATCATCCAAATTCAGCACTCTCTTCCTCCTCACATCTCAAATCTCTTTCACTTTTCAGCCATTAATTCCGTATCTTACTCCTTCTTGAATAAATGTAGTGATTTGGCCTATACTGTCATTAGTGGTCGAGGATTTAACTAGTTTGCCACTCTTTCGGTGGAGAAATGGCTTCTCATATTCATACTGGCTATCTTATTCCATATGTTTGGAAGTTATGAACTTCCCCACCACATCCCAGGAATCAGTCATTGGTTCAATGGCTCAATGGCCCTTTCTTGTCCGGTATGCACAGCACAATGACTTGACCAGTCAGATGATGCCATGCTTTCATAGCAAAAGGATCCTTCCACAAAAAAGGAGACAAAGGTTGTACACTACACTCAAGGTGTGGTCTCACCAAGGCCCTTTACAATCACAGTGAGGCATCCCTGCCTCCATACTCAGTTCCTGGTGGCATGACAGCCAATATATAATTGCCTTCTCGAACATCAGCTAAACCTGAATACACTTAAATTGAGAACTTAAAAATGGCTAAATAAATGCAATGTGCAATCTTATTCCTCAGAAAGTTAAACTTACTGCTGCTGTTGAATCTAATGTCTCCATTTGAATTCCACATCTAATTCTCCATGACTTGATTAATAACTTGGCAGATCTTTTCTCAGTATTCAATGACTGGCTACAAGAAGTTTTTAATAATAAATGACTTTCTGACTTTGATTTCAAGAGACTTTAGCACATGCTCATAACTTCTGAAATGTTGACCTTAGATGGGTCATGATAGCTTTAGTGCGATAGTAAACATGCATGTGCCCTTGCTCCAAATGCCAATGTTCCTACTTCTTCGACAGTAGTCATACATCAAAAACTAATACTTAATAATGACGAAACAAGAAACTGCAGTTGCTGGTTTACAAAAGTAGGCACAGAGTGCTGGAGTAGCTCAACAGGCTAGGCGGTATCCAGATTATAGATAGACAACATTCGGGTCGGAAGTCTGAAGAAGGGTCCCAACCCAAAATGTTGCCTGTCCATGTTCTCCTGAGTTTCTGCCTGGCCCACTGCGCAACTCCAGCACTCTGTGACATACTAGATACTGAACCTATCTGCTGTATAGGTTCACTTGACAACTTCTCCTTGACTTTAGAGTATATCGGATATCCACCTACTGTTTCTGACCTGGATCCATCTTTTACACCAGGTATCATTAAAGTCTGCTACAAGGCAATCCTGAACAAATGTGCCTTTAATTGGTCCTTAACATGATTAACATTTGGGTAAGTAGATTAAAATGCATTAAATTGGATTATTTCAAGGAGAATTTTAAAACCATGGCAGAAAAGGATAATAAATACTAATGAGAAAAATTATTGCATAATCTTTGCATGTCTGTATGTGAGTGAGTGCACACGTGCACTTTAATGTATAGTGGGATTTAATGTACAATCGCAGTATTATTGAACTGCATTAGTATTAAATTTAACTCTGGTGCTGCCAACAACTGCCTTGAACTGAAACTAACCTAAAGTTCCATGGTAATTGTTCATTAAAAGTAGATACTTGTTCACAACATTGTCCATGATGTGTCAATAGATTTGCTGGTGTTGTTATTAAGAACGCTATGCGTTTTGATGAAAGCATCTCACTCATAGGAAGTGCACACTCTTTACATGTCCTAACGTATTGATATATACTGATAATATTCACATTCTTTTTAAGATTCACAGTAACAAAAAATTGAATTGAAAGTAACTTGAATTGCAGATATTATTAACATACAAAGCAGAATATATGAAGGCATAAGGAACTGCAGATGCTGTACTATGATGTTATGTGTGGCCATGTATCATTCATTGCATACACATTGGCATATGGATTGTATACTGGAATCAAGAATCAAGAAACATGTAGCAACAGGCCACATCAGATCATTGTCATTAAGAGTGGCGTAGGACATTTGTATTGATGTACTGGAGAGAACAAACTTCCACCAGATGTTGATACAGTGGAATTATTGGCAGCTATCTTATGCCACAATTTATACTTAGAGGTCACAAAGCAATATGTATACAGTCAGTGGCACCTTCTTCCATGGGACAATCCACTATCCACACAGGGCTTGTTTACACTCTAATATAAACTAAAAGCAGAACATGCTGGAACTATTGAGCAGATCAGGCAATGTCTGTGAAAGGTGAAACAGTTAAGGTTTCAGATTCTGGTCCCTGTTTATAATCTTCTGGGTTTTTTTTCTGGCAAGGAAGGTAGTAGGTACACCTCTCTTGAGCTGAGCTTCCTGTATGGAATAGGGAATGACAGACTTTGATTTGTTATGGATGAGTCCAGCTCAAATCTAGGAATGTGAAGCAATCGTGACTGCAAGGATCTGAGCAGTGACAACTGAGCTGGTTGCTCCTAGGTAATCCATGCTTGGCCAGACACGGAAGTTCAAAAGGTGGTGGATATTAATACACCTGCCTGGTCCATCACATACTGACCTCCCACCATTTAAGGGATCTAAATGAGGAGCTGCCTCATAATGGCAGTCAGCATCATCAAGGACCCACACCACCCTGATCACGCTCATGGATGGTGTGGGTCACTCACTTTTTTCAGACTTGTACATCTTTCTAATGGCAGGCGTGAAAATGGCCAGGGTAGTGTGAGTCCTTGATGGTGATAGCTGCCTTTTGGGACAGAGCCTCCAACAGATCCCTTTGATGGTGAGGAGGTCTGTACCTGATGGACTGGGCACTCACTGGATTGTTATAAAAATCTATCTGATTTAGTTTAGTTTAGTTTTGCGATACAGAGCAGAAACAAGCCCTTCGGCCCACGGAGTCCACACCGACCAGCAATCCCCATGTATTAACACTAAACGCACGTGGGACAATTTGTACATTTACACCAAGCCAATTAACCAACAAACCTGTACGTCTTTGGCATGTGGGAGGAAAATAGAGATCTCGGAGAAAACCCATGCAGGTCACGGGGAGAACGTACAAACTCCATACAGTCAGCACCTGTGGATCGAACACAGGCTTTTGGTGCTTTACGGCAGTAGTTCTAATGCAATGCCATCGTGCCACCCTGATTTACTGATATCCGTCAGGGTAAGCAATCAACAAACCTGTCTGGCCTACATGTGACTCCAGACCTCTCAATGTGTTTTCTCCCTGCTCAGTACAGGGATAATTTGGGATGGAAATTAAATGTTGACATTGCTCGTGACCTCCTCTTCCCAATGGAGACAGGTTCAGGAGTGGTGGAAATTCTTTGATGGAGAGCTGGCGCAGACATAATGGACTGTAGGCCTCCTTTGGACATCATATATGCGGAAGGATGTGCTGGCTCTGGAGAGGGTCCAAAAGAGATTTGCAAGAATGATCCCAGGAATTAATATTGGGACACTAAGCAATAGCACATGTTCTTCCAATATTTATCTGTCTGCTGACATTATTGGAAAAAAAAGAATAGGCTAGCTATCCTTTATCATATTGCTGTGTTCTGGGAAAACATTTTTTGTCATCTCATCCTCTTTGAATTCGTCATTGGAAGTGCTCAAAGAGGAGGTGAATACATTTTTGAAATATTGCGTGATCGACGATGATGGGGAACTGCTATGGAAGAGGAGATGATGTTTGGGGCAGATCAGTCAGGATCATATTGAATAATAGGGTAGATTTCAGGGGCCTGTCGGCCTACTCCTGTACCTATTTTCCTGTGTCCTTGCTGAGTGTACATTTCCCACAGCTGCAATCACATTTCACTGGCTGCAAAGTGCTGTGCAATGTCCTGAAGACGAGAAAGGCAAGAAAGCACATCAATGCTAAGAAAGCACATCAACGCCTCTACTTCTTCACTTTGGGAAGTTTGGGCATGGCCCCAGCAACTCTCGCCAACTTCTACAGATGTGCTTCAGAAAGCATTTTATCGTGATGATTCTGCTGTGCTGCTGCAAGTAAGAATTTCATTGTTCCATCTAGGACATATGACAATAAAACACCCTTGACTCTCTCTTGACTCTTGACATAGCATGGTTTGGGAACACCTCCAGCCAAGACTGCACAAGAAATTGCAGAGTGGTCGCAGCCCAGACCATCACACAAACCAACCTCCCCTTCCATTGATTCCATCTACAACTACACGCTGCCTCGGCAAGGCCACCAGCATAATCAAAGACAAGTCTCACCCCAGTCACTCCCTCTTCTCCCACCTCCCATCAGGCAAGAGATACAGATGTATGAAAACAGATTCAGGGTCAGTTTCTTCCCAGATGTCATCAGGCAACTGAACCATCCCATCAACAAGTAGAGAGCGGTCTTTAGCTACCACCTATCTCATTGGGGACCCTCAGACTATCTTTAGTTGGACTTTTCAGGTCTTTTATCTTGCACTAAATGTTGTTTCCTTCATCCTGTATCTGTACATTGCAGAATGCTCGATTGTAATCATGTATAGTTTTTCCACTGACTGGATAGCACGAATAAAAAGCTTTTCATTGTACCTCGGTACACGTGACAATACTAAACTAAATTAAATCAAACTAAACACGGATCTCGTCCTTTTCTTCTTCCCCTTTTTGCTGATGGTTTATTCTGTTCTGCATGGCCTCTATCTATTCTCAACTCCAAAGCACATGCTATTAATTCATCAAATTCCAGAAGTGTCAAGTTACTAGAGACATCTTGAAATAATACAAAATCTTTAACCACAAGCACCTTTTTGAACTCTTACATTAGTCTTTGGAAATAAATCAGTAACTAACTTTAAATAGGGTTTATGGGGCAGGAAACGGCTGGTCATTCCTACTATTAAATGCTCGTCAGATCGAGGATAAAGCTTAAAACTGGCAACACTGCATCAAATCAATATTGGCCAAGGACTGAAACCAGATTCTGCCTATGCTATATACTGCTTATGGGTGTTGCCATGTGCAATAATGCCCTTCCCAATACAACAGCTGTGTGACACTCACTTCATACGCATATATGTGCATTGGCCATAAAGCTTATTTCTAAACCCATAACATTGAACAAATACTGGACAAAATGTAGACACAGGGAAATGCAGATGCAGGAATCTTGAACAAAACACAATGTGCTGGAGTTCCTCAGTGGGTCAGGCAGCATGTGTGGAGGACATAGATAGGTGACAGTTTGCTTCGGAACACCTCTTCAAACCGAAGAAGGGTCCTGGCTGAAACGTTCCCTATGCATGTCCTCCACAGATGCTACCTGACCTGCTGAATTACTCCAGCCTTTGCGTTTTGCTACAAGATGGAATATTGTGGTCATGGACTCAATGATTGAACAGGAATGCACTGTTGCCCTTTGGAGACCTCTTAATGGAATTGGGCTTGTATAAACAAAATATTCTTTACATCTAATCATTATTCGAACAGAGAAGAATATTTGGTAACTTCAATTAGTAATTTATTCATGTTAGCTCTTCATGAATATTCGCACATCCGTGAATTACGATGTGCTACTTTTTGATTACCAGGGTTATGGCTTCATAGACAAATGATGAATAGATTCCTTTTAAATAATCATCAAGGTAAATATAGTATTGCAGTGTATTTATACACCAATTTATAAAACATAATCCCTCAAAGCAAATAAGTACTTTTTGTTATTTTGAAGCATTAACTATCATGGGGGATATGTATGGATTTGTTGGTGACAGTAGAAAAAAAAATCAAATCTTTGATTGTTTTGTCATAAAGTTTAGCTAAATAAACATAAGCTTTCAATGACTAAAAGCATACGTAGATATTAGGAACAGGGGTGAACTATTAATCCTTCATGACGGCTGTGCCATTCAAAATGACGGTTCAGTGGCACAGCTGGTAGAGCTGTTGCCTCAGCACCAGATAACTGGGTTTGATCTTTTCCTCGAGTGCTGTCTGTGTGGAGTTTGCATGTTCTCCGTGTAACTGCATGGTTTTCTATCAGGTGTTCCGGATTCCTCCCACAGGCAAAAGATGTGTTGATTTGTAGGTTAATTTTGCTTCGGAGTCACGTGAGTGACTATGTGAAGAAGCCCCGCCAGGCGCATGCGCATCATTACGTCCGCGCATGTCGCACTGAACGGGCTGGAGTGCACTGCTCCACCAGGGGGAAAAGTAGGAACTTCTAAGGTAAGTGTTTTACAAACTTTCCTTAGAAGTATTTCCACTCCGTAAAGCTGGCTCGAGCAGTCAGTAGGAGTGGGGAGTTGGATCTGTCATTTCTGAAGATCCGTCTTAGCGTGGGTCCAGGGATTCACCAATTCCGATTCCGGGTGCCGTTTTAACCGGCAGCAGTTAAAATAGCGCACAATTTTTCCACACTAGCTCCATTGACAAAAGGCAGGCCAACTGGAATTTGCTTCAGAATGAGCCTGATCCATCTGTTTATTTCCAAGGGTACTGAGCTCCTAGCCATGAAAAGGCAAATATAAAGTCACAGACCTGGGTTCTCTGACAACAATAGTTATTCTTCCCCTGATCATACAAGACTGTGGGGGAGGTTGGGAACATGCAGCTGATGCTCCAACCTTCATTACATAAGGGTCCAAGGGCCAGTAATGTCCAAGAGGGCCATACCAAGACCAACATATGGAGGGTCCATTTATTGGGGTTCCTTCCAGTGCCTTGTTTAGGACTGGAGGATGCCTCCCTACTATATGATTTGGGAGAAGCGGGCAGATTGCAGCTGACCCTGATGCTGGTGTCCCTGCTTATGAGCAAACACCAGCGCGCACAAGAGCCACGCTCCGGGTGTCTCGGAAATGGCACTGAGTTGCTATTCCGGAGGGGGCTGGTGAGTCAATGGAACAATCCCTTCCCAGCAGTATCAATTATGGAGTACCTCACCAGTTCCAGCAAGATATGATGCAAGTGACTGCAAACAAATATGAGACACCTGTTTAATGTGCATTACTGAAAGTTTCTATGGTGACCCAGGTTCTGTGCACCCAGAGTCCTTCTTTGACAGGACAGGAGGTTCGCTGTTAACACGTCCTCCAACTGGTGGCTGCAGCAATTATTGCATTTGGCACTATGGTCCAAGGGACAATCATTCCTCAAACTCACAACAGATATGTTGGGTATTTTATGCAATGCATTTTTCAGGAAATTGCTTCAGGGAATATAGCCATCAGGCCAACACTAAACCAAAAATTTGCTGCTCTATGTAGGGCGACTAATGTACAAATGCCTGAAATATGGTTTGGAACAGACCTTGTCATGAAAATTCATGAAATTCATGATGAGGCCAAAGCAATTGGCTTAATGTAGTCAAGCATTTCGAGGCCACCTATTCGCAACCCTGGGTTAATACTGAAGGTCAGATCCAGGGGCTGGGTTCAGCAGGGGCAGGCCAGTGGGGCAACGAGGGTACCCACCGAGACAGACCGGCTACAATCCCAGTATGAGCAGACAACAGCTTTACAGGTCAACTGTAGAGGTACAGGGACTTTTCTTAACGATAAAGTTCTGGTGGCCAATCTCCTATTGGAGGTTGATTACAAATGTTTTCTAATGAATGATGCTGTATAATGTATGATATGTTTATACTAAATACTGTCTCCCATTGAGTTTATCTCAGGGATAGATCCACCTCAACAGCACAAGCCTAATAAAATGTGGGTGTTTTCTGCTCCAGAGCCTGAACATATAGATAATGGTGATTGATAAAGCCTCCACAATTTTTTCTAATATTTCCCCAGATCTCAAAAAGATGAGTGTTGTAGAGTAATTCTCATCCTCAATCACTTAAATTTGTTACTGCTAAACACCTGCTATCACAGGGCTGTTATGTGGCAACTATTTGTTTGCAAGATGTATATTATTCACTGCCAATTCATGCTCATTATCGCAGGTACTTGAAATTTAATTGGATGGCACAGCTGTGGCAATACAAAGCATTGACTCCTGGATTATATTCAGCACCCAGGCTATTTATTAAATTGTTAAAACCTCTGCTGGTGCTATTCAGCCCATCATCACATTGTAATGGCTTATTTAGCTGATATCTTAATTATCAGCAACACTATTCAGTCAGCTGAAGAATCGGTGCTTGGGTCATTAGGGGTTGCTCCATCCAACTAAGTTCAAGTTACAGCCAACCCAAAATATTGATAATTTGGGGTTTCTTATTAATTCCATTGCTATCACAATAACATTACCAACAGCCAAGGTTGTCGATGATGATGATGTCTGCACTCGTCTCCCACAAAACTTTATCCCTCCATCTGAGAAGACGCTAAGGTCATTGGTAAATGGGGAGCAGGTTCCTGCAGTACATTCGGGCCTTTGCATTATCAACATTTGCAGAGAGCACGTGAACTAGCACTAAAATCGAATGCAGGCCATTTTCATCGGGTTAACTAGTTACTAACCACAGCTCTCGCAGAATTGCAGTGGTGCATTGTTAATGTTAATCTAGCTACCAATAACATTTTGGGCACTAGACCCTTCACTAATCTTCCAGACTGATGTCAGCACTCTCGGATGGGGGGCTACGGACACCGAGTCTAGCTGTGGGGGTAGCTGGCATGAACACGAAGGGTTGATTCGCCTCACACACGGGATAAATTATTTCGCGTTCTTGGGGGCATTTTATGGGCAAAGGCATATTGCTCCTTAATGAAGGATTTACACATTCAACTCCAGATTGATAACACAACAGCAGTGGCATATATTAATCATATGGGGAGAGCACGGTCATTATCATGTGTTAACTGGGTACCGTCATGTGGCATTGGGGTATGTCAAGGCATATCTGCGTTTCAGCCATTTATTCACCACATATAGCTAATGTAGTGGCCGACCATAGGTCGAGTATGTTTCATGCCAATATAGAGTCGATGTTGAATTCTAAACTTTGTCACACAATTATCACTCGATTTGGGTTGCCAGCGATTGATCTGTTCCATCCAGATTACATTACCAGTTGCCTAAATATGTTTCATGGGAGCCAGATCCAGGTGCAGTTGCCGTGGATGCAGTCTCGTTACATTGGGGGCACTAAAATGTTATGCAATTCCTCCATTTTTTCATCCTGAACTGTCTCACCACAATAGAGCGAGACTCCGCCACAGGTGTTTTGGTGGTCCTAGATTGCCCAACATAACCATGGTTCCCCTTCGTGTTTTCAATAATGGTTCAGTCATTCATGATGATTCCCAGTTGCAGTAATTTCTTGGTGCATCCGGTTACAGGAGAAAGTCACCCTTTACATGACCGTATTAATTGTTGGTCTGCAAGTTCTGACCAGACAATTCCAAGGACTTGGATTGTCGAACAGGGCCATGGTGGTTCTCATTGCAGGCTGGCGAAATAGCACTCAAAACACACTATATGGTTCACATAAAGAAATGGGAACTGTTTCTGTGAACAATCCAATATGTCTTATCATAATGCAAGCATATGTGATGTGTTGAAGTTCCTTGCTAAGTTGCATTTTGATGAGCACCTGCGTTATAGTGACATTACCAGCGCTCGGAGTGCATTGTCCTCTTATTGCATGCAGTCTTCAGAACAACATCCTATAGGGTCTCATCCGTTAGTATCCTGATTTATGAAGAATTTTTAATAAAAATCTGGGACATCACTCCTGTTCTCACAATGCTTCGGCAATGGGCTCCAATTACTTCATTATTTACGAAGAGATTAACTCTTGCTGTGGTTATGCTAATAGCGCTGGTTTCAGCACAACGTGTACAAACATTACAATTCTTAAGAATACCTTGTATGCATTTGTCTGTCAAGGACATTAACTTCTACGTTTATAATTTAATCAAACAAAGCAGACCTGGTTTGGCTGGAATCAAGGTGACATTTAAAGCCTATCTTGTTGACCAAATGTTATATGTAGTTACGCCATATAACTTAAGCCAATATATTAAGGTAACAAGGAGTCTCAGAGGTTCTGAGACAGGACTGCTCATTAGTCACCAAAAGACATATAAAAGAGTGTCAGCACAAACTATTTCTACGTGGTTGAAACAGGTTCTCAATTATGCTGGAGTCGACATTCCTGTTTTAACTCTCACTCCACCAGGGCGGCATTAATCTCCGCGGCGAAGGCTCAGGACGTGCCGCTAGACCAAATCTTCGAGGCCGCAGGATGGTCTAGAGAAGAAACATTTTCTCAATTTTCTGCCAAATCTGTAGAGACCGTGCCACAGTTTGGGCATGCTGTTTGGGTCACATTTAATTAATTTGCTTTGTTTTCTATCATTGTTTGTAATTTTCCCTGAGACAGAGGGGTTATTCCTGTGCTTGTTCTTGTTAACAATAATTATTGAATAATTCGAAGCAATGTTCAATATATTATTTCTTCCCTACTGTGTCAACCGAAGCAGATTGTCGTATTGTGTGCATCTACGGCATGAAAATACAGAGCTTCGAAATCTTCACATAGTCACTCACGTGACTCCGAAGTAAAATAGTAAGATTAAATGAGAACTTACCAGTTCGAAGTTTGATCCTTATTTTATGAGGAGTGACGTTGAGGAGTTACGTGCCCTCCGCTCCCACCCTCATAATCTAAGAGATCATCTGGTAGTTCTAGTCTTCTACCAGCCTTACTATGTTACTTCGGCTATTTGTTTTCTGTGTTTTCACGCCGCTGCTTTGAAGTATGACGCGCATGCGCCTGGCGGGGCTTCTTCACGTAATCCCTCAACGTCACTCCTCATAAAATAAGGATCAAACTTCGAACTGGTAAGTTCCCATTTAATCTTACTATTTTACTTCGGAGTCACGTGAGTGACTACGTGAATAGAAGCCCGTACAGCCGTTGGTGCGTCATGACGTCAGACGCTGGTGCAGTCGGGAACGGTTGGAGCAGCAGCGCTCCTCCGAGCGGTAAGTTTAAACAGGTTACACGAAAAGCTGGAGAATTCAGCGGGTGCAGCAGCATCTAAGGAGCGAAGGAGATGGGCGACGTTTCGGGTCGAGACCCTTCTTCAGACTTCACCCTCCATTCTCCAGCATCTGCAGTTTTCGTTAACAGGTTTAAACGGAGGTAAGGTTTGTTGAAATACTTTACCACAGGTCATTTTCTGCGATGGTTGGGAGTAGATATGTTGCAGAAAGTGAAGAAGGTGTCGGCGAGGCGCTCCGGGGGTAGAAAGGAGAGTGACCAGGAGAGTGTTGAGGATGGAGGCCCGTCTGGTACACCTGGTCCGGTGCTGGCTACACAGCCAGTGGTTGCGGACCCACTGCCGGGGGCAGTGGAGGCTTGCACAGTAGGGTGGAAGGTCACTGGCAAGTCTCTGTGGCCCGTAGATGAGTCGGGCCTGGAGGTTATAACCTCCATAGGAGAGTCCGTTTGCTCACGGCTCTCCCACGTCGAGATTCTATTACAAAAGAATGCTCGACAGGGACCAGCTCCGTGAGGAGGAGTGGTGCCCAAGCCAGGCTGATGGAGAGCTTGTGCTAGCAGCACCTGTTTCAGGGCTGCAGAACTATCCTGCCTGTGAGGAGGATGTTCCAGCTCCGTGAGGAGGAGTGGTGCCCAAGCCAGGCTGATGGAGAGCTTGTGCTAGCAGCACCTGTTTCAGGGCTGCAGAACTATCCTGCCTGTGAGGAGGATGTTCTATCAGGGCCGTTTGCTGACACTGTTTCTATGCTGGGGGAGAGCAAGGTGTTCGGTTGGAGGTAATTCCGAACATTGCTGGGAAGTTTGCTGAGTGTAGAGAGGCACGAAAGGCGATTGATGTAGAATTGGCCGAAGCCATTCAGTATATGCTCTCCCACCAGTTACAGGAGCTAGCTATGGATGAAGTAGCAAAAAACTATAAAGCTCCTGTTAATTGTGATCTCCTGAAGGTACCGGTGGTTAATCACCAAATTTGCATAGATGGGTTTGCCTGCTAGGGCCCAGGAGATGAAGTTTTTAAAAAGTGCTTAAACTGTTGTAAGCAGGTATTACAGCTGTGGTGAAAGTTATTGATACAAATGATATGGTTGAAGCACACCAGGATGAACTGGGACTCCTTTGTAATGCATTTTGAAATTAATAATGTCGGGAGGGCCGCTATTAGGCCAGTGCTAAACCGAATTTGGCGAGTTGTGCAAACCGACCAGTGTACCACCACGAAATCTGTTGTTTGGTGGTAACCTTGCAAAAAGGGTCAAAGACTGTTATGAGGTTGTTATAACCATGGCCCTCATTAAGCCAGCTGGAAGCAAGGCAAAAAAGGTTCTCTACAAGAAGTCGAGGACAACAAGGCCACAAGGAAAGATGCTGGTAAGGAATATAACATTTGACAGACGATGAATTAACTGATGTTCCTGTTCAAATTGGGGAAGGTTAAAATTGTTCTCAAACAATGGCAGCAGTTGACATCAGATTTGTTCATACTTAGTGTATTGAAGGGGTGAAAAATTGGATTTTACTATGACAGTCTACCTAATCAACATTTTCCTAGTCGTAAACTTATTTTTCAGATGAGGAAAATGTGCTTATTCAAGCAGAGATTCAGTCGTTACATAAGAAGGGGTAATTGAGCCTTCTGTCTATCAAAGTCAACAATTTCTGTCAAGTATATTTCCCAGATCTAAAAAGACTGGGGGATGTAGAATTATTCTGGATTTATCGAATTTGAACACATTTGTTTGTTATAGGCATTTCAAAATGGAGAACTTTACCATGGGCAAACATCTAGTGTCCAAAGGGTATTATATGGCAACCATTGATTTAAAGAATGCGTATTACGCAGTGTCTATTCATGGTGATGATAGAAGATATTTGAAATTTATTTGGATGACTGAGCTGTGGCAATTCAGGACATTGCCGAATGGATTAACTTCAGCTCCTAGATTATTTACTAAATTGGTAAAACCTGTGTTAGCATTGCTTAGAGCTCAGGGGCATGTGGTAATGGCCTATTTAGATGATTTCTGATTGTTGGAAAGACTCATGCTGAAACTCAATCATCAGTTTCAGTTGTTAAAATCACTTTTGAACAAATAGGATTTGTTATTCACCCAGGTAAATCTAAATTATCACCAGTCCAAATTATTGATTATCTGGGATTTACCATTAATTCCAATCACATGTTGGTAACTTTGCCCAGGGATAAATTGAATCAGTTAATTGAGGACTGTGTTAATCTCGTTGGAGAACAACGGCCTTTGATTAGACAAGTAGCCAGTTTTATTGGGAAGTTGTTGCAGCCTTTCCAGCTGTGCAGTATTGTCCTCTGCATTATCAACAATTACAACCATCAAAGGAACAGGCACTGAGAATACAAAGGGGCTATTTTTGATAGGCCTATGCAGTTGTCAGCTGGGGTGATTGCTGACATACAATGGTGGATAGTACATGTTTCAAAAAATTTAAGGAAGGTTTCGTGGAATCACCGTCACTGATATTACAGACTGATGTGAGTGCACTGGGTTGGGGTGCAACAGATATGTCTTCTAGTTGTGGAGGCAGATGGAATGTGGATGAGACATCGCTTCCTCAATTAAGAGGGATTGATTATTTAGAGTTGTTGGGCACCTGGTATGGGCTCAAAGCTTATTGTTCTACAAGGAGGGATCTGCATGTGCAGCTCAGATTCACAACACCACAGCAGTGGCATATGTAAACCACATGGGTGGAGTTAAGTCACAGTCTTGTGATAGACTGGCTAACCAGATTTGGAGCTGGTGTATTGACCAAAATATCTGGCTTTCAGCACTTTATTTGCCAGGAAGAGGTCACGTCAGTTAATGACAACATTGAATGGATGTTAAATCAGGATGTGTTTAACCAAATGATTGATCAGTATGCATTGCCAGATATTGACTTGTTTGCATCTCGATTAAATCATCAGTTACCTAGATATGTTTCATGGTAACCAGATACTGGGGCAGTAGCAGTGGATGCATTTTTGCTGCATTGGGGGAGGAATGTTTGTGTATGTATTTCCTTCATTCTGTCTCATCAGCAGATGTTTGCAAAAGATCAAGGAGGACTTCAGGGGTATTGGTAGTGCCAGATTGGCCTACACGAGCATGGTTTCCCATTGTATTACAAATGGCTAGGGAGCCTTACATGCTTTTGCCCAAGAATAAAAATCTACTGGTAAATCCAGTCACTGGGGATCAACATCCTTTATAGGATCGTATTGATCTGTTAATTTGCAGATTTTAAGGAGGCCATACCTGGGGAGAGGACTGTCTCATCGGACGGTGGATGTTCTCACGTCGGCCTGCAGGGATAGTACACAGCAGCAATATATCACCTATATAAGGAAGTGGGAGCAATTCTGCCTACAGCAGGATATTGTATATCACACGGCAGGAATCACGGATGTATTGGAGTTTGTCAACTTTTTATTTTGACCAAAAAATTAAGTTACAGTGCAATTAATTCAGCCAGAAGTGCTCTGTCTTCTTATTTACCTATGAATGCAGAATTGCATACAGTAGGGACACATCCGTTAGTTCACGATTCATGAAGGGAGTTTTCAATTCTAATCCTCCTAAACTCAGGTATGCCGGTATTTGCAATGTGAGTGAGGTTTTTATGCTTCTTCGCCAGTGGGCTCCGGTTACAAGCCTATCTATAGCCAAATTAACTATGAAGGTGGTCATGCTTCTGGTGTTGGTTTCAGCCCAACGTGTACAAACATTGCAAAAGCTACGGCTAGATAGAATGCATGTGTCGGCTGATGCCATTATATTTTATGTCTATGATTTGCTTAAACATAATAAAAGAGGCATGACAGGATGTAAGATGGTGTTTTCAGCATACCCCGCAGATGATCGCTTCTGTATAGTCTCACATTTATCTCTTTACATTGAGATTACTAAACCTCTGAGAGGAACAGAGTTGGCTTTGTTTATTAGTCACAAAAAACCACACAGTAAGGTTTCGGTGCAAACGATTTCAAGGTCCTCGCGGCCGCAGGATGGTCCAGTGAGCTAACTTTTCAGAGGTTTTGTCACAAGCCGATTTCAAGGCTCGGGGTGTTTTGCTGATTCTGGTGTCAGTACTGTTACATTTTTCCCCTGAGTTAGAGGGGTTTGTTATGATTTGTTTGTAAATAAACTGTTATTTCATTTAACAAATGTATTACTGATGCATGATTGATTGTTAACGACTTTTGAGTCAATCCAGGCAGTGTGAACGTCGGATTTGAGTCTGCGGCGTGAATTCACAGTGCTTTGAAGTCTTCACGTAGTCACTCACGTGACTCCGAAGTAAAATAGTAAGATTAAACGAGAACCTACCAGTTTGAAGTTTGATCTTTATTTTATGAGGAGTCGAGTTGAGGGACTACGTGCCCTCCGCTCCCACCCTCATAGATCTCATCTGGTAGTTCTAGTTTTATCATCTTACCGTTATACTTCGGTCATTGTTAGCTGTGAATTCATTCCGCTGCTTTGAAGATTGACGCACCAACGGCTGTACGGGCTTCTATTTACGTAATCCCTCAACGTCACTCCTCATAAAATAAGGATCAAACTTCGAACTGGTAAGTTCTCATTTAATCTTACTATTATCTTCCATTAATTGCCCCTGGATTATAGGCAGTGGATGCAAATGCGGGATGCATAAACTAGTAAGAACGGCCGATTGTCGGCCAGTGTAGACTTGGTGGGCTAAAGGACTGGATTCCATGCAGTATTTTTCGATCAATATAATTATAGCTTATTACCAGATTCAGTATCTTGTTACTGCTTTCATCCCATTTATCTTGCTCTCTTTAGCCATCAATACTATATGCAACTCTGGCTGAATATAGTTAATGACTTGACATAATTTTCTTTCTCTGGCTAAGATGATCACAGGTTTGCTACTCTTTGGAGGAGAAACTTCTTATCTCAGCCCTAAATTGCTTATCCACATATCGTTAAGCACAGTTGACACTGCCCCACCATCAGCAACATCTTTCCTGCATCTAGTCTGTCCAGTGCTGTCAGAATTGTGTTTCAATTTAGTCTTCTACCAGACAAAGGGGGGAAATTGCACTTGGAGCCAAAGGATATTGGCATGGTATTAAATGAGGACTTTGCATCTGTATTCACCAAGGAAAAGAACCTGGAGATCCGTGTGACGAATACTAGTATGCTAGGGCTGTTTGAGATCAAGAGAAAAGTGGTATTGGAGCTCTTAAAGAGCATTAAAGTGGATAAATCCCTAGGGTCTGATGGGATATATCCCAGGTTATTGTGAGAGGTAAGGGAGGGAATTGTAGGGGCATTGTTGAAGATCTTTGTATCATCTCAAGCCACAGGCAAGGCCCTGGAGGTCTGGAGAGTAGCCAGTGGAAGTTCCTTAGTTTAAGAAGGGAAAAAGAGATAATCCCAGGAAATTATAGGCCAGCGAATCTCTCGTCAGTGGTAGGGAAGCTATTGAAGAGGATTCAAAAACGACAGAATTTAGAATAGCATTTGGAAGAGAATGGGCTAATTAAGGACAGTCAGCATGGCAAGTCATGTTTTATGACCGTGATTATTTGAGGAGGTGATGAAAGCGATTGATGAGGGTACTGCAGTGGATGTTGTCGTCATGGATTTTAGTAAGGCATATTAATGAAGCCCCTCATAGTAAGCCAGAAGATGAAGATGCCTGGGATCCATGGTGATTTAGTCACTTAGATTCAGAACTGGCTTACTCATAGAAGATAGAGGATTGTGATAGAAGAGTGTTATTCTGGCTGGAGATCAGTAACCAATGGAGTTCCACAGGGATCGACACAAAGTGCTGGATTAACTCAGCAGGACAGGCAGTATCTCTGGCGAGAAGGACTGGATGACATTTCAGGTCGAAACCCATCTTCAGACTGAAAATCACGGGAAAGGGAAACGGGAGATATAGATAATGACGTAGAGAGATATAGAACAATGAATGAAAGATATGCAAAAAAGTAACGATGATAAAGAAAACAGGCCACTGTTAGCTGTTTGCTGGGAGAAAACGAGAAGCTCCACAGGGATTTGTGTTGAGATATATATTGACGACTTTGCCGTAAATATTTTGCTTGGGTATTTGCGGCGGTATGAACATTGACTTCTCCAATTTCAGATAGTTCTTGCTTTCTGCCTCCTTCCCAGGCCTACTGTCTCCACCTCTTCCTTCCTTTTTCCTGACACCCCCCCCCCCCCACCAACATCAGTCTGAAGAAGGGCCTCGACCCGAGATGTCGTCCAATTCCGTCTCTCCATAGATGCTGCCTCACCCGCTGAATTTCTCCAGCATTTTTGTCTACCTTTGACATAAATGTAGATGGTTTGGTTAGTAAGTTTGCAGACATCACCAAAATTGCCGGAGTTGTAGACAGTGAAGAAGGATATCAAATTATACAGTATTCACATTAACTATAACTATCCACATTATCTCATATCTGCCCTGCATTTGCACACTCATTAAATCATTGCAGAGTCTTCCTGTGTGCTCCTGCAGCCCACACTCAAGCCAGTTTTGTGTCTTCTGCAAATCTGAAGACATTACATGTTGATCCCTCATTAAAAATCAAATCCCACCAACAAGCACTTGCCTCTCCACTTTGTTTTTGCTTAGGATTTGTTTATGATTTGCTCTTCAAAGCCTGCTGTTATACAGATATACATTAAAGGTAATGGGATCAAATGTGGAGAGAAGACAATTGCTGGAATAATACCAACTATTGCTGCTTTAGGTCAGTGGTATCATAGTATGTCGTTAATACCCGCAGGAAGTTTTGTTTCCCAAAACTAAATTGCTTTGTTGATTCTCGATCGAGAGTGGAATGCAAGTGAAGCATTCTATCTCAGAGTAATAGAGGTTGATTAGATGTAGTATGTCTAGATTTTCAGAAAGCCTTTGATAAGGTACCACATGGGAGGCTGAAGAAAGGAAGATGGGCACCCATGTTATCAAAGGGCAGATACTAGCATGAATAGCAGGTTGGCTGGGTGGCAGAAGGCAAAGAGTGGCAATAAAGGGGGCTTTTTCTGGTTGGCTGCCAGTGACTAGCGGAGTGCCGCATGGCTCGGTGCTGGGGCGTTTTATATTGATGATTTGGATGAGGGGATTGAAGGCTTTGTGGCCAAGTTTGCAGATTACATGAAAATAGATGGAAGGGTAGGAAGTGTAGAGAAAGCAGGGACTCCGCATAAGGACTTGGATAGGTTGGGAACATGGGCATTGAAGTGACTGATGGAAAATAGTGTAGCAAAGTTTGAAGTCCTGCATTTTACTAGTAGGAATAAAGGAGTAGATTATTTTCTAAATGGGGAGAGAATCCAGAAATCGGAGCTGCAAAGGGACTTGCTGGTGCAGGATTCCCAAAAAGTTAATCTGCAAGTTGAATCAGTAGTAAAGAAAGCAAAATGCAATGCTGGCATTTATTTTGAGAGGGCTTACATACAAAAGAGGGATGTAATGTTGAGGCTCTATAATGCACTGGTCAGGCCGCATTTGGAATATTGTGAGCAATTCTGGGCACCATATCTGAGGAAGGATGTGCTGGCTCTGGAGAGGGTACAGAGGAGGTTTACAAGAATAATCCCAGGAATGAGTGAGATAACATGATGAGCGTTTGACACAACTGGGCCTATATTCGCTGGAGTTTAGAAGAATGAGGGGGACCTAATTGAAACGTACAGAACAGTGAAAGGCTTGGATAGAGTGGATGTGGAGAGGACGTTTCCACTAGTGGGAGAGTCTAGGACTAGAGGTCATAGCCTCAGTAATAAAGGACATTCTTTTAGGAAGGAAACTAGGAGGAATTTCTTTAGTCAGAGGGTGGCTTTTGCCACAGAAGGCTGTGGAAGCAAAGTCATTGGATATACTATATTTAAGGCAGAAATAAATAGATTCTTGATCAGTACGGGTGTCAGAGATAATGGGAAGAAGACAGGAGAATGGGGTTAGGAGGGAGAGAAAGTTCAGCCAGGATTGAATGGCGTAGACTTGATCGGCCGAATGGCCTAATTCTACTCCTATCACATGATCTTATAATCTTATGAGAGCTGTGTTAATATTATGCATCCAAACAAAACTTGCTAATTTAATTCAAATTATGATTCAAATCTTTATATCATTGGTTTTGGCCTTAAAAATACCAAAGGACCACACAATAATATTTCACCATGCCATGAATGGATACAAGCTACAAGGTACTGACTCACACTGTCTGAGAAACATCCAGTTTTATCTGGAGAAAATGCAAATATGTGCTACAAACTTTAAATCAACTTTCGACCTAGGTTATATGGTTTATACTTAAGTTCTGGTTAATCCATTTCTTCTTTGATATTTCTTTCCGGACGACAACAGTCTCCTAACACGCTGATCATGTGCTGATCATGTGGTGTCATCAGACTCTCATCTTTCAGCTAGAAGGTAAAATATGAGCGGATGCCAACAGTTTAATAACAGCAATGTGCCCAGTTGTTAAGCTAATTGAAAAGGGCTAAGATTATTGAAAAATGATGAATGCCACTTCTCATATCAGTTGAGAGATGTATTGTTGCCAGCAAATAATCATCGCGGTGCACACAGTTTTATGTTTATTTGATATCCCGTCTCTACTCCAGTCCTCGGTCAATAACTTTGTGTCGCATCTGAAATGTTAATCTCTCCTGTGCTGTGTCATGTCCTTATTCTGCCCTTGAGCAGGAATCCGTTGTAAATAAGGTTTGAAGCTCAATTTTGATATCCCAGATAAATATCTTTAATAACTGGACAAATAACGACATGGTTTTTACCAGGCATGCACAGAGAAATTGATGTCTGACTTGTATCGCATTTCCCTGTCAGTTCTTATTAGAGGTAGCTTTGGATATGTTGAAAGGTCATTGTTGCTGGAGCGGGGTTTCTGCATTTGTCTTCACTAAATCAGAGCTACAGTGTGACTTAGGAGGAACAAATATTTTGGTGCCCATACATAAGGCAGAAATATTTTGCTTTCTTTTGGAGTTTTATCCAGAGATTTTTTGATAACCCCACAATACAATGGCTATTTTTGTTGATACCACAAATACATTAATAGTTTAGTTTAGTTTAGAGATACAGCACGTAACAGGCACTTTGGCCCACCGAGTCCATGCCGACCATCGATCATCCCATCCACTCGCACTATCATACTCACTAGGGACAGTTTATAATTTTACCAAGCCAATTAACCTACAAACCTGGCCATTTTTGGGATGGGAGAGGAAAGCGGAACACCCAGAGAAAACCCATGCGGTCACGGGAAGAACGCACAAAGTCCATACAGACAGCACCTGTGTTCATGATTGCACCAGGGACTGTGGCACTGTAAGGCAGCAACTCCACCGCAGCGTCACCGTGCCTTCAGTTATTGTTAAGAGAACTCAAGTCTTCAATTGCCATGAGGAGATCTGAATTTCAGTTCTTTGGATTAGTTTATTCATGTTTATAAATTGCAAGTTTAGCCAACGTTATATCCCGCTACACCAAACATGCTACAGCGCCTAATCCTATGTGAGCTCCAGCCCAGCATTAGCATCAACCAATTGCTGGGGCCAAGCATTCTTTCTACATCTTACAAATAAGAAGAGTCAGAAATGTTGACTCTTCTTATTTGTCTTCAGTATCCCTTAAAGTGAGATTGGGAGGGACCTTGCACGGCATGAAGCTTCATTAATTTTTATTCCTCAAGCCTTATCTGGCGTTTGGTGTAAATTTGCATGAAAATCATCCTGCATTAGATTTAACTGACCAAATACAGCAGACACTGAACTTCCATTGTAGAATGGCTATGGTAGATACTGGTCTGCTTTGTTAGGTTAGACATAAAATGCTGGAGTAACTCAGCAGGTCCAGCAACATCTCTGGAGAAAAAGAACAGTTGTGTTTCGGGTCAAAACTCTTCTTCAGACTGATAGTCGGGGGGGGGGGGGGGGGGGGGGTGGGTGGGGGGAGTGTGGAAACTAGAGGTATGAAAAGGATCTGAACAAATCAGAGCTGGCACTGATTACCAAGGAAAGGTGGAGCCCACAATGGTCCATTGTTGGCTGTGGAGCAGGTGATAACAAAGGGATATCTTGATGAGAACTGTGGAACTACCAGATTGTCAAGGGTAGAGGAGCGCCAGAGAGAGAGGAAGTGAAGGGGTTACTAGAAATTAGAGAAATCAAGATGCATACCGCTGGGTTGTAAGCTGCCGAGTGAAATATGATGTAATGTTTCTCTAATTTGCATGTGGCCTCACTCTGTCAGTGGAGGAGGCCCAGGACAGAAAGGTTAGAATGGGAATGAGAGGGGGAGTTAAAATGTTTGGAAACCGGGAGATCGCTAGGTTCTCTCTCATTTAGTCCAGTAAATCATTAAGGCAAATTTTTTCCACAGTATTCTTGGATCACACCCTTCTGCCAATTAAAACAAACATCCTATATGTTAACAATGTACATAATTTGATTTTTTTTATGTGAATGGCAGTAACTGGTTATTAATTTATTGACCAGAAAACCATTGAGTTAATTGACATCAATCAGTTTGCTTTCAGTCATCAGTAATAATTCATCTCTCACTGGTTCAGCAAGTACCATGCCTCTTATATTGCTTTGGGTTAATTAACTGTTAAGTTATATCCCAGTAGCTATTAGAAATATTCAGCAACAACTAATATTAGCCATGTGGGCACTGGGCAAGACGTAAGTAATTGAAAACTGAGAACAAAATGTCTTATATTTGCCAAAACCATATTAAGATAGTCTTTGGGTATAACTCCGTAGAATTTTATTGTGAATGGAGATGATTAAGCTGCACATTAAATGTCCTTCTTAAATTTTACCATGATCGCATATTGCTTTAGAAAACAATTAAAGGAAAGAAGCAGAGAAAACATCAACTGTGGGAGGATGGATCACCAACAATGACTCGTATGCAGATAACATGGAGGCAGAATGCAAAGTAAAGTACAAGGTGTATTGCAACCCTGGCAAAAATGTTTGGTATGTTAAATGCAACAAGTAAAGGTGGTTTCAGCTCAAGAGAGGAACACATTTATAGGTTTTATCCTTAAGGTAATTTTGGTTTGTACTGTGTCTAAAAAAACAAGATCATTTATGTAAAGTACAAGGTGCATTGTAAGTTTTGAAAAACGGTTGGTGTGTTAAGTGCAACAACTAAAGGGCCTGTTCCACTGTGGATGTCTCGTAGCGGCTCATACGAGTATAAAGTAAAACGTTTTTTCATCACAAGTATTTTTTTACTCGTGGACATTTTTCAGTGTTGAAAAAACGTCACGAGTTTACCGGATTTCCCGAGTACCTAATGTTACTCGTACGAGCCGCTACGGGACATTCACGAACTCCTATGGACCCACTACAGACATTATCCGATTTCAAATCAGGGTAAAACTCGGGAGAACTCTTGATTTACCTCCTACAGTGGGACAGGCCCTTTAAGGTGATTTCATCTCAAGACAGAAACATGTTTATAGGTTTTGTCCTTAAGATAGTTTTGATTTCCACTGTGTCTAATAAACCCAGATAATTTAAAGTTATATGTTTAATTTCCATGATGAGTGTGAGAAAATGACTCATTTGTCACATAATTTATTTTTTATGGTATGATCTTACCTGTGCTAGTAAAGAAAAACCCCTCTTTTACGATATTCTAATGCAGTCAATTAATACAAAGGCAAATGTGTCAAAGGGATTTCAATAATCATATTTGCCAGGAATATCTCCTAAGGACTGATGTTGTGGCACTGGAATGTTGGAATACGAACATTGTTTTACAGCTACTTATTGTAAGACCCATCCTCTTATATGTTTGAACACAGGAGGTAAGGCAAGAGTTTCCCAAAGCAACAAGGGGCTTGTGTTACGTCAGTGTGACATTGGTGTAACTGGACAACCAAATGTGTGGATATGGGCAGCACAGTCATAAGGTCATAAATGATAGGAGCAGAATTAGGCCATTCGGCCCATCATGTCTACTCCGCCATTCAATCATTACTGATCTATCTCTCCTAACCCCATTCTCCTGCCTTCTCCCCATAACCCCTGACACCTATATTAATCAAGAATCTATCTATCTCTGATTAAAAATATCCATTGACTTGGCCTCCACAGCCTTCCATGGCAAATAATTCCACAGATTCACCACCAACTAAAGAAATTCCTCCTCAGCTTCTACCTAAAGGAACGTCCTTCAGTTCTGAGGCCATGACCTCCAGTCCTCGACTCTCCCACCGGTGGAAACATCCTCCCCACATCCACTCTATCCAAGCCTTTCACTATTAGCTACACACAGTGGCGTAGCTAGTAGGACTGCTGCCTTGGAGCATCAGTAATCTAAGATCAAATATGACCTTGGATGCTATCCTTGTGGAATTTGCACATTCTCCGATGAATTTATGGATTTCCACCATCCCAAAGATGTGCAGGTTTGTAGCTTAATTCACTTTCGTGAAGTGTCCCCAGTGTGAAGGTGAGTG
The DNA here is from genome assembly GCA_035221665.1 of Okamejei kenojei. Lineage (NCBI taxonomy): Eukaryota > Metazoa > Chordata > Chondrichthyes > Rajiformes > Rajidae > Okamejei > Okamejei kenojei. The sequence goes on along the minus strand of CM069144.1, from coordinate 25,502,551 downwards.
ATCGTACCTGGGAGGTGGTGGTGGAGAGAGTTGATGAGAGTTGAGAGAATAATGTGGAATTAAGTAGGATTATTATAAATGAGTGATTGATGGTTGGCACAAGCTCAGTGAACCAAAAGGCATGTTTCTGTGCCTTATGTCTCTATAACTCTACCTCATGGTATTAATAATGTATGCTGATCGTTGGATTTTCATACTGTTGAGCCAACAAACAAGAATGATCCCAAATCTATTTCTGGAATTGGTCTGAATTAGGTCCTTCAGCCAAGATGTCAACAGTGTGGTTCAGGGGAAGGTACGATTTGATCAGAATTCCTGCGTTTTACTGCCATTGTGCAGAGCAGTGCAGTGGAAGCCATTTTAGAGCAGGATTGTGTGCGGGACAAGTATCATCATAGTAGAATAATCTGATTCTGGGGTGCATGTATGACAATAGACAATAGACAATAGGTGCAGGAATAGGCCATTCAACCCTTCAAGCCAGCACCGCCATTCAATGTGATAATGGCTGATCATCCCCAATCAGTACCCCGTTATTGCCTTCTCCCCATATCCCCTGACTCCGTAATTTTTAAGAGCCCTATCTAGCTCTCTCTTGAAAGCATCCAGAGAACCGGCCTCCGCCGTCCTCTGAGGCAGAGAATTCCACAGACTCACAATTCTCTGTGAGAAAAAGTGTTTCCTCGTCTGCGTTCTAAATGGCTTACTCCTTATTCTTAAACTGTGGCCCCTGGTTCTGGACTCCCCCAACATCGGGAACATGTTTCCTGCCTCTAGCGTGTCCAAGCCCTTAACATTCTTATATGTTTCAATGGCCTGTGGCAAGTTTATTGGGTTGCCAGAGTCCTGTTAGTACTTGGTTTAGTTTAGTTGAGAGTTAGAGGCCCTGCGACCCACCTAGTCTGCACCAACCAGCGATGCCCATACACTAATGCTATCCTACACACACTAGGAACAATTTCAAATTATACCAACCCAACTAACCTACAAACGTGTACTTATTTGGAGTGTGAGAGGAAACCGGAGATCCCGAAGAAAACCCATGCGGTCACGGAGAGAATATATAAACTCCGTACAGACAGTACCCATAGTCAGAATCAAACCCGGGTCTCTGGCACTGTAAGGTAGCAACTCTACCACTGTACCACTGTGCCGCCCTGCTTGTAAATCCACATTCAGCCGAGTGCCATTGTGAGAATATTTATTTGAATTATCAAGGGTAATGGAAGTTTTAAGTTAATGTGATTGGCACAGTATATCATATTAATAAATATTTTAAATTAAAAAATTACTTTAATTGAGGAAATTACACATGGTGCTTCAAATATAGGTATATCTTATTCAAATCTAGATATATCTTATTCAAATAATTGATAATCTCTGAGTATTAATTCAAATGATTTGGGACCACACTTCTACTGGCTGAAGGGCAAAATTGCTCTGAAGTGTAATTTAAAACGTGCTTTTCTTTTCAAATAACTTCCTGCTGTGACTCAATTAATCAAAGATTTACCATAAACCTTGCCCAGCAGCCCTCAGAGCCAAATTAAGGCATGAAATACGGCTGCCTAATTTTTTCTAATTTGTATGGTAATTAAAATCCCTACATTCGTTTTCCTATTTAATTGTTCTCGCACAAGGTGGCTGATTGTACTTTGCACTTGCTCGCTGTGAAAATGATCTTTACGTGGACATTTTCAAATTTATAACTATTTTGCCGGCTTAACTCATCAGGTACTGAAACCATTTGACAGAGAATCAAATGAAAATATGACTCCAGCAGAAAGCATTCACTTGACACCATCATGATTTATGGTCCAGTCCTTTACAAAACTCTCGTGGCCCAGAAATTCATTCAAGCAGTTGGCAAATGGGACACTCAATCTCAATGAGCAGCATGGCTGCTCCCAGTGGCCCTCTGGAATTGATGAGGAGTGTGCAGGACAATGGAATGAGGGTCGGATCACCGGCTGGACCGAGCAAGCAGTGACAACCCAGAGGGTGTAGAAAGCCTGGAGAAGCTCTGTTGCTCCTCCTGGCTCCACTACAATTTTTTCTAGATTCACTTATTGAAAGCCTACCTTTTCTTAAATGCCACTGGCAAGAAAACAGCAGCCTGACACATTTATCCCTAACCAATATGTAATGCTGGCCTGAAAATGACACGGGATCCCTTTTAATGCAACCAATGCCCGTATTACATTACCATCCAATGATGTGAGATTCCAGCCTTTATTTCAACAATCCATTGGTATAATTGGAGCCAAGAAATTCTCTGGTTAACCAATTTGAGGAGTTAGGACTCTGAAGGGCCATTGAATTTTTCTCTGCTGGATTTCTGCCTGTAACACAGAGGGCTGAGAATTCTTCTGTGCCCTAGAGTTTTGTAGATGCCAATATCAAAACTCAGGAAAAATGGTATCAAATTCAGATTAATGAAATTGTAGCTTCAAGATAGGGAATAAGGAAAGAATCAAAAAAGGAGTGAAAATAATGAACACATAATGACATAAAATAAAACAAATACTTGATTGATTTCTGGGATGGCAGGATTGATGTACGAAGTGAGTTTGGGTCAATTGGGTTTACTTTGCCAAGAGTTCAGAAGAATAGAAAGAGGCCCAATAGATACCTACAACATTTTAAATATCCGGACAGATTAGATGCAGGAAGGATGTTCACAATGGTGTGGAAACATAGAAACATAGAAAAATAGGTGCAGGAGTAGGCCATTCGGCCCTTCAAGCCAGCACCGCCATTCAATATGATCATGGCTGATCATCCAAAATCAGTACCCATTTTTTCCCATATCCCTTGATTTCTTTAGCTAAATCTAACTCTCTCTTGAAAACATCCAGTGAATTGACCTCCACTGCCTTCTTTGGCAGAGAATTCCACAGATTCACAACTCTCTGGGCCATCTCAGTTGTAAATGGCTTACCCCCTATTATTTGTGGAAGTGGGGCACAATCCAAGATTAAGGTGTGAGCCATTTAAGACTGAGATGAGAAGAAATTTCTTCTCCCAGAAAATATTGAATCTGCCACAGAGAACTGTTGAAGCCAAATTATTGCATTCAAGAAATAATTTGATTATTTTAAGGTTAAGGGATCAAGGGAAATGCGGAGAAAGCTGGAACAGGAAGCTAAATTTAGTTTAGTTGATTAATTCTTGAATATATTGAATGACAGGCTTGGGGGTTTGAATGGCCTACACCTGCTCCAATGACTTCTGTTTCTATGCTTGTACCCATGCAGTAAACATATATTAGCATCCGAATGAACTGTTTTTTCTTGTGATGGCTAGGCATTAACATGTTCAACCAGTTGTCATTTGTCATCTGCTTCAGATTTTTATGTGGACCCATGGCGAGAATCCTTCTGCAGATGTACCTTGCAATAGTACATTGAATAACTCAAATCAAAGGCAACGTTATCTCGTTTTTAAATATTTGTTAACTTGGGTATCATTATCTCTAGCGAGGAATATTCAACAGGTCAGACTGTACCTGTGATAAGAGAAACAAAATGTATGTACCTCATATTTTCTTATGACATAGAGGACTTATTTTTGTCCCTCAACACAAAGCTAGCTCGCAGAAGAATCCCACCTGTTTCTACAGATGCTGCCTGACCTGCTGAATGTTTCTGGTATTTTCTGATTTTATTTTAAATTCCCTGCTCCTACAGTTTTTTAGTTCCTTTAAAACCCTAATGTTCACTCCACATGTCAATATTAAGAATCCAAAATGAATGGAAAAAAATACCACAGTAATGTTGGAATAGGCAGAGAAGAAAGGAAGGCAGTATTGGAGATCTTGTGAATATTATTTGCACCATCCTACAGGGCTGAATACAAAGAGATGTGTTTACTGTTGAAAATAAACTAAAACTGAAATAAAAACAAAAAATTCTGTAAATATTCAGTAGATACAGCAGCATCCGAGAAGCAGTTAACATTTCAGTTTGAAAAACATTCATCTGAACTTCAACTAGGAAATAAAAGAAAATAAAGATTCTACAAATAAAAAAAATAGTTTTCAAGATTCTTTTAAAATCTTTTCCAATTCTGACAAAAGACAACAAAAATATTAAACTCAGTTTATCTTTCCACAAATGCAGCCTGACCTGTAGAATGTTTTTGGCATTTTCTGTTTTTATTATGTGTTTACTTCTTTTTTTAAGGTCAAAGCTTGATTTTGGGAATATATTGTTTGTTAACTTCAATAGAGAGAAAACTACAAGAAAATATTTTAACTCTCTGCCATATGACCTTGTAAATCACAGCCAGCGGAAGCTTATGAAAAACACATTTTGCTATTAAACTCTGAAAATCAAATAAAAAGTTAGTTGGAAATGTTGATATCAATTTCTCAAAATATTGATAAAGTCTCTTGAGTTTAATATAACTAGATAATATTCCCTTCAATGAATGGGAAATATATAAATTGAACAATTAATTGTCTAAATATTAAGAAGCACCAATGTATCTGTTGTGACTATCGACAAATTTAAAATCAAAGATTCCAGCAAGATCTATCCTGGTAATTTTACTATTGAATGTTAATTATTGATCTTCTTAAATTATCTACCTACCATGTAAATGGCCATTCAACAGAACATCAGTTTACGTTATCCATCTCCAAGACAACTTATCTCTATCTCCACTCCCACATAAATCTGCTCCTTTTGCAACCTCCTCACTACCCTATTCATTCTATCTAGCAACCTCCTTATGACCTTCTACAATCATATACAATGATATCCACTGTATAAACCTTTGCCTTAATAAGAACATCAAACTGTACATCACAGGAACATGCCCTTCAGCCAACAATGTCCTTGCCAAACATGATGTCAAGATCAACTCTTTTTCAGGTTGGCTGCAAGTGACGAGTGACGTTCCGCAGGGGTCGGTGCTGGGGCCGCTTTTCTTCGCATTGTATATTAATGATTTGGATATGGGGATTGTAGGCTTTATGGCCAAGTTTGCAGATTATGTTAAGATAGGTGGAGGGGTAGGCACTGTAGAGGAAGCTGGAATTCTGTTGAAGGACTCGGACAGGTTAGGAGAGTAGGTAGAGAAATGGCAGATTCAATTCAGTATAGCAAAGTGCAGAGTCATGCATTTTGGTAATGAGAATAAAGATTATTTTCTAAATGGAGTCCAGAAATCGGGGGTGCAAAGGGACTTGGGAGTGCTGTTGCAGGACTCCCAAAAAGTTAATTTGCAAGTTGAATCCGTAGTAAGGAAGGGAAATTTAATATTAGCATTTATATCATGAGGACTGGAATAGAAAATCAGAGACGTAATACTGAGGCTCTGTAAGGTGCTGGTCAGGCCACATTTGGAGTATTGTGAGCAAATTTGTGCCCCATATACAAATACAAATACAAAATACAAATACAAATTGCCTTTATTGTCATTCAAACAAACAGAGGTTTGAACGAAATTTTGTTCCCTGTAGTCATAACATTAAAATAAACATAACACAATGTGCACACTTTACACAAACATCCATCACAGTGAATCTCCGAACACCTCCTCACTGTGATGGAAGGCAAAAGTCTTATCTCTTCCCTGTTCTTTGTTTTTCTCCCACGTCGAGGCGATCGAGACTCTTGATGTTAAAGCCCTCGGCGGTTGTAAGTCCCGCAGCCGATTAAGCCGCACTGGGCAATGTAAGGCCCTGCGATGGGACGATTCAAACGCCGCGATTCGGGGCGGGCGAAGTTGCCGTTGCAGGAGCTCCCAAAAATCAGTCTCCCACTAGGGACCTGCGAGCTCCAGATTTTACCGTCCACAGGGCCTGCGGCCGAAGCCTCCGAAGCTCCACAGTCGGGTCGCAGCCGCCGTGCCACCACAGCCTCCGAGTCAGCCAGCTCCGTGATGGTGAGTGAGTCCGATGGTAGGTGAGTAAGTGAGTCCGCAGGCTCCGCGACTCTAGCCCCCAGGTCGATTCCGGTTGGAGGCCGCTCCACGATGTTAGGCCCCAGCGAAACGGAGACACGACAAGGAAAAGGTCGCGTCTCCGTTCAAGGAAGAGATTAAAAGTTTAAAAGTCCCCCCACCCCCTCCATCCCCCCTGAAAGTGATGCCACTGTTCGATAGGATGATAAAGAATTGATTGGCCCACTGGCCTTCATCAGTCAGGGAACTGATTATAGAACTTGGGACATCATTAGTTGTATAAGATGGTGGTTTTTTTTTTTATCACACTGCTACAGTAAATGTGCCATTAGGTGGAATGGGTGCAGAGAAGATTTAGGAAGATGGTCCTAGAGCTCAAAGGCCTGAACTAAAGGGAGAGGTTTGGACATTTTCCTTGGACCAAAAGAGACTGAGGGATGATCTTATAGAAGTGAATAAAATTCACCAGGTGGCGCCACCAGCAGTGGTTGCCTCACCAATAGTCTGTCTATCCTTTCTTATTTTTTGTTATTTTTAGTATGTGTTAATAGTATACTTTAGTGTTCCTTGGTTTGTTTTATGTGAGGGATGGGGGAGGGGTTGGGAGAATTTTTTTTTTCAATCTCTCGTCTCGACTGAGATGCAATTTTTCGTATCGTATCTCCGTCCCCACTGCGGCCTAACATCGTGGACTTGGCGGCCTTTCCTGGAGACCGATATAGCCTGGGATTGGATGTCAAGTATCCCGACAGGCTTTGGGAAGATGCTACTAGCTGGAGACACTGAGCAAAACCCTGGGAACAGAAGAACAAAGAAACACTGAAAATGGTCACGTGATGGACATCTGATGAGAACAGAGCTGTGAGTAACTTCATGGCTAGGCAGTATAGCCTTGAGGAGATAAGGTGTCTGGGAATGGCCATTTTGCAAAGGAACTGCATGATGAGCATGGAAATTGAACAAGCAACAGAATTAAGAACTCCCTAGCCTGATAAGGAACGAAGATGCGTTTTGTTTAATCAGCACTTGGATGAGTGACACCTCGAAATGATTGAATTTAGAATTGTGAGAGCCTTGTGTTAGAATAAAGGCTTCCTTTAGGAGATTGAAGGAAAATTTATATAAAAGGAGGATCCGAGTCATTGGTAACGACAACCCAGGGAACAACCACCGCAGTTTTAGGTTATAAAATAATATCCCAAGCTTTGAACATCTCACTGAGCACTGTTCAATCCATCATCCGAAAATGGAAAGAGTATGACACAACTGCAAACCTACCAAGTCATGGCTGTCCACCTAAACTGATAGGCCGGGCAAGGAGAGCATTGATCAGAGAAGCAGCCAAGAGGCCCATGGTAACTCTGGAGGAGCTGCAGAGATCCGCAACTCAGGTGGGAGAATCTGTCCACAGGACAACTATTAGTCATGCACTCCACAAATCAGTCATTTACGGAAGAGTGGCAAGAAGAAAGCCATTGTTGAAACAAAGCCATAAGAAGTCCCATTTGCAATTTGCCACAAGCCATTGGGGGACACAGCAAACATGTGGAGGAAGGTGCACTGGTCTGATGAGACCAAAATTGAAGTTTTTGGTCTAAATGCAAATCGCTATGTGTGGCGGAAAACTAACACTGCACATCACCCTGAACACACCATCCCCACTGTGAAACATGGTGGTGGCAGCATCACGCTGTGGGGATGCTTTTCTTCAGCAGGGACAGGGAAGCTGGTCAGAGTTGATGGGAAGATGGATGGAGCCAAATACGAGGCAATCTTGGAAGAAAACCTGTTAAAGTCTGCAAAAGACTTGAGACTGGGGCGGAGTTTCGCCTTCCAGCAGGACAACAACCCTAAACATACAGCCAGAGCTACAATGGAATTGTTTAGATCAAAGCATATTCATGTGTTAGATTGGCCCAGTCAAAGTCTAGACCTAAATCCAATTGAGAATCTCTGGCAAGACTTGTAAATTGCTGTTCACAGATGCTCTCCATCCACTCTGACTGAGCTTGAGCTATTTTGCACAGAAGAATGGGCAGAAATTTCAGTCACTAGATGTGCAAAGCTGGTAGAGACATACCCCAAAAGACTTGCAGCTGTAATTGCAGCGAAAGGTGGTTCTACAAAGTATTGACTCAGGGGGGCTGAATACTTTTGCACGCCACACTTTTCAGTTTTTTATTTGTAAAAAAATGTGAAAACCATGTATCATTTTCCTTCCACTTCACAATTATGCGCCACTTTGTGTTGGTCTATCACATAAAATCCCAATAAAATACATTTACGTTTGTGGTTGTAACATGACAAAATGTGGAAAAGTTCAAGGGGTATGAATACTTTTGCAAGCCACTGTAGGTGAGCAAATTAGATTTTTATTTCATGAATTTAAGTTCTATTCATTATTAAGTATTTCAATGGAAAGCTTAAACACAAAATTTAAACAATAAAAAAGAAACAATAAATATTAAAACGGTTACTCTGCTTTTAATTCACTCATTTCACACGTGAACAAATGGACACTGTTACTCACGTCATGCTGCAAAAGAAAACTTGTGGCATCAGAAAACCATCTAATCGGGTGATAAATGATAAAAATCATAATCACAATTTGTCTTATATAAATTATTTAATGCAAAATTAATGTAATCTTTCTGGTATAAATCAGACTAAGGATTTGATGAAATCCCGTTTGAAAAATGTCACAAAAAAGGCAAGAAAATACAGGGACATAACTGTTTTTTTTCCTTTGTTAAAACAAATTTATTTATTTTTGCTTCATCTCATCATTTTGGCTACACAGTATGATTACTAATTAAAATACAGGATATGAAACAATGAGCATATTGCATTAAAAAACTGGAAAATAACCTGGAAGTTTGGAGACCTTCAGTTTCACTACTGTGTGTTGTATTTATGGAAACACCCATATAACATAACATAACAAATACTTTATTAATCCCCTTATTCAGGGGAAATTCAGATGTATGTCAACACTAATGTAGGAGCCAAACTCTCAGAATAATTCCCATACATAAAGTACAAGAAATACATGAGTTTCATATTCAGCTACAACGCTTCCTTGCTTCTGCTTTTCTTAGCCTCTGTAAATTCTTCCGCCATACAGTATGCCCCCCAAAATCTGTTTTCATGAGTAATTTTCCTCATTGAACTTTGTTAAATGGTTGCAGACCCTTTATCCATCTTTGGCCTGTTATTTGAACATATCTCCGTGGACCACTCCATTCTCCCTCTTGTCTATAATAGTTTTCTGGATCCAAGTTTTCACATTCTGGCCATTGGCTCTATTTCTTCTATATAAAGTCCCCCACAAAATTATTTTTGGATTTGATTTAAATGCATAATATGGCGTATGGAATGCCTGAATTTGTAAATGATTCCAAATTTTTGGGGATGACAAGTTATTGCAAGAAGATGTGTCATAAATCACTGTAACTGCAGCGACAACAACTTGCATGTGTATAACCAGTACTATGCAATGTCCTAAGGTGTTTAAATGTGTCAGTGTCTTTGCAAGTGAGTGGATGCATGCCAAATGGTTATTAAAATCTATATGTACCTGGGGAATAAGTGGTAAATGTTTTACAATGAGCAGTATATCTTTGAAATGGTGCAAGAAAATTATTCTACTCATGTAGCTCTCCACGACTGACAAAATTTGACCTTTTAAGAAAAACAAAAATTCAGCAGATGCCAATTTATAGGGAAAAAAATTGTCCAATTTTATTAACACGACTCTGAAAAACCTTTTCAACAAGGAGCTCCTGTCAGTGATTGGAATAACATTTTCTGTTTCTATAAGTCCAGCTCCAAGCATATTTTTTATTTCCATCTGGATCTTTCACAGGCAATTTAATTCTGGTCTATTTGTTTCTAATGTCTTACTTTACTGAAAACCATTTTGGAAATTAATTGTTTTGAGCTGATGTGAGTTTACAATATGGTCCATTCTGTATTTTCAAAAATTTCCACAAAGCTTTTGCCTTTAAAATGGACATCACAGGCATAAGTCCTTGTATTCTAATCATATGGATGAAGACCTGTGGGTTGGGGCTAACATGTCAAAGGGAGGAACAGGATGTGGAGTTGGGGCAGGGAAGGTTTGCTGATGGAAGGGAGGATCAAGCCTGCAATAGAGATGGGGTGGACATTAAGAGATCAGCTTTTCTCATAGCATCTTAAAACATGCAATATGGTGTTCAGAACCCAATTTGCTTACTTGGAGTTTTATTTGTAAAATCTGCCATAAGAGCAAACACGAGTCAGAATTTAAAACATCAGAAAACAAATAACATTAAGCACATTATTATTTTTTTGCTGAAGCAAAGGTTACGGTCAACAACTCTGTCGGTACCTACGTTGGAACAAACATCAGCTTAGGCAGAGTGCCTGTCTTGTTGAAGGAACGGGAAATTATTTTTTCCTTTGAAAAACTCCATGCCTCCATTATTTTACATGCTGGATGACTGAAAAAATAATAATTGCGCATTGCCAATTGGCACATTTTTAGCTTCACCTTTTAAACTGTAGGTACTGGGGATATAAACTCCATTGGTCTGAACAAGGCACTCCACCCAGATTAGTAATTTGTGGCAATGAAAACCATTAAACCAGCTCTGAATGTTAGAAAGATCTACCCATTCTGCTCTCTCAGTTGGAGATAGACTCAAAATGCTGGGGTAACTCAGCGGGACAGGCAGCATCTCTGGATAGAAGGAATGGGTGACCTTTCAGGTCGAGACCCTTCTTTACACTGAGAGTCAGTGGAAAGGAAGACACCGAGATAATGGGAGGGTGGGGTGTGTAAGCGACCGCAAAGATGAAGCTCAAGGAATATGTAGAATAGATCGTTGTTAGCTGGGGAAAGCGACAACGAAGCAAGTAGTCGGAGACAGTCAAACTGCTCAGAGAACTGGGATGGAGGAGGGATGGAGAGAGAGGAAATGCAAGGGTTACTTGAACTTAGAGGTCAATATTCATACCACTATCCCAGTGAAACATGAGGTGCTGTTCCTCCAATTTGCGTCGGGCCTCACTCTGACAGTGGAGGGGGCCCACGACCGAAAGATCATTATGGGAAAGGGAGGCAAGATCAAGTGTTTCGCAAACGAGAGATCATGTACGGTAGGTCTAGGTGGACTGAGCATTGGCGATTTCCTTTGCAGAATGAAGCAGAGAGACGTTTTTGGTAGTAGAATCTTTTGGGTGTTAATTCCGTGTGGAAAAGAATGATATCATTGGCAGCAGCTCTCGATTTCAGTGCTTAAGTGCACATTTGCAGGTGCCAGCGGATGCTGTCAGTTTAGATTAATGATAGCTAGTACCAACTGTTTTAGTATCATTACAACTACAAATTATAGATCAATATGTGTTGAAACGCTTTTGCTATATACAACTCACTTTCCAAAATTCCGGTGAGATTTGCTGTTTAATCTTAATCTGGTATGTGGCTGTCAATCTTTGGTATGTGGCTCTAAATTTAAAGTGAGCTCTTGAATGTGGTCATGGAGCGATACAGAATGGAATCATGCTGTTTAGCACCTTTGATAGCTGAGCATCAAGCACCTATCTTCACTAATCCTGGGCAAATTCACTAGTTTTCCCACATTCCCATCAACTCCTCTCCAGATTCTCTTGGTGGCCAAGTCAATGGATATTTTTTTAAGGCAGAGATTGATAGATTCTTGATTAGTAAGGGTATCAGGGATTATGGGGAGAAGACAAGAGAATGGGGTTGAGAGGGAAAGATAGATCAGCCATGATTGAATGGTGGAGTAGACTTGATGCCCGAATGGCCTAATTCTGCTCCTATCACTTATGAACATGAATTCCCCCATTCACCTACAGACAAAAGGTAGCTTAAAGTGGCCAATTAAGCTATCACCTTGCACATCTTTGGGATATGGGTGGCAATCGGAGCACCCCGAGGAATTCAATGGGATCACAGGGAGATCATGCAAACTCCACACTGGCAGCTCCTACGGTCAGGACTTAACCCAGGTTGTTGGAGCTGAACGGTAGAAGCTCGTCAAGCTGCACCACTGTCTTATATATCTTTAAATGTTAATTCTCATTATTGAAGAGTTATTGTTTGTCCTTTTGCAATTATTCTCTGCCTTCTCATCTCACTTCATCTGAAGATTACTCTTGGTTTCCCAATGGGAAAACCTGAATAAAGCACCAGAATACATTTTTAAGTGACCTACTCTTGCAATAAACTATTTTCAAAAGAAAAAAAAAGGTTGGATGAATTTTTTGACGGTGTGTATTAGCGTAAAACCGACGGCAGTGAACTGATAGGTAGTTATTTTACAATTGTGGGGTGGAATGGCACATTGAGGAGATGATTGTTTGTGATTGTTTGTGTTCATAGTGAGGATGGAGACCTGGGGACAGAAGGGAAAGGTCAGAGTGAGGAGCAAAACTTGGAAGAGTGTGGGTGATTCATTGATCAAGGAGTGCAACTTTAGGGATGGGGGAAAGTCAGATGAAGAGTGAAAAGGAGCCTGAGGGCATCAACAGTGAGGCGATGTTCGGCTTTGGCAGGAATGATAGAGTCATAGTCACACAGTGTGCAAACATCCCCTTCAGCCCAACTAGCCCACACTGACCAACATGTCCCATCTACACTAGTTCCACCTGCCTGCATCTGGCCCATATCCCTCTAAATCTGTCCTATCCATGTACCTGTCCAAATGCTTCTTAAATGTTGCGATGGTAACTGTCTCAACTACCTCCTCTGGCAGCTCGTTCCATATACCCACCACCCATTCATTGTGTAATAAAGTTACCCCTCAGGTTCCTATTAAATATTTCCCCCGTCATCTTAAACCTTTGTCTTCTGGTTCTCGATTCCCTACTCTTGGCAAGAGACTCTATTCCTCTCATGATTTTGTACACCTCTATAACATCACCCCTCATCGCTTACAATGAATAAAGTCCTAGCCTGCTTAACATCTCCCTATAGCTCAGGCCCTCAAGTCGTGGCAACATCCCCATAAACTTTCTCTACACCCTTTCCAACTCTATAACATGGTGACACAAAACTGAGCCCGAGAGTACAACCTGAGCGAGGTTGTACTCTCGGGCTCAGCTACCTGTTGACTCCTCTATGGTCTCGAGGTGACGCTGTGGACAGCGGTGAGGCTGCAGTGACGGCATCCGGCCAGGAGGTGGCGCTGTGGATGGCGGTGAGGCTGCAGTGACGGCAGCCGCTCTGACGGTGATGCTGTTGCTGGTGGTCAGGCTGCAGTGACGGCATCCGGCTAGAAGGTGGCACTGTGGACGGCGGTCAGGTAAGTTCGAGCTTCTCTTCCGGCTGGCCGCGGCGGCCATTTTTATAGGTGCGTGACCGCTTGTTCAGGAGGACGCGGCGGCCATTTTGCCCCATTGCCGGGAGCAGGAGAGTGGCGGCAGCCACGGCTTCTCAGCTCTGGTGAGCAGCTGCTGGTGGGGAAGAGGCAGGGCCGGGTTGGCGGCAGCGTAGTTCTGCAGGGCTGGGCAGCCGGCTGCAGACATTAGGTCTCCCGAGGCTGCATGCTTCAGGTGAGTCCAAATTTTAATGCGGAACGTCGGGGGTCACCAATGTAGCGGCACCAAACGTGGTGAATAAAGATGAAATGTCAGGCCAGTTCAAACAGTTGTTTATTCAGTGGTGACACGTTAGGTAGGTGCGCTAACTATATTACTGTGTTGCTATAGCTGAGCGAGGTTGTTCACTTGGGCTCAGCTACCGGTTGACTTCTCTAAGGTCTCGAGGTGAGAGACCTTAAGTACCAGGACACTTCCTCTAGCCTATGATGTCACGTGACCGCCCTCGTATCTCCTGACGAGGGTTTGAGCATAAGTGGCCCGTGTTTAGGCTGACGCCACAACCTCACCAATGTCTTTTATAACTGCAACATGACCTCACAACTTCTAACTTAGTACTCTGACCGATGAAGGCCAATGTGCCGAAAGGACTAAAGTATTTTGATCTAAAAGGATACGTTAAAAAGGGCATCTTGGTTGGCATGGGCAAGTTTGACCAAAGTAGCTGTTTTCATGCTGTATGACATTGTCTACCATTGTAAAAAAGGTAGACTAAGATTTTTGTGGACAGCCTGAATGGAATCTGACCCTTTAAATGTAGCACCCTCAACCTAAGATTAGTTTCAGTGATACTTTCAGCCTTCTGATAAATGGTGGAAATTTGGCAGCCAGTTGTTATATGGCTTTTGACCACACTGTCCATGCCTAACAACCTTCAGCTAAACAGGTTGGTGTCAACTTTGACATGTCCTTCTGTTCCAATCTCAAAAAGACCCTCCAGGTATAAATATGACACCTCTGAACTGGATTAACGTGCACACGATCAGTGTTCCAACCATGCACTTTGCATTTAGCTGGATGGGAGCCGATTTTGGAGGAAAAACAGAGAAGCAACATGCAGCAGGTGTATTGAAGTGTTGGGGTGGGAGATTGCATTTGTCACGTGGTCCACCCTATTTCGACTAATGCAATCAACCCGACGTGCACAAACAAATAGATGTAGCTTTTTTATGCAACTTGATCTACAACTTTAGGCTGTGCATGCCATAAGCAAGAAGAAGACTTGAAGTGTTGTACAGAGAGTGCTGATTGCCTGTAGATATAATATCTTTAGAGCTATACAAATGTCTAGAATTGGGGATTGTCAGAGGGCAAGATTTTGTGACTCACCTTTTTGCATTATTCATAGGACATGACTGTCAAAGAATTAAAAACCAGCATTGAACTCCCATTTTTAATTACCCTTGGGTGGTGGGCGACACATTTGTCGACCACTGCTGTATCAAAACTGCAGTTATTCCCATAGCATTTAACAGTCTATTCAATACCAATAACTTGGTAGACCATTTGGGGAGCAGAGAATAAGACCTCTTGACGATCTGAAACCACAAAGAGATTTTTGTGTAGCAATGCCAGGTTTCTCACTGCAAATAGCATCTGTGAAGCAGGTGGGTTTTACAACAATTTGGTAGATGCATGATCACCATTAAAGATTCAAGCTTTTTAGTACCAACTTTATTTAATTGAATTCCTCAGTTGCTGTGGTGGGATTTGAATACTTGTTCTGAGATAATTATTTTGGATTACCAGCCTGTCTGCTCACTGCCACACTTCTTAATCTAAGCACAGCTAATATTGGGAAGCAAAATAACTTCCAATTCTTTCGTGCACGATTTAGCCTATCTTCCAGATGATCAGACTGATTCACGATGACATCGGTTCTGATTTATTTTAAGGATTGTGTCGCACTCTTGCATTAAGCAGCTTCTATTTCAAGGGTTTTAATACAGAGTCTGATGAGATGGACGTGAATGAGCTTCAACACGTATGGTGCTAAATGCTATGCCCCCTTCCCTCAGTGGAAAATTCAGAGACAATCAGAACAAAAAAAAGCTTGCTCGTGTTTACGAGGAACTTGAATAAAATTGGCTTGAATAAAATCCGAAAGCAGCTTTGAACAGGAACCCTGCCATCCATTTACCCTTTCGATCAATCAGAGCACCTGAAGTTATAGTTAAGCCACAGAAACAGAGCCATTTTGCTGAGTGTATGTGTTCATTTTACTAAACACACAAGCTGCCATATCAAAGGCTGGCATTTTAGAGTCACACTCTGTAAGGTTCAGCATCGACATTTACAGTTTTCCAGCCTGTCCCTCACTAAAAGGTTATCTTATGACTTCCACATACTGTGTTATGCCAGGCACATTAATGGATTTCCTGAAAAAGTACAATTTAAGATTCTCCAAAATGCCAAATTTCAAATAATTCTCACAGCAATGTTTGGAACATTCAAGTGGAAAGAGTGATCATGACATTTTGCTTAAATGCATCTATCACACTGATCATTTTTTTGCTCATACTCCATAGTGGCACATCACATGGACAACATTTGTAATGATTTTACTCTGGTTAGTTCAAATATCATGTTTATAAAAAGAAATCATTTGTGAGTTGGTTCTTGCGTGAAATATTGCTTTGAAGATAGAAGCATGAAAGCTACCCTAAAGGCAGTGGCACAGACTAGCAACAGTAGATAGATGCTAAATCATAAACAGTATGCATGCAACATTCAGAATTTCCTGTATTCTGTCAAAATGTATTAAAGTAGATCAGTTCCATGTCCAACACCAAACTACAGATGCTGAATGATGTTTGTTCCATAAATAGATGTTCCCACCAAGGTTGCCTTTAGGATTCTTCTGTGCATAGGCATTTATTGTTTGTTGCCTGAGCATCGGATCTATTATTTTGTTTTAAATATTAAGGAAATCTAATGTGTGCTTTGGTAAAAGATTCGCAATAATCTCCTTGATTAGAAGAGCAGTCACGAGGGACTTCCATTTCCTGTCCGTGTTCAATCATGATATAATTCTTATGAAAGCCATTAATGTTGTAGTCTAACACTGGGATAAATTAATTTTGGTAAGAGAGAAGGTTCAATGGTTCAATGGTTCTTTATTGTCCCGTATGCACAGCACAGTGAAATTCTTTTGCACAGCCCACATAGCCATATTTTGGCGGCGTTTACAAAGAAAAAGGAATAGTACAAAGTCCAGAGTCCAAAGTCCGAAGTCCAGTGTACATGTTGGAAGCCGAGGTAAGCCCCAGGCTGCTGCAGGCCGGACATCCTTCTCCTCTCACGACTGTGTATCATGCGGGGGGGGGGGGGGGGGGGGGGGGGGAAGGAAGACACTGGAAACAATATCTTTGTTCTGTGAGCTGCAAAGCCAGGAATGGACTCATAAGCCACGTGAGAGTCCATAAAAACAACAAAACATAGACCATCATCTTCGACCTCGAGGGATAGCCACGACGATGAGTGCCTAATAAATGTGATGAGGAATTCAGGAAATAAATCTATTAAACCAAAATTGTTAGAATTCACAATCACAACCTGGAGGTCCTATATAATACATTCCATGTGCAGGAACAGCTACCACACGAAGATAGCCCTCATGACAGGTCTGCTGCACATCCAGACCTGAAGTAATTGCTGCATTTTCTCGCCTGCCTTGCTGAAAGAAAGTGTGGGATGGCCCAAAAAGGGCAATTGGGGTTTAATACATGGAGAATTTCCAGGTAAAAATCATGTACACCTGATGCAGAATGATCATAATGTTACCTCATATTTCTTGCTGAGAAGGTTTTGGTGGGAGGGATTGATTACCAGTCTCTGGTGAAGTCACCACCATATTACTCCAGTTCCACCCCACACTCAGAGCTGTGGCCTCAAAAATCCCCTTCAAAACCAGAAATAACAGAACTAATATAAGAACTAATACTGCAAACCAGCATTTGCAGTTCCTTCCTACATAATACCATTGCAATGTTAGGCATTTGTCAATTTCACTAGATGCTTGGAGATTATTAGCTAACATTGCAAATCACTTTTGCGGGCCGGAAGGAATCTGAACATAATGCAGGATTTCAGCAGTAGATAGGGTCATAATTACAATTAAATAAAATCACTTTAAGCATCTGAGACTTTGCAAAAGTGTGATTCACAGTTCACATTCGGCATTAATGATAATTTAACAGCTTTAAATGCGTAGGCGTTCCCTGTGATGGATAATGGTGAATATATGATTTGGCCTTTAGGTACATGAGCTCTATGCTCTGTATTTCTTCTAGATGTTCATTTATACCTTTGGTAAGTAATTGTTTGTTGCTTTCTTGTTGTTTAGATCATTGTTGTCATCTTATTGGGATAGATAACCTGTGCATGTTTCTCTTTGTTCTTACATATTCAATATATTCTACACTGGGTTCAAGGTATTAGTTCAGACCTATTAAAGAAAAATGTAATAACAAAAAACTGCTGATGCTGGTTTATACTAAAGATAGACACAAAATTCTCCAGGGAGGCTGCCTGACCCGATGAGTTACTCTAGCATTTTCCATCAATCTTTTTTTTTAATTGATTGATGAAATATTTTGGTTTTATTAATTCTACCAGAACACTTTTCACACTTTCAGCTGTTCTTACTTTTCTGGATTTAAAACGTAAAGCCTGTAAAAGGCCTTTATAAACAAAATCTTGCTGGAGGAGGTAATAGTAAGATAAAATGAGAACTTACCAGTTTGAAGTTTGATCTTGATTTTGAGGAGTTACGATGAGCGATTACGTGAAGAAGGCCATCAGTCGTCATGCGCGTCAATCTTCAAAGCAGCGGTGTGGAATCACAGACAAAAGGTGTTCACCTAAAGATAGTAAGATTGGAAGAACTAGAACTACCAGATGACCTGATAATATGAGCGATGGGACGGTGGGCACTCCCAAAATGCCGGTGGCATTGTCCAGTTTTATTTTGACCATACATCGGCTGATGAGGGAAAACGGTGGGAAACATACAAGAACATTCCTCCCCAATGCAGTGTGAAAGCATCCACTGCTTCTGCCCCTGGATCGGGCTCCCGCATATGATGAGACATATTTGGGGAACTGGTGATTCAACCTGGAAGCAAACAAATCAATGTCCGACATTCTATACCGGCCCACAATGTCTGTAAACACTTCATGACTCAACATCCATTCTGTGTTATCATTACATTTTTGTGACCTAGTGTCCGCCACCATATTATATATACCTGGCAGGTAGATAGCCGAGACCCAAATGTTCCTTGCTAATGATTCCTGCACATTCCATCTGCCCCCGCAGCTGGTGTTAGTATCTGTTGCCCCCCAGCCCAGGCCACTTGCATCGGTTTGTATTATAACCAATGGTGTGTCAATTTGAATTTCCTTAGAACAATGATGTACATTGGTAGTCCACCAGTGTAATACCGCAATAACGTCTGGTGGTAAATGCATATGTTTAAATGCTCATAGCAGTCCCAGGAAGGAACTCAATTTTGAACGGGTCTGCTGTTAACCAATTCCATTCATTCAAAAATAGTTTCAACCTTCCCCCAACTTGTAAATTAAAGGTGTGTGATTTGTCCCACAAGGGACTAGGGAGTCCTACCTTTGGTGTTATCACCTGTGTGGTCCTGGCCTCCTGCCTCCCTCCCTGGGACTGGTGGGCTCTGCCTCCTGTCCACGAGCCCCTAGGCTGGTTGCGCCTGTTGTGGAAGGTGGCATAAGGATGCCCTCGTAGTGATGAGCCCCTGGGTGGAGTTGGCGTTCGGCTCATGAGGCGGAGAGTCTTGGCCTCGTCATCCAGCTCTCTTACCTGCTTCGGCAGGTCTGCCCCAAACAAATAGTTTGCCGGTTGTACATTGCTGCCTTTACACAGCACGGCAAACTTCGGGTTTAGTGCCGGTCGTATGGGATTCTTCCGCAGACAGTTAATTTCAAATAAAGCATTGCAGAGGAGCCCCACTGCATCCTGTTGTGTCTCCGTCAGTGGCCCGCCCTCAATAGACTTGGCAAAAGCCGTTACCCCTGAGGCCAGTATTTTCAGAATTTTCTAAAGCTTTACTTCCTGGGCTCTTACCCCTGGCCCAATATGGCCCCAGATGGCATGGTTTACAGCAGGCACACTGAGGGAGGCACAGTTGACAGGTGTACTGTAGCAGCTGGTGGTCTCCTCCATTAACTGGTCCTTTAGCTGATGCGAGGCCAGATAGTTAATGGTGGTGGCCAGTTCTTCATCCAGAGCCTCTCCGGTATGGGTGGGTATGGCAAACTTGGACGCCAACAACGGCACTGTAGCCCCTAGGTCCCCAGGGTGTTCTCCTGATATGGAGCTCCCTGCTCCGAGTCATGGTACTGTTGACTCCGTGTACTCCCATCTACGGATAGAGAGACATTTCGCAGCCCTGTATAAGGTGCTGCTAACGCGAGCTCCCATGGAGACCTGCCGTGATACTGCTCCCTCCTCTGGAGCAGATCATTCTGGAGGCACCTCTCCAAAAGGTGCTCCATCTGTGAGAGACGTCCACAGGCGCTTCCCATAGTGGGAGGTGATTCCTTGAAGGTGACTCAGACAGCCATCCGCTACCCGCAGCCCCGCGGTCTTCCGTAGCCGGCTTTGCTGACCGCCTCCGCACCTTCGACATGGTAAGTCCGTCTATTGAAAGAAAACTTACAACCGAACCCCACCAGGCAACGACCGTAAGTAACTAGTTTAAACACTTACCTCGGTTTTTAAAACTTACTGCTGGAGAGACGCAATCGCGCCTGCCAGTCTGTCGTTGGCGCATGCTTCAGACGTAATGACGTACATGACAACTGACGGCCTTCTTCACGTAGTCACTCAAGTGACTCCGAAGTAAAATTGAGAGAGTTACGATCATAACGTTTGGGACATTTGGGCAGGTATATGGATAGGATAGTGTTGTGTTCGATAAAGTACTGGATTCAGATACCAGTTTTGATTCACTCAGTAATTTATTACACTCCAAAATGAGGCACATACACTCATGTATCTCCGAATATCCCCAAACTGGCAAACCCCGAGTAAACAGCAGAGCACACCGCAGGATGTTATGTTCAAGATCACCCGTCACCTTTCGCAACACAGTCGAAGGCTGAGGTTCTCTCACCGAAAGGGTGCCCAACACCATCTTTTATGGCATTTCTTATCTGAGCAGACTGCACCACTGACCCCTTCCCGAGCCAATCATAAGCCCCCCCCCCCCTTGTCTGCTACATTTCGGCGCTACTAGTGGCAGGGGGTATAGGTGGTCTACCCAACTATTGCTGTTGTTTTGCTCAACTCACCCTGACATTCCCAGACACTGTTTGGGAACATCTAATCAAATCGCTGCTGTGTTTTGTTTGCCTTACCCATTATATGGCCTTGAAGAATGCTTTTCCAGGCAACGAACACAGATAATGCGCCTGGAAACTTGTTTTCATGAGGCTACAGAATGTAGGGCTGCTAACGTAGCTGATAACTCCATTTCACATTTTACCTGAAATTGACAGTTTAACCCTTACACTACAGATAGTTTTAGAGGGTTATGGGGCAAGTGTGGACAGGAGGGACGAGTGTAGATTGGGCATGTTGGTCAGCGAGGGCAAGTTGGGCCAAAGAGCCTGTTTCCATACTGTATGACTCTGTGACTCTATGACATAAGAAAATACAAACATGAGTAGGCCACTCAGCCCCTCAAGCCTGACCCATCATTCATGTACTGATACACCACAGGCTTCATCTCCTATGTTTATTCCCCATTGCCCTCAATCTCCCCAATCATCCAGAAATGTACTTAACTTCACATTAAATACCTCCAATGATCTAGCCTCACCAACACTCTGGGAAAGAGAACTCCAGGGTTTCACCAACTTAGTGGGAAGATTCTTTTCACGCATCTATTATTTCTATTTACCCCTTTCTTTTACTTTACACCCATTTCTTCTGCCTCTATTTTTTGAGTGGGGCAGTACAGCGCTTCATTTTTTAAACTCTTTACAGGATGATAACAAAGTGATGAATTCATAAAGATCATCGGTGACTTGGATTTTTTGTCAACAAGGTACCAATCAGCAGAATATGTTTTGTGATGGGTTTTGTTCATAAAGGCCTTCTACAGATCCAAATTTCTTGGCAATTAGACCAGATCATGAAGGTAATTATTATGACTTTAATGTCCTCCTGGAAGCTTCTGCGTCCACAATTAATTAAACGTGCATTTTCTCTTCAAAAGAGACCCTGCTGAACAGTTCAGCTTTCATGAGATACCACACCTACCACAAAACTGAATTATACTATTAATGCCAGATGAAATTAAAATATAAAAAATATTAAAACAGCAGAAGACACAAAAAGATATAAAATACCTTTCAATGATTGCTAACGCAAATAATTTTTTTGTAATGCATGTGCCTTGAATGTGATGGTGGCCATGAACTTTATGGTACAAAAGAAAGAATGAAGCAACGCTCCATACACGTTAAATGGTGGGGGGGGGGTTTTCCCCCCCCCCCCCCCCCCCCCCCCCCCCCCCCCCCCCCCCCCCAAATGAGTGAGGATAATATTTGTGCATGCGGTCCTTTCAGAGGTAGACGAGTGGGTGAGACTGCTGTGACTATAATCCAGATTGGAGATGTCAGAGTGGAGAATATTCAAGGCCTTCAGAGGTTTTGGGGGTAACAAGTACTGAAACGTCATTTTAAAATATGAAGCAGTTTCTTTCAGGGCTTTATTCTGGGTTGTAGTTAGAGAAAAGACCACAGACGTTGTGATGATTATAGTAGTTTTCTTCTCCAAGGCAGAGTCCATGGATGCTAGAAATGGATTCAGTTGAAAACAAGCCTTTCACGAATTGAATAAGTTAATTGGCCAAGTATTCACATACAAAGAATTTGCCTTGGTGCTCCGCCCGCAAGTGACAACATGACATACAGTGACAGTTAAGAATGATACATAAAACATTAAACATACTTCGGAGTCACGTGAGTGACTACATGAAGAAGGCCCGTCAGAGCGCCTGCGTGTCATTACGTCCGAGCGTTGGGCACACCGACAGGCTGGAGAGCGCAGCTCCACCAGTGGTAAGTAAAACACCCGCAGGTAAGTGTTTTAAACTTGCTGCGGTTTTTGCTTAGGTCCCGTAAGGTTGGTTACAGGAGCCAGCAGGGACATTTTCCTAAGGGGAGAAGTTAAAATTATGAAATTAAGGCGAGTATATCGCCTAATAGAGTAACCCACCTGTGGTCAGTCCGCATGCGGAGGTGGATAGGGGTCGGAGGGAATGACATCTCGGGTCCGTTCTGCTGCTACAATGCAATTACACCGCGTGTAATACAAGGATGGGCAGGACATGGGGACCCAGCAAAGCAAGTTGATGGAGCAAGGGTTCATTTTATCCCCTTAACAATGGGAAAGAGATATCCCTGCTAACCATCTGCTCCACCCCGGATCCACAAACACTGAGCATTATTCTATGCTCACCAAGGGGTTTATTTCATTTTTAAAACAGGTGTTCAAATGTAATAAAAGAACATTCTATGCAGAATTATTCTAAAACTCCCAAGCCATAACTGGGAGCCTGTTTTTAAAATCCTGGAGGCGGTGCTGGAGTAATTAAGAGGGTGTGTGGATGGTGCAAGGAGCCCAGTCCAGACATCAAAAGGTGAAGTCCCCTCTTGAGGGAGGGGGAAAAAATTCACTGGCCGTCACTGGTCAGGTCCAGCATCCAGTAATTACTCTTGTCAGGGTCACCGTAATGTCAAGGCAATTAATGAAATTACAGCTGATTAAGCCTTGCTTGTTCTCAAAAGTAGAGGGGAAAAAACCCTCATGATGAACTCGCAGCTGTGGTAAGTGGATGACGAATTTGAAGATGCCGACTTTAGTCACCAGCAGTTCAGCCAGCAGCAGCAACTCCGGTGCTTTAAAGCACTGAGGCCACTCCTGTCGGGAGGCAGGCCAAGAGTAAATTGTCCAGGTCTGTCAACTCTGATGAGTGAGGCCAGAAGACTTTAGTAAAATGAACATTGGGGATGTCTGGTCAACGTGGAACACCTCATAGCCGAAATAATACAACCAGGAGGAGTTCCAGCCGGGATTATACCCCAGGGTCCCCAGCGGCTTTCAACAGCAATCTCTAGAATAGGAACAAGTCTGCATGGGGACCCAGCACTGCAGCACCCTGTTTAGGGCTGTGTGTGTGACCTCCCGTAAGCAGGAGCCGGGAGAGCCAGGGCAGTATAAATCTGACCCTGAAGTGGTGACCTCCCGTGAGCATGAGCCGGGAGAGCCAGGACATGGGGACCCAGCACAGCAGCACCTCGTTTAGGGCTGTGTGTGACCTCCCATGAGCAAGACCCGGAAGAGCCAGGGCAGGAGGAAGTGACCCTGAAGTTTGGTGTCACTGCTTATGTGCATACAACCAAAGCACATGAGCGATGCTCCAAGGTATGTGACGGATGTGGTCAGCAATTTACCAAACCGGCGGGAACTGGTGAAGCCAGGGATGACAATCTGGCCAGCCCAAATTAATGGCCTCTCACACCAGTTCCAGGACTTCATAATGGAAGAAACTTCACATATCAAACACCTGTTACTGTGCATCACTCTAAAAGCGCATCATGAGGGTGCATGAATTAAGGCTGCTGAAGTTCCTAAAAAAACTGGTTGGCAGCGGAACAATGGTGTTTGGCAAATGGGCATGGCCACTATCTCAAACACAGCAGGATTACAGACCCTGCTGTGTGTAATGCCCATTGGTTCGTTTTAATAGTTACAAATAACGATCCAGGCCTTGCTCAACCCACGGATCACAGCCTTGCGCAGATCCTCTAGTACCCAGGGAAACCTGGACGATGAGACAAAAACTGAGACCAGGATGCCACCTCAAAAACCCATTACCCTTTCAGATTAGGAAGGGGTAAGTGAATATTGGACTGTATCTGGGGATCTCGAATAGGTATCTCACAAGTACATCCACACGTACAAAATTACACCTAGTTGGTATTGGGGTTTCACTACCACTAACTCTACAGGTGAATGATGCATATCAGCCTTAACAAACTGTGTCCAATCCCCAGCCTAAAAAGATCAGATGGTGGGTGTCGAGTCATTCTGGTGCTAAACATGTACTTAAGGTCCAGTCTAAAATGGTTAAAATTAAAAATCAGTATTGTAACTGGGATAAAAAGGGTGTAATGTACAAGCCATAATCTGAAAGATGGCTGTTTATCAATCAATTCCAGCTACAAACCATACTGGGGTTGTGGAGAGGTGCAGGCTCCTCAACCCATCTAATTAAACTTAGATTAGTACCATTTAGACTGATAGGCAATTTGAGGTTCATCATTGGTTAATTAACATGGCAGTACTTTGCCTCCGGCCAAAACAGTAACTAATGTCTCGCGATGTACTAGGGACATTCTGACTCAATAACCTTTAGTTTACAAACTGATGTGAGCTTCAGGATGAGGAGCCACTGATATCAAGTCTGGCTGTGGCGGCAGATAGAATGTGAAAGAAGCAGAGGTATGGGGCAATTGCGTAGAATTGCTGGGTGCATTCTATGGCCTAAAAAATTCTGCTCAACAATGCATGATTTGCATGTGCAGCTTCAGATTGATAATACCACAGCTGTTGCATATCAATCACATGGGTGGAATGAGGTCATTATTCTGTGACAATCTGCCTAATCTCATCTGGCACTGGTGCATTACAAGAAACATCTGGGTCTCAGATATCTACCTAACAGGTAGAGATATTGTGAAAGTTGCAGACACCAGGTCATGTAGAAACATAGAAACATAGAAATTAGGTGCAGAAGCGGGCCATTCGGCCCTTCGAGCCTGCACCGCCATTCAATATGATCATGGCTGATCATCCAACTCAGTATCCTGTACCTGCCTTCTCTCCATACCCCCTGATCACTTCAGCCACAAGGGCCACATCCAACTCCCTCTTAAATATGGCCAACGAACTGGCCTCAACTACCTTCTGTGGCAGAGAATTCCACAGATTCACCACTCTCTGTGTGAAAAATGATTTTCTCATCTCGGTCCTAAAAGACTTCCCCCTATTCCTTAAACTGTAACCCCTTGTCCTGGACTTCCCAACATTCGGGAAACAATCCTTCCTGCATCTAGGCCTGTCCAAACCCTTAAGAATTTTATAGGTTTCCATGAGATCACCCCTCAATCTTCTAAATTCCAGCGAGTACAAGCCGAGTCTATCCAGTCTTTCTTCATATGGAAGTCGTGCCATCCCAGGAATCAGTCTGGTGAACCTTCTCTGTACTCCCTCTATGACAAGAATGTCTTTCCTCAGATTAGGAGACCAAAACTGTACGCAATACTCCAGGTGTGGCCTCACCAAGACCCTGTACAACTGCAGTAGAACCTCCCTGCTCTTGTACTCAAATCCTTTTGCTATGAATGCCAACATATCATTCGCTTTCTTCACAGCCTGCTGCACCTGCATGCCTACTTTCAATGACTGGTGTACCATGACACCCAGGTCTTGCTGCATCTCCCCTTTTCCTAATCGGTCACCATTCAAATAATAGTCTACCTTCCTGTTTTTGCCACCAAAGTGGATAACCTCACATTTATCCACATTATAATGCATCTGCCATGCATTTGCCCACTCACCCAGTCTATCCAAGTAATCCTGCAGCCTCCTAGCATCCTCCTCACAGTTAACACTGCCCCCCAGCTTCGTGTCATCCGCAAACTTCGAGACGTTGCATTTAATTCCCTCGTCCAAATCATTAATGTTTATTGTAAATAGCTGGGGTCCCAGAACTGAGCCTTGCGGCTCCCCACTAGTCACTGTCTGCCATCCTGAAAAGGACCCGTTCACTCCTACTCTTTGCTTCCTGTCTGCCAGCCAGTTCTCTATCCACATCAATACTGAACCACCAGTACCGTGTGCTTTAAGTTTGTATACCAATCTCTTGTGTGGGACCTTGTCGAAAGCCTTCTGAAAGTCCAGATACAACACATCCACTGCTTCTCCCTTATCAACTCTACTAGTTACATCCTCGAAAAATTCAATAAGATTTGTCAGACATGATTTACCCTTCGTAAATCCATGCTGACTTTGTCCAATGATTTCACCACTTTCCAAATGCACTGCTATCCCATCTTTAATAATTGACTCTAGCAGTTTCCCCACTACCGATGTTAGACTAACTGGTCTGTAATTCCCCGTTTTCTCTCTCCCTCCCTTTTTAAAAAGTGGGGTTACATTATCTACCCTCCAATCCTCAGGAACTACTCCAGAATCTAAAGAGTTTTGAAAAATTATCACTAAGGCATCTTCTATTTCTGGGGATACTTCCTTAAGTACCCCGGGATGCAGCCTATCTGGCCCTGGGGATTTATCGGCCTTTAATCCATTCAATTTACCCAACACCACTTTCCGGCTAACCTGGATTTCACTCATTTCCTCCATCTCATTTGACCCGCGATCCCCTGCTATTTCTGGCAAATTATTTATGTCTTCCTTAGTGAAGACAGAACCAAAGTAGTTATTCAATTGGTCTGCCATGTCCTTGTTCCCCATGATCAATTCACCTGTTTCTGACTGCAAGGGACCTACATTTGTTTTAACAAATCTTTTGCGCTTCACATATCGATAAAAACTTTTGCAGTCAGTTTTTATGTTTCCTGCCAGTTTTCTTTCATACTCCATTTTCTCTTTCCTAATTAAGCCCTTTTTCCTCCTCTGTTGTGCTCTGAATTTCTCCCAGTCCCCTGGTAGGCTGCTTTTTCTGGCTAATTTGTACGCTTCAACTTTTTCTTTGATACTATCCCTGATTTCCCTCGTTATCCACGGATGCGCCACCTTCCCTGATTTATTCTTTTGCCATACTGGGATGAACAATTGTTGTAGTTCATCCATGCAGTCTTTAAATGCCTTCCATTGCATATCCACCGTCAACCCTTCAAGAATCAATTACCAGTCCATCTTGGCCAATTCAACATACCCTCAAAGTTACCTTTCTTTACGTTTAGGACCCGTGTTTCTGAATTAACAATGTCACGTTCCATCCTAATGAAGAACTCAATCATATTATGGTCACTCTTGCCCAAGGGGCCACGTACAACAAGGCTGCTAACTAACCCTTCCTCATTACTCAATATCCAGTCTAGAATAGCCTGCTCTCTCGTTGGTTCCTCCACATGTTGGTTTAGAAAACTATCCCGCATACATTCCAAGAAATCCTCTTCCTCAGCACCCCTGCCAATTTGATTCACCCAATCTATATGTAGATTGAAATCACCCATTATAACGGTTTTACCTTCGTTGCACGCATTTCTAATTTCCTGTTTGATGCCATCCCCAACTTCACTACTACTGTTAGGTGGCCTGTACACAACACCCACTAGCGTTTTCTGCCCCTTAGTGTTTTGCAGCTCCACCCATATCGATTCCACATCCTCCAAGCTAATGTCATTCCTTTCTATTGTGTTAATCTCCTCTCTAACCCACAACGCTACCCCACCTCCTCTTCCTCTCTGTCTATCCTTCCTGAATATTGAATATCCCTGGATGTTCAGCTCCCAGCCTTGGTCACCCTGGAGCCATGTCTCCGTGATCCCAACTATATCATAATTATTAATAGCTATCTGCACATTCAACTCATCCACCTTATTACGAATGCTCCTCGCATTGCGACACAAGGCCTTCAGGCTTGTTTTTACAACACTCTTGGCCGTTTTCCAATTATGTTGAAAAGTGGCCCTTTTTGATTTTTGCCCTGGATTTGTTTTCCTGCCGCTTTTCACCATGCTACCTATTGCTCCTATCCTCATTTTACACCCCTCTGTCTCTCTGCTCACACATTTAAGAAACCCTCCACTTCTTATTCTCCATTTGTTATTTTTTTCTTCTTTCCTCCCTACGTGTTGCGTCTGACTTCTTCTCTTCTCTGCCTCTTGCCTCACAAACGGACTACTTGCCTTCTCTATTTGAGTCCCTCCTCCAACCGATCTAGTTTAAAGTCTCCCCAGTAGCCTTTGCAATCTCCCCGCCAGGATATTGGTTCCCCTCGGGTTCAAGTGCAACCCGTCCTTTTTGTACAGGTCACACCTTCCCCAAAAGAGGTCCCAATGATCCAGAAACTTGAATCTCTGCGCTCTGCACCAGTCCTTTAGCCACGCATTTATCCTCCACCTTGTTCCATTCCTACTCTCACTGTCGTGTGGCACAGGCAGTAATCCTGAGATTGTTACCTTTGCGGTCCTTCTCCTTAACACTCTTCCTAACTCCCTAAATTCTCCTTTAAGGACCTCCTCTCCTGATGTAAATTCCCAATGTAAATTCTATGACAAACAAAAATGGATGATGAATCCAAAAGTTTCAAAATGATTGTTAGCCGGTATGGATTGCCAGACATAGATCTGTTGCATCTGGGTTAAATTACCAGTTACGTACATTTGGCATGGGAACCAAATCTAGGACCAGTAGCAGAGGATACATTCTTGCTACGTTGGGAACGTACGTTCTTACGCTTTCCCCATTTCTGCCTCATTTAATCAATTTTTCAGTTTTGTTTTTTTTAGAAATACAGTGTGGAAACATGCCCTTCAGCCCACCGAGTCTGCACAGACCAACGATCCAAACTAGTACTATTCTACACACTAGGGACAATTTACAATCTTTACCGACGCCAATTAAGTTACAAACCTATATTGTTTTGGAGTGTGGGAGGAAACTGGAACACCCGGGGAAAACCCACACATTCATAGGGAGAATGTACAAACTCCGTACAGACAGCACCCTGTAGTCAGGATTAAACCCAGGTCTCTGGCGCTGTGAGGCACTAACTCTGCCGCTGTGCTACCGTGCTGTCCTTACACTTGTCGAATTTAACTGCCAATGGAATTTCATGACAATCTACCTGAAAAGTAATGAGAAGCTTGGGGTAAAAGATGAACTAAGCAGTTAAATGCATGTCTACCCTATGAGAAGTGAACAAGAACTTTGGTCAGAAGCTAAGATCAAGAAAACTTTCAAGTGATGTTGAGCCAAGAGTCAAAAGCTAAGATCAAGAAAATATTTCATAATGCAGAGCCAGGAGCGAAGTGAATGAGAACACAATAACTCCAGAAGCGGCTTGATAATTTGAGTTGATTATATCAACATTGAATATATTTTCTGTGACAAAAGGAGAATGTTAAGGTCATTCTTCATATATCAGGGGAGTGCAGTGCAGACTATTTGGATATCTGTCAGCAAGGATAAGTACATATTTACTTTGCTTCCTGTGAGGTTCTGGGCTGCAGGTCCCATTACTGAAGAATCTGGGAGACCACCACAAGGCTGCAAAAACAAGTCTGAACAACAAAAAACAGCAAAAAAGAGAATTAAACTAGAGTAAAATGATTCAGAGTGTGCCTAGGAATGGCAGATGGAATTTAACTCAGACAAGTGTGAGGTGATGCATTTTGGTAATTCGAACCAAGGCAAGACTTACAGAATGAATAGCAGGGATCTGACGAGTGTTATAGAGCAGAGAGACATGTGGGTACATGTACAAAGTTCCCTAAAAGTGGTGACACAGGTTGAGACTCCTTTAAAGATTCTGATTGCTTATCCTGTCTACATGTCTCATAATGTTATATACTTCTATCAGGTCCCCCCTCAGCCTCCAATGCTCCAGTGAAAATAAGTTAACTTTGCCCAAACTCTCATTATAGCAAATTACCTCCAATCCAGGCAACATTCTGCTTAACTTCTCCTGCACCATCTTCATTCGGTAGTGTCATGATCAGAACTGCACATAGTACTCCAATAGTCACTTAACTAAAGTAGACCCGAGGAACTGCAGATGCTGGATTATAAAAAAAGACACAAAGTGCAGGACTAACTCAATGGATGAGGCAACATCCCTGGAAGACATGGAGAGGTGACGTTTCAAGTTGGGATCCTTCTTTAGACATTTGCTTTGATAGCACGGTACTTTTTGATCAACATCTGCACAATGGGCCAAATTTCCCATTTCTCCAGATTAATTACTCTGCATCGACATATTCAGAGATATTTAATGAAAGCTCAAGGAAAATGTTCATATTTCCATGATATTTTGCTGAAAATAAGCAGCTTCATAGAATGAAGAACAAATGGTCCACATGAAGCAAGTTTAATGGAGTGTGGATAAGTAATATTCACATTATTTTACTGCAACTCAGACCGTCCATTGATTAATACTCTACAGATTATATTATTCTGTAATATTCTTTATCAGAGATGCATCCAACACCTTACATAACTATTCATGCAAGTTAAGGAACAGTTATTGCCCTTACTCACTAATCAATGCAGTTACATGTGGCCTTATCTAACTAGTCGCAGCACTTGCTATAAAATATACAATGAATATTTCATAAGGTCATCTG
This sequence comes from Okamejei kenojei, assembly GCA_035221665.1. Lineage (NCBI taxonomy): Eukaryota > Metazoa > Chordata > Chondrichthyes > Rajiformes > Rajidae > Okamejei > Okamejei kenojei. Next base: position 25,471,831 of record CM069144.1, on the reverse strand, counting down.
CTTCTTCCCCCATATGAATTATTTTATTTTCTCCTTAATAGGACCTTTGTCATGAATATGAAGGAGCGTAACTTTAGTTATATAGGAATATTTAATAGGAAAGGGGACAAATCAAAGTGTAAGATTAATGGATAACTTAAGGCTGTTTCAACTTTGTCAAATGTAGAAAAGAACTAGGTTCACCCGGTCTAACTATGACCTGCTTCCGTGTGGCTTCCAAGTGTTGAGTTATCATTTCGACAAGGTTTCTCCCCTCTCAGATTTCACACAAAATAATCATTCGCAAGGTGACTACTTTTGAGAGAGGTTGCATAAAACTTGACTAAGCAATTTATGGTGCTTGTAGGAGAGTTTATTAGAACTGTGAGCTTCTGATCAGAAGTAATTATCTCCAGCTACCAATGCAATCATATGCAATAGAAGAAATATGACGTTTTGACTACAGTTAGACACCAGCATTTGAGATCTTATTTTTCTGATCTGTATGATAGGAAATGCACGGAATCTTGCATTATATTTAAAGATGGTTTCGTTTATTTGCATCATTTTGTTAGCAATTGTAAGAATGGGCAACCATTGTTTTTTTCTTTCAAATGTCTTTCCCTCCTACTTCTCAGAGTTAACAGGACAAGCATCAACACAAGATAAAGGAACGCTCCGTTCACTCCCAAACTATGACAAAACCCCTCTTGCTTCACCTGGAGAAGTCCAAGGATGTAAATGGAAGGCATTTCTTTCTTCTGCTCCAACGAGTAGTTTAGTTTAGAGATACAGCATGTAAACAGGCCCTTCGGCCCACGGTGTCCGTGCTGACCAGCGATCCCCGTACACTAGCACTATCCTACACATGAGGGACAATTTACAACCTTTACTGATGCCAATTAACCTACAAACCTGTATGTCTATGGAGTGTGGGAGGATACTGGAGCACCCGGGGAAAACCCACGCGGTCATGGGAAGAATGTACAAACTACGAAAATACGGCGTAGTCAGGATTGAACCCGGGTCTCGGGCACCATTATGGGCTTGTCCCATTTGGACGACTCTTCAGGCGACTGCCAGGGACGAGCTTTAGTGGAATTCATCTACGACACCGAGCGACAACCTACGACATCACCTATGACAATCTACAGCTGACAGCAAAATTGTCACCACTGTCGCCGAACATTTTTCAACATGTTGAAAATTTTGCGGCAATCGCCTGAGGTCGCCCAAAAATCGCCTATGTGGGACAGTCCCATGAGGCAGCAACTCTACCGCTGCGCCAGCATGCTGCTCCTAAACTGTCCGATCCATTTGGATGCCATGCCATTGGATGCTGCCATAGGTTAGACTAGTACAAGGCTACCCTTACAGGAATTGCACTGATCATGAGCACCCACCATTAACACCTGCGGTTCCTTCTAGTGAAGAAGAATGGTCCTGTAAATCTTGGCCACTGTCATTTCTTCTTATCACTTGACAGGCAATTACAAAGAAAAATGTTCTCGGTGTTGAAACATAAATATTTCTCGTTCCTTTGAGGATAATAGGCTATGGCGATTTCATTAAGATGATTTGGTTGAAATTAGAATTAATGGTTTAATTAACAGAGATTAATCTAAACGATTAGATTCCATTGAAGTAATAAACTTAAACTCAGCAAGATATAGTAACTTAAACCTCTTTGTTGAGCTAATTTTCAACACATTCATTTTCTGTACTGTTTCCTGAATCTCAACAAGGTGTCAGGAATAGCTGCAAACACCATACAATGATTAATAATGGAAGAGACGGTAATTGAATTAAATCAGTTTATAAAAACAATTATCTTTTAGGACGAAGCGCGAGACAAGAGAAAATGTCTGCACTTAAAATTAAAACACTTTGAATCATAACAAGACACGAGCACCATTGTATTATATGAAAAATAACAGTGGTTTCAATCACTTAAAACCTTTGCAAGCAGCAGTAGGGCAGCTCTTTATCTGATAGGTGATGGCTTGCTCTCTGTTGTACACAACAGGAGGCGATAGTAATTAAATATTGCCGTCAGCTGATTGTAGCACTGGTTTCAGAGTGTCTGTGCTAATAGCAGCATCAGACAATGAAGCAGAAGTCAGAAGAGCACAACCCAATGCTGACACCAGAGACTGAGGTCATTTCACTCCATCGCTATTTATCCACATATTCTTACAATGTGCAGAGCTGTCCACCGTGCAGAAATATTGCCAGAGGCATTTGAAACGAGGGACATGATTCTCAGACCTTTTAATTAACATCTGAGAAATTATATATTATTTTGGAGAATGATTTGTGTCCAAGAAGAGATTCTCTTGAAATTGATATGTCACACGGGAAAACGCTATTAAACCTTTATCCAATTATTTGGAAATACCTATAGTTCGGCATCTGGCTCAGCAGATGATAATTGTTACTCTTCCTTTCCACTCACCAGGGCTCAGTTTCCATGCTCTCTTCTCACTCACTGGGGCCCCAGTTCCTGCACTCCCTTCACATTGACCGGGCCCCAGTTCCTGCACTCCTTTCCAATTCACCAGGGCCCCAGTTCCTGCGCTCCCTTCACATTGACTGGGCCCCAGTTCCTGCCCTTCTTTTCCACTCACTGGAGCCCTAGTTCCTGTGCTTCCCTTTCACACAGACCACATCTCCCTTGCTCCCTTCTCATTCACCGGGGCCCCAGTTCCTGCACTCCTTTCCAATTCATTGGGGCCCCAGTTCTTGCACTCCCTTTCCACCCATCGGGGCCCCAGTTTTGGCACTCCCTTTCCATTCACTCGGGCACCAGTCCCCACTCCCTTCCCATTCACTCGGGCACCAATCCCCCACTCTCTCCCCACTCACCCGGGCACCATTTTATATTCTCCCTTCCCACTCTCCAGTCCCAAGTTCTAAGCCGCTAATGATTTTACAAACCTTTTCAATCCTTTTGGTCATCTTTCCAAAAACGCAACAATTTTTTCTGGGTCACAATTTCCCACACACAAGGCCTGGCTGACTTTCTCTAATCACTCCTGGCCAATAGATCCTATCATACAAAATCCTCTCCAGTAACCTTCCCACAATTGATGTTGGGAGGATGATGTTGACCAGTTTGTTCTCACACAACAAGGAAGGAAACATGTTAAATCTGTGGCTGGGGGCTGAGGTGGGTGCCTGTGACATAACACTAGGAAATGAATAAAGAGGCAAGAGTGCTTTAATTATTATTATTATTATTTTTATTTTTATTTTTATTAGAAGTACATTACAGTAATATACGCCAAAAATAACATAATACATTTCATGTACCACTTCTTGTTTTAAACTTTAATAATAGGAAAATAACAGAAAAAAGAAGAAAAATAGAGAAAGTTAGATAAGATAGTACGTGCGTGAAAAAGTGAAAAGGAAGAGCCCGTAGAGACATAGAACGCGAGAAAGAATAAAAAATATATAAATTTTTTAAAAAAATTAAAAAGGGAAAGAGAAAAGTAGAAAAAAGAAAATATAAGAAAATAAGATAAGATAAGTTAAAAGGGATGTACCTACTTCCATATCTTTACACACCCCTCACCAGGTCCTTAATTATTATATATGTCAAAAATAGCACAATGAAATTCTTACTTGCAGTAGTATAGTAGGCATGCAGGTAGACCTAAGGTTTAAGTTACTCATGGAGAAACAGAAGAATAATTCCTTCAGAAATTAGAAAATAAGATAATTCAATGGGTTATTGGAGGATCTGGATGGAATACAATGGAACCGAAGATTGACAGGAATAGCTGTAATAGAACAGCAAAAGTTATTTCAGGAAATTATGTTTCAGGTCAGATATTTTCACGAGAGGCAAAGATACTGAACCACGGCCAGGAATTGTTGGATGACGACGAAGGTAGAAAATGTGGTGAAACACAAAAAAGAACATCTGCTGCATGGCATTAAAGTTTTCCAGTGAGAACAATGTGAAGTACAATAAGGTGAAACAAAATGCGAAGAGGGAAATAAGAACGGCAAAACGAATACGTGAGAGAATGGCAGTAAAAGGGAATCTCAACCTTTTTAACCAGCATGTAAATAGTAGGTAGCTGATAACAGCAGTGTTATTAGTGGCAATGAAGAGGAAATATGTTCAGAAACTCAAGGGTTGGACTGGAGTATTGGTACTCATGAAGGAAAAAGATGCTGACATAGTATGGAGACGTAGAAAAAGTGGAGGTAATATTAAGCATTTATCGGCAGGTTGCGCTGAAAAGGCTGCCCAGGCCGAGAGTTCAGAAGTTACCTGACCCATCCTGGGTTGCAAAAATAAACAGGATGACAATAGCAGATGGCTTGATATGACCCCTCTTCCTTGGGAGGGAGGTGCCACACGATTAGAAAGTGCAAAGTACCATACTGTATTCAAAAAAGAATGTAAGAGTATTCTCAGTAACAACAGACCAGTTTAATATTAGAGGTGGATGAGATTTCAAATACAATAATCAGGGGAAATAAATAATGGCCACCAGGAAAGGTTTGAGTTAATGAAGAACATTAATGAGTGTAAAAGATAGAACATGCTTGACTCACTTCATTGATATGAAGGGCAATTTAACAAAGAAGGTTGATGAAAGGAAAGTGATGCCCGTTATGGGTTTCGAGGAGGCATTTGAAAAATTACCACATAAAAGCGGGCAGACAAAATAAGGGCTCGTGAAGTGGGAAAGTCTCCGTCATCCTGCTGAGAAAATGCCGAAACAACAGAAATATGTGAATCATGCTGAGCAGTAGTTTTTGTGTCTAGATTTGTGAACAGTAGTTTTGCTCAAGGGCCTGTGCTGAAATCACTGCTTTTTTAATGTGTATAAACAATGTGTCTTTGGAATACAGAATAAGATTTCTAAATTTGTCAATGAAACTAAACGTGGAATCGTTTGGAGATAAAGCCATTTGACTGCAACAGGGTTCAGAGAGACAGGCAGAATGAGCAGACAAGTGACAGATGGAATTTAATGCAGGGAAATGTGAGGTGATGCATTTTGGCAGAAGGGGTGGGAAGAAAAAAACGCAGACAATTGCACAGTTCTAAATAGTGTGCAGGAACACAGGGAAGTGAGCATTCGTGTGCATAGATCTTCGAAGGTGACAGATGAAAGAGGAGTTAACAGAGCACAGTGTATCTTGAACACATAAATAGAGTTCCGAACGCAAGAATGGAAAAGTTAAGCTGAAACTTCAGAAAACTTAGGCATCGCATTCAACACTGATAATCATGCTACAGAACATAAGAACATGAGATAGACACAAAAGGCTGGAGTAACTCAGTGGGTCAGATAGCATCTGTGGAGATCAGACCCGCTCAGTTACTCCAGCCTTTTGTGTCTCTCTTCGATTTAAACCAGCATCTACAGTCCCTTCCTACACATAAGAACATGAGAACTAGGAGCACGTAAAAACCGTATGGTCTCTCTAATTTCTCTCTACCATTCAGTAAGACTTTTGAGATTGTTCTGATCTTGGTCTCAGCTCCATGTTGCTGTTCAATTCCAATCACACTTGCCTCCCCTATAGACAAAAGGTCCGTCTATCACAGCCTTGAATGTATTTAGTGCTTCAGGAAAGATGCCCAGGTCTTTGACAGAGTGCAGAGAATTACCAGATTGGTTCTAGGGAAGAGGATAGGTTGGAGAAGATAGGGTTGTTCTTGGGACAAAGGAGTTTGAGGAAGTTTTCATTGTGATAGATAGGATAGACAAGATAGATGAAGAAAATCTCTTCCCATTAGTTGATTGTACAAGGACAGGGTGACATAGATTTAAGACAATAGATAAAGAGGGAATTTGAGGGAAAAAAAATGTCATGCAATGATTGGCAAAAAAATGGAACTTGCTGCCTTCAAGAATAATGGAAACAAACTTGATATATTATTTCAAAAAGCAATTTGGTTTAGAGATACAGTGTGGAAACAGTGCCCACCAAGTCCATGCCAACAATCAATCACCCATACACTAGTTATGTTATCCCTCTTTTGCATCTTACACACTAGAGGAAATATTGCAGAAGCCAATGAACCTACAAACCTGCAAGTCTTTGGAATGTCGGAGGAAACCAAAAAACCTTGAGAACACGGTCACAGGGAGAACATACACGCACCGTATAGAGAGCACCCATTAGGTCCCTGGTGCTGTAAGGCAGCACCTCTACTGCTGCACCATCGTGCCGTCCTGCATCTGCTCCCATAACGCTTTCCACTCCAAAATATTCAAGATGTCCACTTTTTTTTAGTAACTTCCAGAGTACATCTGATGTAGGAAGGAACTGCAGATGCTGCTTTACACTGAAGATAGACCCAAAATGCTGGAGTAACTCAGTGGGGCAGGCAGCATCTCTGGATAGAAGGAATGGGTGACGTTTTGGGGTCAAGACCCTTCTTCAGACTGAGAGTCAGGTGTCTTCTGGTGTCTTCCTTCAGTCCAATCCAGAGATTCCAACTTGGCTCCTAGCCCCACAAATGATTGGAGCATAATAACACCCAATCAATGGTGAAAACAATCGTCAGTTGTTTCATTTGAATAAAAGTTGTAAATGCTGAAGAGGCCGGCAGCAACTGAGTAGAGAGAAACAGAGCAAGCATTTCAAGTGGATGACTTTCCATCAGAATGGTAGTTCCCGATAACCCCTCCCAATATTTGCGATGAGAGGTTGTTTAGTAGGGAAACAGCTAGGAAACTGGAAGGACAAGGCACATAGAGAGGCAGGTCTGCAAGGAAGTAGACCTTATGAGGAAATAATCACAGAGGGTCCAAGGCCTAAGAGGAAAAAACTGTTTGAGTGGAGATAAATAATTGATAATTGGTAGCAAGCATTCAAAGTTCCCTGGGCCTTGGACAGACACCCTTGTTGACGATTGGATGTATATTTAATTTTCAATGGAAATGTTGCAAGGTCAAAGGTTTTTATCTTGAAGATGTATATCAGCACCAAACATTCCAATTTTAATGAATTTACAGAATAGCTGAACAAGCAAAAAATTGTACATTTTAGATGACGGTTCTCTGCCCAGCAAAACATTTCACTGTATTGCACGTTTGTTTCATTATGTACTAGGACATCTCTGCCCCACTGACACCCACAGCTGCCTTGACTACATCTCCTTTCCTCCCGCCTCGTGTAAGGATGTCATCCTTTACTCTTAATTTCTCCGTGATCACTGCATCTGCTCGCAAGATGAGGATTTGCACTCTAGGATATCCAAGATTTTACCTCTTTTTTTCAATAAACGTGGTTTCCCCCCTACAGTGGCGATAGCCATCACCTGTGTCTCCTCTGTTTTTTGCAATTCTGCTCTCACTCCCCCTCCCCCAGACAGAACAAGGATAGAGTTACCCTGGTCCTCACCTTTCACCCCAGCAGCCTCCGCATGCAACTCAGCATTCTCTGCCATTCCTGCCACAACATGATTCCACTATCAGTCAAATGTTCCCACCCACACCCCTTTTCACTTCCTGTAGAGACCTCTCTCGCTGCAACTCTTTGGTTGACTCATCCCTCCTCACACAACCCACTCCCTCCTCAGGTACTTTTCCCTACAACTGCAGACCTAGTAACACCTGTCCCTAAACTTCCTTATTAATTGCCATCCAGGGGCCCCAACAGCAGTCCACATGCAACAGAGGTTCACTTGAATTCCATCCAGCCTCATTGATTGCATTTGGTGCTCCCGATGTGGCCTCATCTACATTATCGAGTCCAAGCGTAGACTAGGCAACTGTTTCATCATACCGACCTTTCTGTCCTTTGCCTCCTCCACTGCCAGCGTAAGGCCACACACAAAATGGAAGACCACCTCATATATTGTTTGGTTAGACTACAAACCAATGGTCTCAAAATCAAATTCTTCAATTTCAAGTAATACCAACTACCCCCTATTCTCCTTTCTCCCCCTCTCCCCCCCCACCCCCCCCCCCCCCCACACACACACACCACTCCAGTACACATGCATTGCTCAACTACCCTGGTCACCCTGTTCCTGTCCATACATTCATCTTCCATCCCTCCCATCTCAGAATCTCTAATTTCCCTTTATTTCCCCTCCCCACTGTCCTCTTCCACCCAGATTCCTGCCTCTGGTTTTACATTTCACTCCTACTCTATTTCGCTTGATCTGACACCTTTTCACCTCTTTTTAACTTTTGTCGCTATCTTCACCCCTCTGCCAATCATGCCACACCCTCCCTATTCACCTGTATCCACCTATCACTCGCCAGGCTTTACTCCACTCCTACCCCTCTTTTCCAACTTTCTCCCCCATATTCCATCAACTAGAAGATGGGCGCTGACCCGAAATGCCGTCTGTTCATATCCCATATCCCTCCAGAGATGCTGCCTGACCTGTTGAGTTCCTCCAGCGATTTGTTTTGTTTTGCACAGGGTTGCAGAATCTGCAGTCTCTTGTGCCTCCAAGGCATCGCTGCCACTTACCAATGGAGATATCGTGAAAGATTGATGGTTAACAGCATTTGAAAAGTTGTGTTTGCTGGAGCTGCAAACTTTTAAGTCAATTTGAATCGTACAATTGTTCAGTAGTATGTCAGATCTGAGAAATGGCACAATATGTTAGCAGAAGGATCAAGTAAAATAGTTTACGCTCTTCTTCCTTGCAGCAGATGAAACAACTGACTGCTTAGATGCAACTCAGTTGGCAGTGTTTCAAAGTGGTGTAATGAATGTTTGAGGTTTACAAAGAACTAGTGGGACTGGCAATGCTTTCAGGGAAAACAACAGGCATGACTTGATTATTAACGTCCTGAATAAAATTGAGCCGTTGTAGCATGAGAAATCTGGTTGGCATTTCAACAAATGAAGCACCACTTATGAAAAGAAAGCCTAATAGAATGACTCTACATCTCAGACAATTTCAAGGGTGACCAAAAGGATCAACTCATAAATGGCAGCAGGCCCCGAGTGGGGTAGATCTTGGTTCAAACATGTAAGGTTCAGATGGCTTCCCGCTGCAGCCTGGTAACTCGGTGGGAAGTCTTTTTCCAGGCTCCACGATCTCAATGCCTCAGTGATGGGTGTGGAGAAGCCCGGATCTGAGCCCGGATCGGAGCCCGGATCGGAGCCCGGATCGGAGCCCGGCTGGGGCCTCGTGGGTCGGCAGGAGGGGCCTCGCCTCGCGGCTCGGAGCCTGGGTTGGCGAAACGGCCGACGGGGCCCGCAGCTGGGGCCTGAGTTGGCACCACGGAGACCTCAGGAGAGGACTGGTGCTATCAGCGTTCGATAAGCATAGGGGGGAAGGGAAAACAATGGGGACTCGGTATGGGGGACTGCCGTGAAGAACAATGGAGGACCCGGCATGGGGGGACCGCCGTGAGGTACGGTGCGAGAACAAAAGGGGACACTGTGTGGGGCGGGAGCACTAGTTTTACAATCCTATGCCCAGGGAATAAGCCTGCATTTGTTTGTTTGTTCGTTCCAGTTAAGGCTCTGTGCACACGGCAGGCAGCCAATTGATATCTTGCTTGTATTTTTTTTCACTTTTTTCCTTCACTTTTCACTTTTTCAATTTTAATTTAATTTGAATTTTAAGTTTTCGTGTACCTTGTTGTGTGTATGACTGTTGGCAGACCAATTTCCCTCCGGGGATGAATAAAGTTCTAACGTATCATATCGTATCGTAATGAATGGTGCTGTCTCCATTGCCAACTTCACAAAATCTCAGTAACTCCATCACCACCAATTTTGAATCAACTGATGCCTTGCGTTGCTTGGTCGAACAGAAATTCTTTTTATCCCCCAAAATAAACTTTTCATAAAATATATACACAACAAGATAGACACAAAATGTTTCAGTATCTCAGCGGACAGACAGCATCTCTAGAGAAAAGGAATAGGTGACGTTTTGGGTCGAGATCTTATTTCCCAGACCTATTCCTTTTCTCCATAGATGCTGCCAGAGGAAGAAGGATCTTGAACTGAAACATCACCTACAGTATTCCTGTTCTCTAGAGATGCTGCCTGACCTACTGAGTTACTCCAGTATTTATATCTATCTTCAGTGTAAACTAGCATCTACAATTCTTTCCCACACATATAGAAAACGAGATCTGTGCAAAAACTCTTCCGTCATTCTCTGCGGCTATACATACATTCATTAGCATTATATTTGGTAATGTTCACAGAACCAATCATCATACCAGGTACCCTTGCCACTCATGCAGCCCCCTTGGGGGATATCCCATCCCTCGTTTGAGGGGCGTCTCCACCACACCCTGCCCCCCCAATGTGCAGCAGCAGAAATATCCAAGACTGTGGTCCTCCCCCACAGAGCCTTGGCGTTGGCTGCACCCACGTTTCAGTGCGTCCCTCAGCATCCCTCGTCCATCCTGCAGTATGGAATGGGCCAGTCGGCAACATTTCCTAACAGCTATCTTACTGTGCTGGGAGACTAACAAGGAAAATATTGGTCTCCCAGCCTACAACCTAACCCACATCTATTGATCTGTCAAGTGACTGGCCTTTCTTTACCCTGTACCCACCATCACCATCCCACCCATCATTAATCCCAAACCCTCTAACAACCACCAATCCCTCCAACAATTGATTCCACCCCCAAATATTATTTTATTCCTGCTCCACAATGACAGAGTACGAGTAGGAACAAAATAATATTATCTTACCTCTCATCAATCCATAGTGGTCAAATCGTACTCCAACTCCTGTACAATTGATACACTTCCCTTACATGTCTCTTCTTATGTTCATGTGATACAAGCAGAATTAGGCCATTTGGCACATCTTCTACTCCGCTAATCAATCAAGGCTGATTTATCTTTCCCTCTTAACCCCATTCGCATGCCTTCTCCCCATAATCCGTGACACCCACACTAATCTAGGATCTGTCTATCTCTGTCAATCTCTGTCTTAAAAATATCCATTGTCGGCCTCCACAGCCTTCTGTGGCAATGAATTCAACACAACAGATTCACCACCCTCTGACTAAATTTCTTAAGGAGATGAGGAGGGATTTCTTTAGTCACATTTTTCCACAAACCATAATGCCACCACAACCCATGCCTGCTCATTGTGCAAAGCAAAGTCCTGCAAAGACTTGGATCTAGAGCACTACTTAATGTCCCATTACTGTGCCCTGTGCAATGATTATTGGCCCATAACAAACCACCCATGACTTTGATGAGCTAGATAACATCAAAATGTGTTTACACAGATTTGATAACAAGATGGGAACTAAGGTGGTTACTGATATTCTACTGAGATTTTTTTTTTCAAGTTTCCTGCATGTAACAGGGAGACTTACACGGCAGATTGTATCTGCTCTCAGATGCTACCTGGTCTGTTCTGCACTTTCTATTTTCAGTTTGGCCACAACTTTGTTCCCAATAGTTTAATTTACAAATAGGTTAGTTCAAAAGGATATGGTGCAATGTATTCATTAAACAGTGTGTGCTTATACTGAAAAGGGACATGATTTATCAAACAATGAGGCCAGATAGTTTTATTAGATTTTACTGTAACTTGGATAACTCTCTAGTAATGAAGTGCTGACATCCAGTTACTGTTCTTTCATAGTTGACTCTTTTGGGAAGTGTTGTCATCACATTTCCTTCAGAATAATGAGCATCCAACTGTTCTCAGGTGGCTAAAGAAAGGCCTTCATTGGTTCTTCAAACACAGCTTTTTTTGTGCCAAGAAAATAAAGCAACTGAAAAGATAACTATCGTATCCTACTCTCGGTCTTGGAAATTTTGAATCATTAGTCCATGCAATTGTGCAAACACAAATGAAAGCAAGGACAAAGAATGATGACTAAACAAACTGATTTGCTTCTTAGAGTAATGAAGGATGAGTTGCAATAACTGGTGCATCAAAGCTTTTGTTCTTGCCTTTCATTGAAAATCAAGTTGATTCAGGAATAGACCAGAAAGGTGGAAAATAATAAATATATGTGCTCTTAATGGACCTGTTATTACTTTTGTCAATCTTAATTTAGAATATCCCTCCTGGGATAAATAAAGTTCGATCATATTGTATCATATATAGAACAGAACAGAAAAAAGTACAGCACAGGAACAGGACTTTTGGTTCACAATGTCTGTGCCAAAAAAGATGTCAAGACAGCCTAATTTCATCCACCTACACATGATCTGTATTCCTCCTTTCCTTGCATATCCATATGCCTATTTAAAAGCCTTATAAATTCCACTATCACATCTGCCTCCACCACCACCTCTGGCATCCCATTCCAGGCAGTCACCACTCTTTGTGAAATAAAAGCTTGCCCCACATATCTCCTTTAAACTTTGTCCCATTCACTTCAATGCAATTCCCTCTAGTATGACATTTCCACCACGGGAAAAAGGTTTTGACTATCTACCCTATCATTGCTTCTTATAATTTTGTATACCTCTATCATGTTTCCCCTCAACCTCTAGAATTCCAGAGAAAACCATCCAAGTCTAGCCAACCTGTGGAGGCATTGATAGTGATATTTCAGGAATCACTAGAGTCTGGAATGTTTCCAGATGATTATAAAATTGCCAATATTACCACGCTGCACAAAAAGGGAGCAAGGCAGAATAGTAGGAACTGTAGGCCGGTTAGTCTGACTGGTTGGTAAGATTTTAGAGTCCATTATCAAGAATAAAGTAGTCTGAAGAAGGGTCTTAACCCGAAACGTTACCCATTCCTTCTCTCCAGAGATGTTGTCTGTCCTTCTGAGTTACTCCAGCAATTTGTGTCTTTTGCAGGAATGGAATAATGAATTTATTGAATCTGAAGAAGGGTCCTAACCTGAAATGTCTCATATCTATTTTCTCCAGACCCCGACCAGTTGTTACGCCAGCACTTTGTGTCTATCTTTGATATACGTAAACCCAGCATCTGCAGTTCCTTCTTATTACTTCTTATTTCTTTTTTTTCTTTTGCCTTGTGCAAGAGATCTGGTGTTTGATGTCACCATGTTTTTAACGCCATTATTTATGTATATGATTTCTCTAACAATTTATTTTCTATGGATCTGTGAAGATTTCCTTGGTTAAGTATTCCTGGGTAAATTAAAAACATGTTTACAACCACCAAGGAATACCAAAATAATGTAATTTTCCCTATCACGTTGACAATGTTGTTACAGGAAACAATCAAAACAACTTTCTCTCTCCCAAATCTCCAATAATTCTTGTTTCTTTTAACATTTCCTGTAAGGTCCTCAAAAAAACAGTGAACTCTGGCATTGCAGCATCAAGGCAAATTCCTTGTATATATACACACTTGGCTAATAAAATGTATTCAATTCAATTCAATTCAATAATTTTTTTTGAACCAAGCTCTGCTAGTCCACTGGAATGGCTTGACACAAATCAGTGAACCCAGGCAGTAAAATGTTATTTATAAGACGTTCTCTGAATGTGGTGCCAAAATACATCTTCACTTACAAGCCTTACTAGTTAATTGAAACCTTTCAGGTAACATCTTAATTCTCATTCCTGAGAAAGATGAACAAACATGTTCCCGGCTCTGAGGGATTCAATTATTAAGTAAATGTTGCTGCTTTCTTGCGAGATGAAGGTCATATTTGTACATTAAAATAACTTCTATCTCAACTTTATAATTAGAGTTGTGCCCTGTGATGCTAATGTTGGATTATTTTTCTGCAACATTCAATTCAATTTAAATACCATTTAGCTGTATTTCACAAATGTCATTATTTCCCTATCACTTTTCAGCTTAAATTAACATACAATCAACATACAAGGATCCCTTTGGCTTTAAATGGACCAACATTATAGAATGGCAAAGTGGAAAAGTAAATGGGGTCATCCCAAATGGGACAGGTAGGTAAGGTAATTAAAGAGTCTATAGAGTCTATAGAGTCATAGAGTGGTACAGTGTGGAAACAGGCCCTTAGGCCCAACTTGCCCACACTGGCCAACATGTCCTAGCTACACTAGTCCCACCTGCCCATATCCCTCCAAACCTGTTCTGTCCATTTACCTGTGTTGGGATAGTCCCAGCCTCAACTACCTCCACTGGCAGCTTGTTCCATGCACCCACCACCCTTTGTGTAAAAATGTTACGTCTATTAAATATTTTCCCCTTCACCTCTGCTCCTCGATTCACCTACTCTGGGTAAGACACTCTGTGCAGTTCATTCTACCAAATTCATTATAAATTAATTATGAACTTACTGAACAGGAAACTGATGAGTTTCGATTGGTGACCTGATTTACACATAAGAAATTCTATGTGGCATTCATTTGAACAACCATTCACATATCCATCTGCCCGTTTATACATTTCACCTTACTTCATTGACATAAACCATTGACATTGACTCTACATTGATTTCGATGAACTATAAAATAGGACAGGCATTTGACCCCATCAATTCCCATTGACTCTGGGTGGGTCGTTAAAGCCCAGCTGCGCCCCCATCACAACAAACCCCTGCTTCTTTCTGAGGCATTTGCAGAAATCAAAAATAGTTTTGCGCTAAATGGTCTTGCACAGTGCACCAATATTAGCTATTATGAGAATGGTTGTCTGTCCATCTGTGCAACCATGCCCAATTAATGCATTCAGTTGCAAGAACTCATAAAGCAGCTGTTATTCACAGGATCCACTGCTAAAAGTCGCATGCTGAGCCCACTGACTTCATGCAGTAAGTGGCAGTATGGACATGGGAACAAGTCCCCCTCGTCTTCGATAGTAATCATACTGAGTGGTAAGAGACATGAACACTCATGGAATGGACCAGAGTAATCAGTGGCTACACTTCAGAGGAAGAAGAAATCATTTCCAATTTAGTAAAAAAGAAACAAAGTGCTGGAGCAACTCAGCTAGCCAGGCAGCTTCTCTGGGGAACATAAATTGGTGATGTTTCGGGTCGGAACCCCTCTTCAGACTTATTATTGTTGGGGGGGGGGGGGGGGGAGGTGAGAAAGCTAGGAGAGATGTGGAGGCAGAACCAAGCATGATGAGTGATAGGTAGATTTGGGTAATGGGGGTTTTGATAGGCAAACAAGGGCCAGAAATAAAAAGACAAACAAATGTGAGACAAGGATAGAGGAGGCACAAATTGTGAAGCTAAAAGAAGGAATATTCGTGGAAAGGGATGGGAAGAGGAGAAAGGGAGATATTGGTGTAAATCCAGGAAGGAAAAGGGTGGGAAGCATCTGCAGTTTTTTTAAATTGTCTCATCTCAACGTTTCGCTGAAGAACTACACTTGGTCCGCCAAGGCCTACAGGATCTCTCGGTTACTAACCGTTTCAACTTCCCTTCCCATTCTGACATTTCTGCCCTGGGTCATCCCCGTTACCAGAGTGAGGCCACACATAAATTGGAGGAACGGCACCTCATATTTTGCTTGGGTAGTTTACAACCCAGTGGTATGAACTAATTGGTCTTGGTCTTTTCTTGCCTCCTGTTCTTCAATCCCACCCACTCGCTACTTAGAGTCATAGCGTCATAGTGATACAGTGTGGAAACAGGCCCTTTGGCCCAACTTTCCCACACCAGCCAACATGTCCCAGCTACACCAGTGCCACCTGCCTGCACTTGGCCCATGTCCCTCCAAACCTTTCCTAATCCATGCACCCATCTAACTTTCTTAAACGTTGGGTTAGTCCCAGCCTCAGCTACCTCCTCTGGCAGCTTGTTTCATGCACCCACCATCCTTTGTGTGAAAAAGTTACCCCTCAGACTCCTAGTAAATCTTTTCCCCTTCACCTTGAACCTATGTCCTCTGGTCCTCGATTCTCTTACTCTGGGCAAGAGACTCTGTGCATTTACCGGATCTATGCCTCTCATGATTTCATACAACTCTATGAAATCATCCCTCATCCTCCTGCTCTCCAAGGAATAGAGAACTAGCCTACTCAACCTCGCCTTATTGCTCACACCCTTTGGTCCTGGCAACTGGAGTTCTGTCTGTCCTGGCAGTCTGAAGAAAGGTCACGATCTGAAACGACATCCTTCTTTTTTCTCCACCGATGCTGGTTGACCTACTGAATTACTCCAACACTTAGTGTCTATCTTTGGTATGAACCAGCATCTGCAGTGCTTTGTTCCTTCATTTGAACCGTAACTGATCCTGAGCATGGAACGACAGAAGAGTGAATCTCAGGAGCCGCAGTAAATCTGTAGCTAGGCAAGGGCTGAATCACCAGAGGCCGAGCAAGACATCAAACTAAAATATGAATAATACTAATGGAAGAAAACACATACTGCCAATGCTGATTTTCAAGAGATAGGAAGAATTTAGAATTCTTACATATGCAGTGTCACATCTCCAAGGGTTTTGTCATCTTTCATTAGATCAAATTGACACAGAAATGTATCACATGGCAGTTTTTTGCTAATTATATTTCAGTCCTCAGTGCACCAGCGTGCCCCAGGAAGATAACTGTAAAGTACTTTAGAAACTCCTGTCCCACTGCTTCTCGGAGTAGAGATGAACTCCAGCCAGAAATCAAATAACCAATTTTGAATTTCCCAACTGATCGTGTTGTGCTTTCAATTTTGCCATCCATAGGTACAGCACTGTGCCAACATGAAGCCCAGGTAGGTCAGGAGGATTCAAGTATGACCCAGTAGACTAATTTTCTCTGATTAAATTTCTATTAGTATTTTATTTTATTTTAATTATTTAATTCATAGACTCATACAAGCACAGTGTATTATGCTTGCTGAGTATTACAGAGCTGTCAGATGTTCACAGATTAATTTCAGGGTTTAATTTCCTCTGCACAGCAAAAACAAATTAATGAATGCATTAAGGAAGCAAAAACAAGATATAGCAAGGATGAGTTAGTCATTCCGCAAGGAGGAAGCATATTCCTTGGAGTATCTGATTTTTGACACTTATGATATCTGAACCACAGCATCAGCTAATAAATGGTTCTTTAGAGGAGGTGACAACAGTGCTTGTATGGGGTAACAAGGCAAAAAGCAGCACTAATCTTTGGGAACTTAATGAGGCCAAATGGAGTGAGTTGAATTGGAAAAAAAATGCCATTGTTGGAATGGACTACTCACCTGAATGGTCTGCTTTATAGTTGTGCACTGCAGCTTTGTAAGCATACATTATTCTCACATTCAGAGATTCTCCTTCTACTTGTTTTTTTGTTAAAACTCTTCTCTGAGTTCAAGTGCCACAGTTTGGATGTATGCGATGATTAAATGAAAAAAACTCATTTTATTGTTGAAGATAGAAACAAAATGCTGGAGTAACTCAGCAGGTCAGGCAGCATCTCTGGAGAAAAAGAATAGGTGACGTTTCGGGTCGGGTCAACTTAACCCGTTGAGTTACTCCTGCATTTTGTGTCCATCTTCGATGTAAAGCAGCATCTGCAGTTCCTTCTTACTCCTTTTTTGTTGTTGTTTTGTTAAAACTCTGCTCTGAATTCAAGAACCATAATTTGGATGTATGCAGTGATTAAACAAAAAGGAACTCCTTTTGTCCAGAACCCCAATCTTCAATAGCTTTATGTAATCTATGGGAACCACATGAAAAACAACCTCTACGCCTCCATGCCGCCGTATAATAACAGTTGTAGCTGTAACTGACCAGGTCTTCCTGGTTGTGTCAGTTAATGTATTTAGCCCTTTTATCAATGGGAATGTTCCTTTGTTACCTGAACTGGATTCATATGCCTCTTGTATGTATGTCTCTGAAACTATATCTGAAGGTAAATCAAACAAATAATGGGTGAGACAAGGTCAGTCATAAATCATTAAGCTATTTTACATCACCTCAAGGTGAAAATACAAAACAGCTGTTATCATTCAGCATACTGAATTCAATCTTTGTTAATGGCATGAAATTCTGTGCTACAAATTTATCTTTGTATATTTGTGTGGAGAGAAAGTCTCGTTACCAGATGCTACTATATTGATGGATCTTCTTTATTGATTTCAATACGATTGGCTTCCAATGACCCTTCAGCATTTCACACCACTTAATCTCACCCTGGTGGCACAGTGGCTCAATAAGCGCCAGAGACCTCAGTTCGATCCGGAATACCGGTGCTATCGGTACAGAGTTTCCATGGTCTCCCTGTGAGCACGTGGTTTGTCTCTGGGGTCTGCGGTTTCCTCCCACATTCCAAAGACATACAAGTTTGTTGGTTAATTGGCTTTGATTTAAAAATTGTAAATTGTCCCTAGTATATAGTGCTAGTGTACGGGGTGATCAATGGTCAGCGCGTGCCAGGGGGACGAAGTGCTTATTACCACACAATATCTACATCTCTAACGTCTAAAGTCAACATTTTATTTAACACATTTAATTAACCTCATAGCTTTCCTGTTTCATTAAAGAAACATACTCCCTACCAATGAAATCTTTGATTGTCTCGGTTTACCTCTCTTCAGAAATCGTGACACAAAATAAATGAAACAACTTTCAAACACAATGTTACATTATTTTTCAAGGAGCCTTGAACATCTTTGAAGCATTTACTCTGTCCACCTGGAAATCCTTACATTACAGAACTAAAAGTGAGTCATTTGGAAATCTAGTGTCAAGCACGCTGACAAGGTTGCCTGTCATAAGGCCGTAATATCATAAGTGATGGGAGCAGAATTAGGCCATTCAGCCCATCAAGGCTACTCAGCCATTCAATCATGGCAGATCTATCTCTCCCTCCTAACCACATTCTCCTGCCTTCTCCCTATAACCCTTGGTACCTATACTAATCAAGAAATTGTCCAATGGAGCATGGTCGAATGTGATCAAAGTCCTGGGGATATTGGCCAAAGATAGGGTGCTAATGTTGGTTTGTCAATCCTACCAATGGGTTTGGAAGATATGCTGTTGTGAGTGTTGATGATACATTTCTAGTGCATGAAGCACACATGAGGGTAATGATCGCTGCTGCTTGGTTCATGATTTCTGTATTGGGATTCCCTCAGTATGCCAAGGACTATGCATGTACACTGGAAGGGAAAAGTAAGTAAGTACGTTTATTGGCCGTATTCACATACAAGGAATTTGCCTTGGTGCTCTGCCCACAAGTAACAACATGACATAGTGACAGTTACGAATGACTCAGAAAACACTAAACATTCATAATAATAAGACATTAATGATAAAACACCATTGATCAAGCATGTGAACCAACACAATACCAGATCAAAGGGAGGCTACAGATTTTTGGCTGTTGAGTAGAGCAACTACTCGTGGATAAAAACTGTTTTTATGTCTGGCTGTGGCAGCTTTGACAGTCCGGAATCGCCTTCCAGAGGGAAGTGATTCAAAGAGTTTGTGGCCAGAGTGAGAGGGGTCAGAGATGATCTTGCCCACTTGCTTCTTGGCCCTTGCAGTGTACAGTTCATCAATGGAAATAGATAGTGTCAGTTATGTCACAGAGATCCTTTTATCTTCCATGTTAGAGGTAAAGTCCATGCTCTTTATTCAAGACTCAAGAGTGTTTTACTGTCATGTGTTCTGAAATGGAACAATGAAACGCTTACTTACAGTCAAAGAATCAGCACTGATTTGATCTCTGCCTCTGAATTTCATCTATCCCCAGAAGCACCTTCTACCAACCAATCTATATCTTCTTTCTTTACTATCCTATCACTATTTAGTGGAAGTCCCAGTTTTGTGTCATCAGCAAAATTGGAAACTGTGCCTTGAACACACAAATCCAAATGATTAATATATATTAAGAAAAGCATTAATATCCAATCCCTGGGGAATTCCATTCTAAGCTTCCCTCTGTTCTGTGACCTTTCACTTGCACCGCTATTTCTTATAACTTCATTAATTTTCAATCCGTGGTACAGCAGACCTTTTTATTTCATAGCCTTTGGTCTTAACCACAAGCTTATTACTTGGCACCTTATCAAATGCCTTTTGTCAGTCCATACTCTACATCAACAGCATTTTCCTCATTGACCTTCTTCATCACTTTATCAAGTATCACTATCAATGTATTTATTCACAATTTGACTTTTGCAAATGCATACTGGCTTTTCTGAATCAATACACAGTTGTCCAAGTGGATCCAAATTCAGCCCTGACTATTTTGTCTTAAACTTCCCCCACTACCATTATCAAACTCGATAGATATAACTGAAAGACTTTTTAAAAGCAGGCTACGACAAAGTTAAACCCATAAAATCAAACTTCAGATAGATAAATGCATTTAATACAGAACGTCTGTGTCTGTGTGCATGTCTATCTGTGCCTGTCCATATCCCTCTCTGTGTCTGTGTCTGACCCTCTCTCTGTACGTATGTCTATCCCTGACCCTGTTCATCTATCTGCCCCTCTCCCTGTCCCCCTCCGCCTGTACCCTCTGCCTGTACCTCTGTCTGCCCTTGACCCCATCCCTGTCCCCAGCCCTATCCCTGTCCTTCTCCATGTCCCTCTGTCTGTACCCTCTGTCTGTGCCTCTGTTGTGCCTGTGACCGTACCTCTGTCTGTCCCTGTCCCTCTGTCTGTATCATGCATGTACCTCTGTCTGTAACTCTGTCTGTGCCTCTGTCTGTGCCTTTCCCTTTCCCTCTGTCTGTGCCTCTGTCTGTCCCTGTTTCTGTGCCCGTGACTGTGTCTGTGCCTCTGACTGTCCCTCTATCTGAGCTTCTGTCTGGCTGTGTGAGAAGGGGGGGGGGGGGGGGGGGCAGAGGGGTCTAACCTACAAGTTAATTGCAGAAGGGAAAGGTTCATACTCTAATGCAGCTGAATTACAGTTTGCAATATATAAGCATTTTAATAAAGATGAAATGTTGTGCAAGTTTGGGATTGCTCTTAGATAGCCCATATTTACACAATCAAGAGAGAACCGGGTCCATACATGAGGAAGAAAGGAATGGAAGAATGTGCTCAAGTGAAGGGGAAATAAAGCAGAGCTATCATTACATACACATCAAAAACTTCAAAGGTAGAGTACAGAGGCTGGCTGGTACTGTTATTCCTTTAATGCACAAAGGAAAGGTAAAATAATTCCAGGGAATAATAAATTAGGTCACTTAATGTAGTGGCCAGAAAGTTATGGAAGCTGTACTCAAAATTGCAATGGAAAAACATAAAGAAAGTTGACATTTAATATAGTGAGCACAGATTTCAGAAGGGAAGGTCATGCTTGATCAACTTAATTGAATTCTCTGACTAAGTAACAGAAAGAGAAGACAAGAGTAATGTAGTGTTAGATATTGAAAAATATTTGAAACAGTGATAATGGGTCCATTTTTGGAGGGAATCCAAAACTAGATTTCAAAGATATAAGGTAGTCACTGGAACGTTTCTTTACCCAAGTAATCCTACTCAATGTCTGAAGGAGGCAAGTAGCATTGATGCATTTCAGGGAAACTAGCTAACTATGTAAGGGAGAATGATGTTAGGGTTGAATAAAGAAGAATGGCAAGAGTCTCTTCAGGAACATAAACATCGACTTAATTTGTTAGATCAAGTGTATTTTCCCCATGATATATCCACCATATGATATTAAAATTTGCTCAGAATATTTGTGCCCACATTTGGGTATATTAGACTGACACAAACTGGATATCATTCTGTTGGTGGAACTGGATGCTGGGTGTGTTGTTCAATGTGGGATCTGATGCTGGGATGAAGGCTGGACGTAACTTTGGGCACATGGGGCATCCATGTAGAATGTTTGGAAACCCGATAGGAAAAGGGAATTAGAAACCAGGATATTGTATTGAGTTTGATTTTCCAAGGTCCAGGAAGGATTCTAGTGTGCAGGAATGAACTGCAAATGCTGGGTTAAACTGAAGATAGATTAAAAAAGCCAGAGTAACTCAGTAACTCAGGAGGTCAGGCAGCATCTCTGGAGAGTATTGATCCCTGTTTTCTGCATCGGATCAGCGAACTGCTCCTCCCTCAAGCAGCAACATTCAATCTTGAACACCATCATAATCTCTGTTGCCGCTATGTTGCTGCTTACCAAAGCAAAAAAAAAAAGAGAAAATAATTGTCTGTTCATTCTCTTATGAAAGCAACAAATGTTCAAACAACGACAATGCTTTCTACAAAGATATATCAGAAGTCATACCATAGATGCATCTATCCTGCAACGCCCTCTGGGACCTTACTTGAATAAGGTTACTCTTCATCTAAACTCGTAGGAATGCAGGGCCAAACTATTTTGTTTCTTAATAGGACAACCCTCCAATTACAGACATTAACCTGATGTTCCGAGTCACCTTCGTATTGCCTCCAATGTTATGGTCATGTTTTTTAGGTAAGGGGACCAAAACTATGCAGTATTCCAGGTGACACCTCACCAACTCCCTATGGAGGTTTATAAAATTATGAGTTACTAGACTAAGTGGGACCCGTTGGGCTGGTCCCCCATTGCAATATTCCACTTCCCCACCAATTCCAATATTGGTGGCCAGTGGGGGAGGGGGGGAGGTTCTGGAGTGCTAGTATGTGTTGTTGGCTGAAGGGAATAATTCCAGAGGGCTAGTATGTACATTGTGGGCCAAATGGATTCTTGGGCAAGTGGCTCAGTCATTCAAGCCTGGTATGCTGGCATCTCACTCACTCAAGGCTGGTGGGCTGGCAGTTGACTCATGGCTATTCCTTGAAATGCCACTTCAAGCAGGGTGCAAGGCCATCAAATTCAAGTGCAGTTTCTTACCACTTCAAGCAGGGTGAAAGGACACCAAATTCAAGTGCAATTTCCTGCCACTTCAAGCAGGGTGCAAGACCACCAAATTCGAGTGCAGTGTAAAACCACTTCAAGCAGGGTGCAAGGCCACCAAATTTGAATGCAGTTTCCTACCATTTCAAGGAGGGTGCAAGGCCACCAAATTCAAATGCAATTTCATACCATTTCAAGAGCATGCAAGGCCACCAAATGCAAGTGCAGTTTCGTACCATTTCATGCAGGGTGCAAGGCCACTAAAGACAGAGAGTTGTGACCTCTCCCTCCCCTTCTTGCAGAGACTGAGCCACGCCCCCACTTCCAGGTTTTATAGTTCCTCCCACCAGAAGGGGCATGGCCTTCATGGCATGATTGACAGGAGAGAGAATCTCAACATTTTTTAAACACTAATAACTCTTTTATTTTTCATCGATGGGAAAAATCCTCGGCACCTGGTGAGCGGAGGGGGACTCTGAGTAAGATGGCCTCTGAGTAAGATGGCCAAAAATCACAGCCGTACGTGGTAGCATTTTTCCTAAAATCAATATAGAGTGCAAACATGAAGAGGTCAAGATTACACTTTTAATTATATAGACGGCAAGGCAACTTTTTCATTCTCAAACCAACTTTTCAATTAGGCAAGGCAACTTTAGCATTCTCAAACTAACTTTTCAATTAGGCAAGGCAACTTTTGCATTCTCAAAACAACTTTTAAATTAGGCAAGGCAACTTTAGAATTCTCAAACCAACTTTTCAATTAGGCAAGGCAACTAGCATTCTCAAGCCAACTTTTCAATTAGGCAAGGCAACTTTAGCATTCTCAAGCAACTTTTCAATTAGGCAAGGTAGCTTTAGTATTCTCAATCCAACTTTTTGTTTAGGCAAGGCAACTTTAGCATTCTCAAACCAACTTTTCAATTAGGTAAGGCAACTTTTGCATTCTCAAACCAACTTATCAATTAGGCAAGGCAACTTTCGCGCTCCAAACCAACTTTTCGATTAGACAAGGCAACTTTTGCATTTTCAAACCAGAAAACACTTTTGTATTTTTAAACTACATTAAGGGCACTGACAGGTCAGTAAAACCACTCACAGTTTAGTGGACATGTGTTCAGTGTTATTCACAGCTCAGACTGAGAATTGCAACCTCTCGCTCCCCCATCTTGCAGAGAACTGAGGCACTTCCACATTTCGGGTTTTCTAGTTCTTCCTGAAGGGGCGTGGCCTTCAGGAGAGAGAATCTCAACATTTTTTAAACATTAATAAGTCTTTTATTTTCATCGATGGGAAAAATCCTCTTGTCCTGACCACCGGATAGGGACTGAGTAAGATGGCCAAAAATCACAGCCGTAAGTGGCAGTGTTTTTTTCTAAAATCAATATACAGTGCAACAGGAAGTGGTCAAGATGAGACTTTTAGTAATATAGATATAGGTAAGGTGGGCATTCACAGTAATTTTCCAAACAGGGGTGGGGGGTATCAATCTAGAGGGAATTGGTTTACCATGAGAGGGGAAAGATTTCTGCACGTCCAGATTTTCACACATAAAGGTAGACACAAAATGCTGGAGTAACACAGAGGGACACGCAGCATCTCTGGAGAGAAGGAATGGGTGACGTTTCGGGTCGAGTCTAAAGAAGGGTCTCGACCCAAAATGGCACCCATTCTTACTCTGCAAAGATGCTGCCTGTCCCACTGAATTACTCCAGCATTGTGTGTATTCCTCGTATACCTTTGGGTATATGAACGAGCTGCCAGAAGAGTTGGAAATGGCAGGAATAATTACAATGTTTAAAAGACATTTGATTAGGAACATGAGTAGGACCGATTTAGAGGGATATTTGTTAAATGCTGGTAAATAGGATTTGTGGCATCTTGGTCGGTGAGGACAAGTTGGGCTGAAGGCCCTGTTCCTGTGAAGTATAACTCTGTGAATCTCTGTGAAACATTTTTTTTTACCATTTCAACAAAAACTCCCTATTTTTAAACTCCAACCTGTTTGCAATGAAGGCCAACATTTACCTTTCTGAACTATTTGTTAGACCTGCCTGGTAGCTTTTTTGATTCATGCACAAGAACACCGAGATCCTTCTGTACTTCACACACTTGCAGTTTTGTCTCCGTTTAGATAATAGATGGAGACGTTGTTGATTTCTCTTACAAAACTGCATGAACTCACACTTCCCCATACGAAACTCCTGAGACTGTGATCCCCAGTTCCATGTGTCGGAAAGAACTGCAGATGCTGGTTTAAATTAAAGGTAGACACAAAATGCTGGAGTAACGCAGCGGGACAGGCAGCATCTCTGGAGAGAAGGAATGGGTGACGTTTCGGGTCGAATCTAAAGAAGGGTCTCGCCCCAAAATGGCACCCATTCTTACTCTGCAAAGATGCTGCCTGTCCCAATGAATTACTCCAGTATTTTGTGTATTCCTCATTCCTTTCTCCACAGCCAGAAGAAGCATGCTGACTGGTCTGGCAGAATGTTGTATACTTCAATGAGGCCACCTATTGTTATTTTAAATAATCAATACAATCTCTCCTCATACAACAGTCCTACCGTCCAATGAATCAGTCTGGTGAAACCTTGTTGCACTCCCACTCAGGCTAGTATATTATTAATTTGGTAAGGAGAGCATACCTGTAAATGCACCGCATATTCCAGATTAATCTCACTAAGGTCCTGTACACATGTCCTCCACAGTTACGTCAATCCCTGTGAACTGTTCATAATCTGGACAGGTCACATTGGAAATGTGACCTACAATCAAGTTTACAAGCAGGAACAGATGCCTACAGCCCCACAGCAGTCAGTAAATCCATCCCGACAATTATCTAAATGCTCGTTCATATGTATGGGCTGTACATAGCTCATAACTGAAGTTTGTGGGTGGTGGAAATCTGTAATTGCACTAAGATATATTGATCCTGAAATGAAACAGGATATGCTGGGAATATTTAGCAGGTTGGACAGCATCTGAAGAAAGAAATGTTTATTTAACTTTTCAGGTTAAAGACCCTTCAGTGGAAGCTCATAGTGTGTGAGGAGGAAAGTGCAGATTGCAGTGAATAAATGGCATCATTGACAAATTGTATCTGAAAATTGGCCTTACTCAAGAAAAGCAAAACATTGAAACTTTTTTTGACAAGTGTTAACACAGAATAGATGCATGAGAAGAGTCAAATTTCAGCCTAAACCATTTCATTTTGACTGTCAGTGTTCCATATTGATTCCATTGATTAGTACATGTGTCAGATATTATGGGTAGAAGGTAGGAGAATGGCGTTGATGGGAGAGATAGATCAGCCATGATCGATTGACGGAGTAGACTTGATGGGCTGAATGGCCTAATTTTACTCCTATCACAAAACCTTATGACCATACGGTAGTTGCCGGATTTGAACAACATTTTTCTCCCTCCTGGAAATCTGTTGAAGTTAGCACAGTTGATGAACTTCTGGGGCTCCATTAATTCTAAAATCGCAGTAGGAAACCACATTTAAAAGCCATTTGGCGCAAAAGGCCCAGAATGATGTTACCAATGCACTACTTAGAGAAAATATTAAGTGGTGTGACTTGTACAGAGGGCAGGAGAAATGTTTCTTTACTAATTTAGTCGCAACAAACAAATCATTTGACTCAAGTTGAAATGAATGCTTCTACAAAGCTTTCTGTGCTTATTATCAGAATGACTGTGGTGTCTTCTGCAATTATAGGACCATTTCTTGGTTCCCTGTGGTGTTGAAATGTGTCTTCTGGCACCTGACAAAGGCAAAGGACACAGGCTAACAATAATTGCACAGCACACCCGCACCATTTTATACTTGGCACATTTAATTTTGTATCTTAATAAATAAATTACACTGACTTGTATGCATTATGTATAATTCAAACCATCAAGATTTAATGCCAGAAACTCATTTTAAATGCATAGCTGGTATAATTTTTTTTAGAAGTGACATGAGTTTGTGAACCAAGCAATGTTAATTAACTTTGGTACTAAATGACCAAGCATCAGAAGTTTGATGAATTAAATGAATTACTGTTTTTTTTTTCCTGTAGCCTACAAATATTATTAATGGTATCATTATGGGTGCCTTGGATATAATCTTCAGACCTGTCAGAAGGAGACGATGGCTTCAATGTCACGTTGTTTATGTTGTGAGTGAACAGATTCAGTGAACATAGCAAGTCCACTTCGGGCAGTCTAGCTCAGGCCTTGCAGGGAAACTTTGTGTCAATCTTCGGTATAAACCAGCATCTGCAGTTTCTTTCAACACATACTTGCCTTTTGTCTGAATGCCCTTCTAAATGCTCTCTAGCTGAACCATTGGATAACATGGCAACTTAGAATAAAGCCATTCTTATGATGGATGAAAGAGTGAACAGAATGCTGGCTAGTTATTGGACATTGCTTCAACTAAATAACAGGTTCGAATGGCATTCTAATGCTTAGGTCTGGCAAATGGATAAATCTAACCCATCAAGAAGAATCGTGCCGATTAGGTTGAACACGAGAAATAAGATGAGGAATAGGTCACAGGCTATTTAGTTCCCGACGTGCTTGGCACAGCTGTTGATCCCATGTGCCGCGGCCTTGCACGACCACTCGCCCGCTCTCCCAGCTTGCCCGCCGTGGGACCAGGAGAGGGAAGCCACCAAGCCTGGTCCCTGCTCACCCCCAGAGACTGAACCAGTGAGGAGGTGGGGGGAGTCATCGACTGTAGTGGACGTTGGACAAAGGGATGGTAAGAAGGAACCGAGGGTCTACCTTCCCCGCCCTCAAGGCGAGAGGCGCCCCTAGAGCTCGAAGGTTGAAGATGAGAGACGACAGTTTGTGAGACTACTAGATGGAGGAAGTTGCAATGGGCCTTTAAAACGGTGCCAAAACCTGGCGACTCCTGCATATAGATTCAGTGGGCTATTTCTCTGTATTCGGTACTTATTTTACTTATGTATGGCATTAATCTTACTGATATGTATGCAAAAAAAGAATTATATTGTGCCTTGGTACATGTGGTAATAAAGGAACCAGTGAACCATTGAACCATTGATATTGACCTTGACTCCACTCTTCTGCCTGACCCCAGAACACTTGGTTCCTTTATATTCCAAAAAGTCTGCTTCTCTCAACCAAGGATATATTCAATATTTTGCCTTCTACAGCTCTCTGGTGTAGAAAATGCCAATGACTCATAGCTCTCCAAAAGATGAAATTCCCATCTCCATCTTCCCTATTGTTTTGTATGGACTTAACTCAAAAGCTGTGATCGAGGACAAGGGCTGTTTTACACAAACACACATACAGATCGGTCATGGGGGCCGGCATGTTCAATGTGGGGGCGGCCACAATCCGATCGGTATGTACTGTGGAAGTTTTTTGTCCGATATTTAGCATGAAAATAGTGATCACGGATAGACACAATACAGATAATGATCATGATGCCGATATCGGGGCCTAATTAACTTATTTCGCATCATCAGATTAAAATTAAATTACACCTAATACTAAATAAGATGTAAAAGTCTTACATACCTTTTGTTTTAGCATGAACTTGTGATCCGTGATTTTGAAGGTCTTGAATTTGAGCCCTGACGTTCAAATCCAGCGATGCAATAGACCACGCGAGCGGATGACAGAACGGGATTTCCTCTACTTCATAACCTTGTTGTAAGAGGAAATCCCTCCCTGACAACAATGAAAAACCTGCCGTTTACTCACCCCCCACCCCCCACCCCAACAGTGTCTCGAGTCCCGCGCACAGCAGTCAGCAGATCTGGTGAGCCACTAATGGCAGGGATTGTAACAATGCTACACCCAGTGCAATCTCATCAATAACCTTCTGGCTCCATTGCCAGGGTGAAATCACACACAAACTGGAGGAACAGAGCTTCATATTGGGTATCTTACAACCCAATGTTATAAACATTGAAATCTCCAGTTTTAGGTAATACTCTCCCTTCCCCACCTCACCCCACCCCTATTTTTCCCGTGCCCACACCTCCTTTCCTACGTCCTGTCCCATTTTGGTGTGTATCCATTTCCCCCTAATCCCATTCCTTTCCACATTTATCCCTCCCTCTGGCCGTTCATTTCATTCCTCTTCTCTCCTTATCCAACACCCCTCTGTCTCCTTGTTTCCTTTTATGCCCTTATGTCACCCTCTTGTCTTCTGTCCATCTCTAGCCTTCATCCAGACTTCTGCCAACCAAATAAACTCCTCTCCTGTATTCACCTATCATTTGCCACGTCTTGTCCCACCCCCTCTGATGAGTGGACGTGATTGAGGCTAATGTTGGTAAACAAAAGCAAACAACTGTTCAAATGTTACTAATCTATATTGAAACTTATTTAAATTACAGGTAGCCTGTACTTTAAGAGTAATTTCCCAACAAAAAAAATATTTTTACTCAATCCTGTTAAACACAATGAACTTAGCTGAAGTACCAAAACAGGATTTGCTAAGTAAAGTTTCATTTGAATTTTAACTTCAGCAAGTCAATACACATTAAGCAATTCTTCTTGTTATCATTTGTAAACTGAGTTTTATATTTTTTGTAATGATGATAAAGATGACAGCAGAGGCCTATTTCAAACAGCAAGGCTGCCCTTTGCATTACGTTAAAACAAATGTTTTGTTTGATGAGTCTCGTTTTCTCAGTGTTTCTTTTTAAAAACCTGATTCATAGGCAATTCAATTTCCTTGCACCTTAAATAACTGTTACCTAGATTTGGGGTAGCTATTATTTATTTTTATTTTCTTATATGAATTTACCATGCACTTTTTCAAAGGAATTTACATATTTGATTAGATTTTTCTGATGTTTCCTTTGTTGGTCTTGCTATCTCGTTCAATTCATTTGAAATTTGTAAATTTAAGGGTTCAGACCCACACCACAATACGATGTAACTTTATTTATCCCAGGAAGAAAAATGGTTTGCCAATTAGTCATAAAGCATAACAAGATACATGAAACATGAAATTAAAGTGAAGAGGGAAAAGTCGAGGATTGGCGATGTGCAAAGATTTGGGAAGAGGGGGTGGGTGAGGGGGAAGGGGAGTCAGTCTACCCCACGACAGAAGGGGAAGGAGTTGTACAGTTTGATAGCCTCAGGGAAAGTGATCTCCTGTGGCATTCTGTGCTGTATCTTGCTGGAACCAATCTGTTGCTGAAGGTGCTCCTCAGGTTGACCAGAGTGTCATGGAGGGGGTGAGCTGTATTGTCCAAGATGCTTCCCAATTTGAGGACCATCTCCAGTGAATCCAACTCCACCCCTAGGATGGAGCCAGCCTTCCTGATGAGCTTGTTTATTCTGTTAGAGTCTGCGGCCTTTGCCCTGCTATGTAACACATGACAGGCCTTCGCCCTGCACACGACAGGGAAGAAGATGGTACTGGCCACCACCGATTGGTATCTGTTGTCCTCCTAACCTTTTAGCTCAGCAAGCGCAGACTGTTTGACCTTCATAGTTAGTTCTTTATTTAGTTATTTATTTAATCATTATTCTCCTTCCATACTCCAAATTCTGGTCCAACTATTACTATTGACATACATCCTAATTATTTCATTCACATACATTTGCAACTTAATACATGACAAGTTATTTGTTGCATAAAACATATTTAAGATGATGGATTGTAAAAAATAGACCATAGTTTGATCCATCAGGGCAGCTCATAGTCATTGCAGGAGATTGAAGTTCTTGCTCTATTATGCATGATGGGATTTTGTGCCAAAAAATTCAGAAAGCATAAGCAGGGAAAAAAAAAGACAGGACCTCTGTGAATGGAGAAGCAAGGAATTGCAAATTTACATTTGCATTAAACAAATAACATTATATTTACACATTTTTCATATATCCCTGTATAATATGTATAATGTTATATTGACAGTTCATACTGTATCTCTGAATTACTAGCATATCAACAATGGCACTGTTTATGGGTGAGTGGTTGAAAGGGCTGGCTGAGGTGGAGAGCTGAGTTTAAGTTTAGTTTATTGTCACGTGCACCGAGGTACAGTGAAAAGCTGTGCTCATCCTCAATAGCAAGTTGTGGATCAATTAACTGCAACCAGTGCATGTTAACACATTTCAAATCCAAGTTTAATTGTTTCATATGGTCTGCAGGTTAAAATAAATTCATCAATGTCAAGCCCTTGTTCAGAAATCCTTTTACAAGTGACTTGCGTTTATAACAACTTATGACATTTAGACTGTAAAGTCTGTGCATGCCGTAATTATAACATATTAATCTCAGTTCTCCTGTGGTATTGTTCATGGTATATTGGAAGAAATATTGTGCCATTGTAACATCTTGCATGTTATCCTTCCAGAAATATGCTTAACTGATATTGTACAAACTGGAGCTGAGTTTACTCAAAATTGTATTGTATTCTCGCAACAAATCGAATTCATGGGAAAATCTGTGAAGACCTTCAGAAATTGTTTCCAAGCTAATATGCTTCAGAGGTTCAGAGGTAATCAGAAAGGGTGGCACGGTGGTGCAACGGTAGAGTTGATGCCTTACAGCGCCAGAGACCCGGGTTCAATCCTGACTACGGGTGCTGTATGTATGGAGTTAGCACGTTCTCCCCATGGCCTGCGTTGGTTTTCACTGGGATCTCCGGTTTTCTCCCACGCTCCAAAGGCATACATGTTTGTTGGTTAATTGGCTTGGTATCATTGTAAATTATCCCTAGTGTGTTGATAGTGTTAATGTGCGGGGACCACTGGTCTGTGCGGACTCGGTGGGCCGAAGGGCCTGTTTCCGCTCTGTATCTCTAAAACTAAAACTAAAAACTAAGTTCTCAATGGAGCTATATTACATTGGAAATAAATGATTGCTTCTTTGAAATAGGACACAGAAAATGTTGTCAGTTTGTGATGTTCGAAGGGTTGTGGACAGCCTGGATGTGGCATCCCCTGTGGCATAGCCCACATTGTGTCAGATGCTAGAGCAGTCCAGGGTGCAATACCAGTGAGTAGATGCAGCCTAATTATATAGTCACTGGCCTCTGGTTACATGAGGAATGCCCATTCTATCTGTTTACATATCCATCTTAATATCAAACAGTAACATAAAAAACAAGGCATCGGTGAGTGAAAATTGTAGCAGAAAACCTAGAAGTATGTTATTAGTATGATTTCATGTTCTTAACATCCTATTCACTAATCATGTTTCTTTCCGCTGAAGAAAAAGTCTGAAGAAGGGTACCAACCCGAAACGTCACTCATCCTTTTTCTCCAGAGATGCTGCCTGACCCACTGAGTTACTCCAGCACTCTGTTTCCAACTTGGGCAGACAATACAGCTTACTAAATTCCTACTCGCACAACAAAGAACAGTATCTCTCCACCTAAGTACACTGTTCTTTTGCCTCTATATTACTTTTAATCTTATGTTTTACCTTGATTGTACTCAATTGAACAAAAAGACTATGAAGGCATGAGAGGGGAGCTGGCCAAAGTGGACTGGAAAGGGATCCTAGCAGGAATGACGGTGGAGCAGCAATGGCAGGAATTTCTGGGCATAATCCGGAAGGCGCAGAATCATTTCATTCCAAAATTTGGGAATGGGAAACTTTCATAGGACAACAGAAGGGCAATACGGGCTGAAAAGATGAAGTAGGAGGGGAAGGGTACACAAAAGGCTGGAGAAACTCAGCGGGTGCAGCAGTATCTAAGGATCGAAGGAGATGGGTGACATTTCGGGCCGAGACCCTTCTTCAGACTGGTCAGGGATCAGGGAAACGAGAGATATAGACGGTGATGTGGAGAGATAACGAACAATGAATGAAAGATATGCAAAAAAGTATCAATGATAAAGGGAACAAGCCATTGTAAGCTGTTTGTAGTGTGAAAATGAGAAGCTAGTGCAACTAGGATGGGGAAGAGATAGAGAGAGAGGGAATGCCAGGGCCCGAGGGCTGAGGGAGAGGTGGGAAGGGGAGGAGACAGCAAGGGTTAACAGAATTGAGAAAATTCAATGTTCAAGCCCAGAGGATGCAGACTCCCCAAGCGGAATATGAGGTGCGGTTCCTCCAACTTGCGGTGTTGCTCACTCTGGCCGTGGAGGAGGCCCAGGACTGAGAGGTCAGATACGGAATGGGAGGGGGAGTTGAAGTGCTGAGCCACCGGGAGGTCGGGTTGGTTAATGCGGACCGAGCAGAGGTGTTCGGCGAAACGATCGCCAAGCCTCCGCTTGGTCTCACCGATATAGATCATCTGGCATCTGGAACAGCGGATGCCATAGATGAGGTTGGAGGAGGTGCAGGTGAACCTCTGTCGGACCTGGAAGGACTGCTTGGGTCCCTGAAAGGAGTGGAGGGGGGAGGTGAAGGGACAAGTGTAGCATTTCTTGCGGTTGCAAGGGAAAGTGCTCGGGGAAGGGGTAGAGCGGGAGGGAAGGGAAGAATTGACAAGGGAGTTGCGGAGGGAGCGGTCTTTGTGGAAGGCAGACGGGGGGGGGGGGGGGAGATGGAAAGATGTGGCGAGTGGAGGGGTCAGGTTGGAGGTGGCGATACTGGCGGAGGACTATGTGTTGTATTTGCCGGCTGGTGGGGTGAAAGGTGAGGACCAGGGGGACTCTGCCCTTGTTGCGAGTGGGGGAATGGGGAGAGAGGGCAGTGTTGTGGAGTATGGAGGAGACCCTGATGCGAGCCTCATCTATAGTGGGGGAGGGGAATCCCCATTCTCTGAAGAATGAGGACATTTGTGATGACCTGGTGTGGAACACCTCATCCTGGGAGCAGATGCGGCGTAGACAGAGGAATTGGGAATAGGGGATGGAGTCCTTACAGGAAAAAGGGTGGGAGGAAGAGTAGTCCAGGTAGCTGTGGGAGTCAGTTGGTTTGTAGTGGATATTGGTCAGGAGTGTATCACCTGCAATAGAGATGGTGAGGTCAAGGAATGGTAGGGAAATGTCGGAAATGGTCCAAGTGTATTTGAGTGCCGGATGGAAGTTGGTGGTGAAATGGATGAAGTCAGTCAGTTGTGTGTGGGTGCAGGAGGTGACACCAAAGCAGTCGTCGATGTTACGGAGGTAGAGGCCGGGGATGGGGCCCTGGTACACCGAGAACAAGGATTGTTCGACGTACCCGACAAAGAGGCAAGCGTAGCTGGGGCCCATGCGTGTGCCCATAGCTACGCCTTGTGTTTGGAGGAAATGGGAGGAGTCAAAAGAGAAGTTATTGAGGGTAAGGGGGATGGGGGTCTGGAGAATGGAATGCTCGGAGCCGACGGAGAGTGTCTGAGGTGTCTGAGGGTACGAGGCGAAGCTGGCCAGGAATATAAAGAAGGACAGTAAAGGCTTCTTTAGATATGTTAAGGGAAAAAGAGTAGCAAAGTCAAATGTGGGTCCCTTGAAGGCAGACATGGTTGAAATAATTATGGGCAACAAGGAAATGGCAGAAGAGTTGAATAGGTACTTCGGATCTGTCTTCACTAAGGAGGACACAAACAATCTCCAAACAATTCTGTACTGGAGGACAGAAGTTCTAAGGGGGTAGAGAAACTGAAATAAATTTTCATTAGGCGAGAAATAGTATTTGGTAGGCTAATGGGACTGAAGGATGATAAATCCCCAGGGCCTGATGGTCTGCATCCCAAGTCAACGTGGATTTATGAAAGGGAAATCATGCTTGACTAATCTTCTGGAATTTTTTGAGGATGTGACAAGTAAAATTGATGAAGGGGAGCCAGTGGATGTAGTGTATCTAGACTTTCAGAAAGCCTTTGATAAGGTCCCGCACGGGAGACTGGTGACTCAAATGAGAGCACATGGTATTGGAGGTAGGGTGTTGACATGGATAGAAAATTGGTTGGCAGACAGGAAGAAAAGAGTAGGCGCGAACAGGTCCTTTTCAGAATGGCAGGCAGTGGCGAGTGGAGTGCTGCAAGGCTTGGTGTTGGGGCCGCAACTGTTTATAATATATATTAATGATTTGGAAGAGGGAATTAGGAGCAACACTAGCAAGTTTGTGGATGACACAAAGCTGGGTGGCAGTGTGAACTGTAAAGAGGATGTTAAGAGGTTGCAGGGGGACCTGAACAGGTTGAGTGAGTGGGCAGATGCGTGGCAGATGCAGTATAATATAGATAAATGTGAAGTTATCCACATTGGTGGCAAAACAAGGGGGCAGATTATTATCTCAATGGGGTTAGGTTAGGTAAGGGGGAGGTACAGCGAGACCTGGGTGTCCTTGTACACCAGTCACTGAAAGTTGCCGTGCAGGTACAGCAGGCAGTGAAGAAAGCTAATGGAATGTTGGCCTTCATAACAAGAGGATTTCAGTACAGGAGTAAAGAGGTTCTTCTGCAGTTGTATACGGCTCTGGTGAGACCACATCTGGAGTATTGTGTACAGTTTTGATCTCCTAATTTGAGGAAGGACATCCTTGTGATTGAGGCAGTGCAGCGTAGGTTCATGAGATTGATCCCTGGGATGGCGGGACTGTCATATGAGGAAATATTGAAAAGACTAGGCTTGTATTCACTGGAGTTTAAAAGGAAAAGGGGTATGTTATAGAAACATATAAAATTATGAAAGGACTGGACAAGCTAGATGCAGGAAAAATGTTCCCAATGTTGGATGAGTCCAGAACCAGGGGCCACAGTCTTAGAATAAAGGGGAGGTCATCTAAGACTGAGGTGAGAAAAAACTTTTTTACCAAGAGAGTTGTGAATTTATGGAATTCCCTGCCACAGAGGGCAGTGGAGGCCAAATCACTGGATTTGATTTAAGAGAGAGTTGGGTAGAGCTCATGGGGCTAGTGGAGTCAAGGGATACGTGGAGAAGGCAGGCATGGGTTATTGATAGCGGATGATCGGCCATGATCACAATGAATGGCGGTGCTGGCTCGAAGGGCCGAATGGCCTCCTCCCGCACCTATTTTCTATGTTTCTATGTTTCTATGATTGAATGCAGTATGGTTCTTGGCACAATTTAATATTAGCAGTTTAATGTGAATGTTACAAAACAAAAGTTGCTTTGACATGCTCAAAACCTCAAGTAACTCGCCCTGGAGTTAATGTATGTCACAGACAGTACTCGAGGAATTCAAGTCTGTGGCAGAGTGGAAATATGTCGGGGCCTGTGCTCAAGGCACGTATGTTCAAAGATGCAGACAAAGAGAACTATCTGGGCAATTGATGGTGTTTGGCATGACCATTGATGACATGGGATAGTGTTTCCGTTTTAGGTACTATCAGGGAATTGCACTACAAATGTTAAGTTTGCAAAATAGTCCCTCTCATTTGTCTACTTAAGAAAAGTGGGTCCGAAGCAAGGACTGGTGTTCCAGTTACCGTAACATCTGTTGTTGGAAAATTATTGAATCTATTATTAAAGACAGAGGGATGAAATCCTTTGGAAATTTTCACTGCATCAGACAGACATGGCATCAATTTGTAAATAATTTGCACATATTAGTAAAGGGCAGGTTTTGCCAGATGCAGCTGAATTAATTATTTTAAAGAGGTTTTGACAATAATAGAAATGGGCTTGTCCATGAAATCTATTTATAAAAATTTGCTGAAGGAAGTTGATTAACATCTTTGTAGGATTACGGGTTGGAATATCAAAGTAGAAGATTAAATGAATAGGGAAACCTGTGGCAATTGGATTTCAATGCAGGCAAGTGTCAGTTCATCCACTTCAGCCAAGAAAGAGTGGAGTACTATCATAGTGGTAGAAGGCTAGAATGAGTGGTAACGAAAGGATGTTGAGCGTTCAATACACATCCCACATAAATGGATGCAGATAACAATAAAAAAATGTTAAGGTTTAAAAAGCTGGAATTACTAAAAATAAATCATAGCTCCAAGATTTGAATTATGAGATGGGATTACAGCTAATGTTTGCGAAATGACAAAAGTTGGGATGTAATTTATCTGTTCCTCAGAAATTCATCTTCAATTGGCTGTGTTAGATGTGCTACATTGTAAAGTCAGCAAGCTCTACTTCACCCATGGAAATGAAGTAAATGGAATCAATTTCGGAAGCAGTACACCTGTGCTAAGGCTCTGTGTTTAGCAACCAGGGATAAATTTCCAGGCAAAAATCTTCTTGGAATCAGAGCAATTGCAGCAGAAAAATAAAATGCAATCCTTCCCTTCCCTTTAATAAGTATGCCTTAAGAACAGTAAGCCACCACACTTCTGTTAATTCAGTTCAAAATGATTTATCAGCAAAAGGCAAAGGTTTTCGGTCAACATTTTACTTTTCATCTTCATGCAACCTAATTCAAAACAACTGAAAATTACTGCAAAAACATCAATGAAAACCAGTCACTAACCTTTTTTGGTATATAGTTGTCCTTTTCTTAGTAAATTAAAATATTTTTGAAATTAGTTAATAATAAAGTAGATCTATGAGCTTTAGAAAATAATTATAATTTGAGTTTCATTTCCCTAATCTATGCAATAATGGAATATTGTAATGTCCACAAATGTACAAACAAATGTAATCCTGGTTGTGGAAAGACTCAAGAGAAAGTAGGAAAGCAAATAGTTTTAG
This sequence comes from Okamejei kenojei, assembly GCA_035221665.1. Classification (NCBI taxonomy): domain Eukaryota; kingdom Metazoa; phylum Chordata; class Chondrichthyes; order Rajiformes; family Rajidae; genus Okamejei; species Okamejei kenojei. The sequence continues at coordinate 25,434,709 of CM069144.1, read as the reverse complement.
ACATTTAAAATGTTGTGTTAATTTGACAAATTCCACCAGGAATAATGCATTGATTATACGCCCCACATATATTATAATGATGCTCACATAAATCACTCTCTCATAGGGTCAACATCAAAAATAATCATAACCCCTACTTTTCTGTGTGTGGTCTTATATTCTTTCACTTCTGCCAGTATCAACATAAAACCTAGAAAGAATTTAAATGGCAATATTATTGGCATTTCTCTTTTTCCAGGCCCTGGACTTTAAATGGCTATGTTAATTTCTATCCTCCATGGTGGAATTTAATGAAACCATGCATTGATATCAGGGCATTTATATTTAGGAGTACTGTTTAATCACTTTCACCTTCAGGGAGTTCTTTGTGTGTATTTTTTTGTGTAAAGGTACTGGTCTTGGTGACCTGCAAGTTGAATCCTCAGCTTGTGCTGTGCTTTATGGCAGATCTCTAAATCTTGCCCGTTGTAAGTTAGTGCGCTGGTGGCTTGTTTGTGAATTGTACTATCTCTGAGGTACAGGAGATGTGCTGGGCAAAGCTGTTCCACTCCAGTGATGAGCTAGTTGGTTATACTGCTTCTGGTGGCATGAACACTGCCGATTTTAATGCCAGTGCTAAGGAGGTTTGGCAGGAAGAGCAGCAGGAAGCTCAAATTTTGAATGCAGTTTGAATTAAAATAATGAACCTGCAGTAATTTTTAATAGTTCTGAGATATAGCAAAATCTTTGACAGTGTTAGATTAACATTTGAAGAGCAAGAAATCGGGCTATTCATGACTGACTTTACATTTACTTAGACATTTCTAAGTTGCTTGAAACTTAATCCTGGATCCCTGTGTGAGACAGATGTTATCTTCACACTGTATTTCCATTACTTGGTGAGAAATATTTTGAAGAGGAAAATGTGACCACACTGAGCATATAATTATGCAGGCCAAATTGAATAGTGTTTAACAAACAAAGAACACAGGGTATTTTGATATGCAATTAACCCACTTCCTACCGATATTATGCTGCCTAACGATTAAGAAATGTAGAAACAAAGAACTGCAGATGCTGGTTTATACCAAAAGTAGATACAAAGTACTGGAGTACCTCAGCGGGTCAGGCATATCTCTGGATACTAGGAAGGGCTCCAGCCCAAAACGTCACCCATCCTTTTTCCAGCAATGCCAGCTCTATCTCTGCTCAATTATTATCCTGATTTCAGCATCAAAGCAACACTACAAAAAATGATGATTGGTGTAGTTTCAGCAGAAAATCAGTAAGTCTTCATTTAGGCTCGTTTGCACTGTTTAAAGTCCGCATACACCTCTAATAGGGGATATGCATTACACAGCAGCACGGTGTAGGTGCGCCTCGCAGGGCATTGACATCACTGTATATAGAAGACATGAGAGCACACTCAAAAATGGGCTTCACAGTTATCAGATGCTGCACTGCAGATCTTGGTCATGGAAGTGGAGAGGAGCACTAGAATAATGCATTCAAAGTTAGGAAGTGACAGTGGGAGAAGACAAGTGAGAAGGTGAAGAATGCCAAGAACCATTCCCACATGATTCGAATGCAACTCAATAACAAGAGATGGGAAAGGGGTCCTCACAGGTATGGTAAATGTCAGTGAATGAATCTGCAAATGCCATTTCGCACCATCTCTTCCATGGTCCAATGGTTCTTTATTGTTACGTATGCACGGCACAATTAAATTACTTTACACAACCACAAATGCACCGTTGATATATTTTGGTGCCATTTACAAAGAAAAATACAGTCCAAATGTTGGAAGAAATGCCCATGCCGCAGGCCGATGAACCAACCACTTCTGGGTCGCGGGGGGCACCTCCTGCAGCCAACCTTAAAGGCTTTAGACACAACACCTTCTCCTACCGACCCACTCCTCACCTCTGTCACCGTCAGCAGTTCCCTCCTCTCCTTTCCGGTCTTCGGGGCTTCTGAATTTCCCCTGCAGTCAGTGGTCTGTCGAGAACTTCTTGGCAGCAATGAACCAGGCCTTCCTCCGCATGTGGCCAATGAGTCTTTGCTCTTGGTGGTCTTTGTTTTTATTGGCAACCAGGTCCGCCATCGTTCCCGGGGGTCTCGTTGGCTGCCTTGTTCACACTGGCTGCCGGGTCCGCTCTTGCACACGGCGACTGCGCCAACCAGGAACATCTTGTCTCAGACATTTCACATCACCAAAATCACTTAATTCATTCACCAACCTACCAGTCAGGAATGGGAATTAGTATTCATTTATTACACCCCATCCTCCTAAACTTACCATAACTCCCAAACTTCACACCCACATCCTGAACAACAGGTGCATCTTCAAAACATCTCACACGTGAATCACTAATATATTCAATTCCCTTGGACATGCATGACTTGTATAACCTCACTGTACAGAGGAGAAAATAACAGCCAGAAGTCAGGAAGATTATGGAATCCTCATATCTCACCATCCTCTATCTTCCTTCCTCCTAAAAGTCACTTCTGCTTCGATATGCAAGTGACAGCAGATGCTGGAATCCGTCTAAAGAAGGATCTTGACTTGAAACATCACCAGCCCATTGCTCTCCTCTTTATGAGTTTTGAAGTTTCACAGCACCTCACAACATTGGGCTGGTGCTGTTGGTTGCATGATCCTGCACCAACTGGACATTGATGGACTGCAGTGCCGATATTGTCAGGTTCTCAATGTGTTCATAAGTTCACGAGTTGTAGGAGTACAATTAGGCCATTTGGCCCATCCTGCCATGCAATCATGGCTGATCTCTGCCTCCTAATCCCATTTTCCTGCCTTCTCCCCATAACCCTTGACACCCGTTTTAATCAAGAATTTCTCTATCTCTGACTTAAAAATATTCACTGACTTGGCCTCCTCAGCTCTCTGTGGCAATGAGTTCCACAGATTAACTACCCTCTGACTAAAGAAGTTCCTTCAGTCAATGGAATCATGCACTTTGCAGAAACCTGCACTCTTTGTGAAGCTTTGTTTTCGCTCTGCCGACTTCTCATTGGCAAGAAAGAATGATGTGCATTAATCTCTCGTGGAGTAGAGAGCATTCATGACTCACCTTGCACAACAGTGAGCGACAGGTTGTTGTGGATTTGTGACTGAAGCTTTAGTCTAGTTTAGTTTTGAAATACAGCAGAGAAACAGGCCCTTCAGCCCACTAAGTCCATGCTGACCGTCGATCACCCATACAGTGTTATCCATCTTTCACATCCTACACACAAGAAGCAATTTTACAGAAGTCAAGTAACCTACAAACCTGCATGACTTTGAGAGGAAATGTTGGAGGAACCGGAGCACCCAGAGAAACTCACAAGGTCACAGGAAGAACTCCACACAGACAGCACCCATAGTCAGGATTGAATGGGTCTCTGTAAGGCAGCAGCTCTACAGTGTGCCACTGTGCTATGGTCCCTGTGGTGCATCTCAGGGAGATTATTCTGACTTAGTCACAGACACCTAACACATTGTTCCTCATAACAAATTGGAGATATACTCTCTAAAACCCTTCCAAAATTGTCTTCCATCTGAGAGTCAACCTCCCCCTCCCTCGGGTGGTCGCGTGGCCTGTTTTGAACACCAGTACACTTGCATCTGGTCTCGAAGCTCTCCTGGGAATAACCACCAAGGGGTTTGTGTCTGGATGCAATGGTCACTTCGGAATCTGTGCTGTCAGGTCAATCTGTCTCAACTTCCAGAATCATCCAACCCTTGCACAGATTGGTGGCCAGTCAATATTGGTAAACTTGGTGAAACACGCAGTAGAAATTACTTGCCGTTTGTCCAAATATCTGACGATCCCTTGATGCTAAAGGGTTATTCTGTTTACCAAACACATGATTTCTATGTGTGCTTGGCACAATGAATTGTTGAGTTCCAACCTGGCAGTGCGGTTAGTTACACAACATTGCCTCATGGTCAACTCTTCGTGGTGCTCAAACGTGGCCGTTCTGTCCATTTAGAGTCATACAGCAGGGAAACACCTGATCCATGCCAACAAAGATGCCTACCTACACAAGTACCATTAGCCCGCGTTTGACCCATATCTCTCTAAACATTCCCTATCCATGTAGCTGTCCAAATGTATTTTCATGAGCTGAGCAGTGCCTGTCTCAATACAGCAGGCAAAATGACTCCTATTGCAACATTCAGTTGTGCATCAGATCCGACATGCAGAAAATCGCTAAATCAACAGACAAACTTTGTAGCTATTGAGCAATACTACAGGAAATAACATCTCTCACCATATGAGAGGGCATGGTGGCACGGTGGCACAGCGGTCGAGTTGCGACCTTACAGCGCCAGGGACACGGGTTCGATCCAGACTACGGGAGTCGTCTGTACTTTCTCCCCGAGACCTGCGTGGGATATCTCCGGGATCTCCGGTTTCCTCCCACACTCCAAAGGCATACAGGTTTGTAGGTTAATTGGCTTGGTATGAATGTCTAGTGTGTAGGATAGTGTTAGTGTGCGGGGATCGCAAGTCGGCAAGGTCCTGTTTCCACATTGTATCTCTAAAAAATACATCATGAGCATTGTAGTTCTTTGAAAAAACTCTCCAATTATTGTGTGTCTATCTCTTCCTGCAGTCCTGCCTGTTCATATTTTGCCATTGATCTCTCACTGCTTACCTTGGAAACTGTCTTCTTTTAAAATTATACTGTGTTAATATATTCCTGATGTGGATCAATGTTGTGTGTACTGTTTTGCTCCCTTTCGCTCTTCCCATAAGGTCCTGAATATTTTTCCATTACAAGTTGTTATTTAATTCTCCTTGGAAAGTTACAGTTGAAATTGTTTCCACCAACCTTTCCGCCATCATATCCAAGATCAGAAAGAATTGCTTCAAAACAAACTGTTCCGTTTCAACTTGAACTTGCCAATCTCATTCCTAATAGATGCCGGCAAATTGCCACCAAATTCACAAATGCTTCAAGAAAATGAGAAATAAATGGAGCTGTGGACAATGCGGGATGCTGAGCTACAAATGCTACAGTGGGGAAGGATCCATTTACCACATAATCTGAAGGTTACAGGCACAAGATACTCCTGCAACTGTAGACTTCAATGCTGAACAGAGAGAGAGAGAGGTTCAACATTGCCGGCAATTTAAAGACGAGTATCATTACCACCCCTCCCAACTGCTGCTCATACAAACCAAAACAATATGCACAACAATGATCCACATAGGGAATATATTGGCACAGTATAATCTTAAAAGAAGAAAGTTTCCAAGGACAAGCAGTGAGAGATCAAGGGCATAATATGAACAGACAGGACTGCAGGAAGTGATAGATATACAGTAACCATCCGTTGTTGTCGATTGTCCGTTACAACCAAGTAAGATATTTTCATTTTCTGAGTAGTAGAAACAAACAAATGCAGTTGTTGATCAATACACAAAAGGACACAATGCACTGGAATAGCTCAGCAGGTCAGGCAGCATCTCTGTAGAACATGGATAGGTGACATTTTGGGTCGAGTCCCTTCTTCAGACTTTGGGTCAGGAACTGGGCTGGAATCCAGGTGAGTTTAGTTTAGTTTAGAGATACAGTGCGGAAACAGGCCCTTCAGCCCTCCGAGTCCGTGCTGGCCAGCGATCACCGCACATTAACACCATCCTACACCCACTAGGGACATTTTTTACATTTGCCAAGCCAATTAACCTACAAACCTGTATGTCTTTGGAGTGTGGGAGGAAACCGACAATCTTGGAGAAAACCCACGCAAGTCACGGGGAGAATGTACAAACTGCGTACAGATCTGTCGTCGGGATCGAACCTGGGTCTCCGGTGCTGCATTCGCTGTAAGGCAGCAACTATACCGCTGCGCCACCATGTCGCCCAGTTATGGCCCTGACCAGGGAGAAGTGAGAATCGGCAGAGTCAATGGTCGGGACTTGTGGGCAGCCAGAGTGCAGGTGAGGTACGGTGGCAGCAACAGGCAAGACCTGTAAGCGGTGCAAGCTGGGGGCGGCACGGGCAGTTGGCGCTGTCAGCTGCAGGGGCGATTCAGCGGTGACGTGGGCAGCCCATGCTGTAAGTGGCAGGGAAGGCGGAACGATCCGGGGTGTCATTGGCTGCCGGCATTGTAAGCAGCAGGGGAGGCAGCGAGAGCCAGCAGTCGATATGTCAGTCCGCTCAAACCAAAATCCTTTATAAAGAGGTCCGTTAAAACAAAGGTTTACTGTTCTTCTTTATTGTAAGTCATTAGTAGCATGATTAAAAGAGGTCATAGGTACAGGAAGTAATTAAATAGAAGGTAATAAAACAATGCATAGGGTATCTCCGAATCAGAAAGGTAGAATTTGCAGGAATTTTTGAAACACTAAAAAGAAACCAAAAATTGATTTTGGTTCAGCACATGGCTGGATAGGTCTGACAGAGGAGCAAGTTGATAATGAGTGGTGGTGAATTGGACCACAAAATTGAATTTACAAATAAGATAGCGCTGTTGCCTGCGTAAAACTACAATCCAAATTAAAAGCCATGTGGAAATAGAATACAAATAGCTGTTCACTACCAGTCAAAGGTACTGGGACAATACAAATAATAATAACATTTTAAATAACTGGTGGAAAACGATTAAGTTGTGCAATACTGAATGGATGGAGATGAAAAAAATTGAAAGGCCAGTATTGGAAAAAATTAAGACATTGTTTATAAAAGAAGAGATAAAGGAGATGTCTCAACTGCAGTAGTCACATTTAGTTCAGTTTAGTTTAGTTTACTTTAGTTTGGTTTGGTTTGGTTAAGTTTAGTTTCATTAGTTTAGTGTGTTCGGTATGAATGCTTTATTCTTAAAGTAACAAAACTGAGCTAAATGTTGACTGGAATGCTTGTTCCATGGTGCTGTGGGGCCTTGCGTCAGGCCAAACCTTTCAAACAAACTACAAGCTGGAGAAAGAAAGAAAGACTGAAGTATTTATTTTCTTAGAGAACATTCTTTAAGGTTGAGTACAGGAGAGAGAGAGAACACCTGGCGGAGTAATGTCGCAACAACAACTTCTTGCTCCACGTCAACAAGACCAAGGAACCATTAGTTGACTTAAGAAAGTGTTTCCCTTGGTGGGTCAATGGTGGTTTCCCTTGGTGGAGAGAGTTAGCTTCAAATTCCTGGATGTTAATATCTCAGATGACCAGTCTTGGGCCCAGCACATACTTTAGATGTATCATGAAGAACGTGACCGAGTGCCTCTACTTTCTTCAAACTTTAAAGAGATTTGACATGTCACCGAATACTAAATCCCCACTGTTGAAAACATCTACATGAGGCGCTGCCTCCAGAAGTCAGCATCTACTATCGATCTCCACTGGGTCTGGGTCATGTTCTCTTCTCACTGCTATTGTCGAGCAGGAAGTACGGAAGCCTGAACTCACGCACAACCAGTTTCAGAAACAGCTAGTATCATACAAACATCGGGTTCTTGAACTGACCCCACAACCCTAATTCTACCTCAGCAAATGAATACTATCAACCAACTCTTACATTAACATGGACTTTAGTTTAGTTTAGTTTAGAGATATAGCGTGGAAACAGGCCCTTCGGCCCACCGAGTCCGCACCGTCAAGCGATCCCCGCACATTGACACCATCCTACACACACTAGGGACATTTTTTTTAATATTTATACCAAGCCAATTAACCTACATACCTGTATGTCTTTGGAGTGTGGGAGGAAACCGAAGATCTCAGAGAAACCCACGTGGTCACAGGGAAAACGTACAAACTTCGTACAGACAGCACCCGTAGTCAGGATCGAATCCGGGTCCCTGGCGCTGCAAGCACTGTAGGGCAGCAACTCTACCGCTGCGCCACCATGGCTGCCCTAGCTTGTTTTCTAATTGATTTTTGCACAAATATCTTTTTGTTTGCTCGGTCTTTTTCTCTTTTTACTGTCTTCTGGAGTTTATGTGTAATTGATGTGTAATTTATGAATTTGTTGTCTGCGTCCGCGATGCAGCTGCAGACAAGACTTTTCTATGTACCTGTACCCAGGGCCGGATTTACGTATAAGCTTGACAAGTTTAAGCTTCGGGCCTCGAGATCTAGGGGGGCCTCGCAGAGCCGGATTTACCACTAGGCTTCCTTCATAGGCTGAAGCCTAGGGCCTCAAAATCTAGGCGGCCTCTGGCCAAGGCAGGACACATGCCGTTCAACTCTGGGCGGGCACCCCTCTCTATCTCTCTCTCTCTCTCTCTCTCTCTCTGTGTCACCCTCCGTCTCCGCCCGCCATCCGTATATCCGTGTCTGGGCCGCCGGATCTCCGCTCTCTCCTCATCTGCCGGCACGGCAGCCCACCTTGCACATGCACACTGCTACGGCCAGCACATCCTCCCTCCTGCACATGCGCACAACCACGGCCAGCACATCATCGGCCGCCCTGCGCATGTGCACTTTCTCCCTCGCTTTGAATTATGGGAGATCTGGCCGCCATTGCTGTCTGGTCACCACCTCGCCACAACCGCTGCAAACCAACGCGCAATCACTCCCTCACCCTGGATCTGGAGTAACTATGGTAGGGTGAAGATTATTCCATGCTTTAACTGTGCATGGAAATTGTGTGTGTGGAATAGAAGAAATTGGGTGACGTTTAGGATTGAGACCCTTCTTTAGACTTCCTCTGGTATTAGTATTTTTAGTTTAATTTAAAGATACAGCGCGGAAACAGGCCCTTCGGCCCACCGAGTCCACGCTGACCACCGATCACCCGTACACTAGTTCTATCCCAAACATTAGCGGAATAAGTCAAGAGTGTTTTATTATCTCACGTCCCAATTAAAACAATGAAATCCTTACTTGCAGCAGCACAACAGAATATGTAAACATAGTACTCTGTAAACAATGTTATAAACGAGGAAACAAAATGGTGTATATTTATATATGAATATATAACTATATAAATATATATATGTGTGTGTAAAATATATATACCCACACACACAATTTCCCTCCTGGGATTAATAAAGTTCTATCGTATAGTATTGTGTGTGTAGGAAGGAACTGCAGATGCTGGTTTAAACTGAAGATAGACACAAAAAGCTGGAGTAACGTTTTGGGCTGGGTCTGCAATAGGTTCCTGCACACCTTTCGAATGTGGATGGAAACAAGAGCACCCGGAGAAAACCCATGCGATCAAAGGGAAAAGGAGCAAACCATACAGAGAGCACCCATATTCAGGATAATTTCCAGATCACTGGCACTTTTAGGCAGCATCTTTATGGCCAATGTACTTCCCCATAGTCTTGAACTGAATGAAAACATACACTAGCTGTAAAAGGGGACATAGAGTCACTTGGAGATTTAAAACTGAAAATGGATATATTATTTTTTTTAGTAACCAAAGTTATCAACGTATAATTGTTTGTGTGTTGGAAAACAAAATATAGTGGCACAGCTGGTAGACTTGCTGCCTCACACGCCAGAGATCTGTGTTCGATACTGTCCTCGGGCACTGCCTGTGTTGAATTTGCACGTTCTCCCTGCAAGCGTGTGGGTTTCCTCCCACATCCCAAACACGCATTGGCTTTGTAGATTAACTTGTCTCTGTTAAATTGCCCCTAATGTGTAGTGAGTGGGTGAGGAAAGTGGGATAACAGAACTTGTGTGAATGGGTAGACAAAAATGCTGGAGAAACTCAGTGGGCGAGGCAGCATCTATGCAGCGAAGGCAATAGGCGCCGCTTCAGGTCGAGACCATTCTTCAGACTAATGTGAGGGTGGGGGGGGGGGGGGGGACGGGAAGAAGAAAGGAAGAGGAGGAGAAAGCAGGGACTACCTGAAATTGAATAAGTTAATGTTCATACCGCTGGGGTGCAAACTGCCCAAGCGAAATATGAGGTGCTGCTCCTCCAATTTACGGTGTGCCTCACTCTGGCCATGGGAGAGGCCCAGGACAGAAAGGTCAGATTCAGAATGGGAGAGGGAGTTGAAGTGCTGAGCCACCAGGGGATCAGGTTGGTTATTGCGGATCGAGCAGAGGTGTTGGGCGAAGCGATCATCAAGCCAACGCTTGGTTTCACCGATGTACAGCAGCAGACACCTAGAGCAGTGGATGCAATAGATGAGGTTGGAGGAGGTGCAGGTGAACCTCTGCCGCACCTGGAAAGACTGCTTGGGTCCTTGAATGGAGTCAAGGGGGGAGGTAAAGCGACAAGTGTAGCATTTCCTGCGGTTGCAAGGGAAAGTGCCAGGAGAGGGGGTGGTTTGGGTGGGAAGGGACGAATTGACCAGGGAGTTACGGAGGGAGTGGTCTCTGTGGAAAGCCAACAGGGGAAGAGATGGGAAGATGTGTCTGGGGGGGGGGGGGGGGGGGGGGGGCACGAAAAAGAAAGGAAGAGGCGGTGACAGTAGGCTGTGGGAGAGCTGGGAATGGACTACCTGAAATTTGAGAAGCCAATGTTCATACCGCTGGGGTGTAAACTACCCAAGCAAATATGAGGTGCTGCTCCTCCAATATGCGGTGGGCCTCACTCTGGCCATGGATAAGGCTCAGGACAGAAAGGTCAGATTTGGAATGGGAGGGGAGTTGAAGTGCTTAGCCACCGGGAGATCAGGTTGGTTATTGCGAACTGAGTGGAGGTGTTGTGCGAAGCGATCGCCAAGCCTGCGCTTGGTCTCACCAAGGTTGATCATACACTGAATAATCCAACCACATTTTTTTTTGGAAGTGGAAAGAAATAATAGAAATTGCATTCATTGCAATGTGTAAAAAGAGTTGAGATACTGTATTATAATTTTGCTACATGTCATTGTGGTATATAATGACATGTGAGTATAATGACTCTCGGCCCTTCCAGTCCGTGCCGACCATTTGTTTTCCCCCGGTAGATGGGACTAGGGGAAAACAAATGGTCGGCACGGACTGGAAGGGCCGAGAGGGCCTGTTTCCGTGCTGTAATTGTTATATGGTTATATGGTTATATATCATGTCTTGATTGGTGAATATGATTAGTTTGTGACTTTATTTGAAACAGAAATAATATGTGAATGCTTGATTGGGCATAATTCCGACTGGTAACTGCGCACTTTGTCCGAGCACATTATCGCACGGGTCATGCAAGCCGTCTTAAATAACCACCTAAACTGTCATTTGGCAACTTAAAAAGCTGCCAAGGTTGCCCGGCTGACAACAGAGAAAATAAATTAAGTGAGAGCCCTGCAAGGTGTATGATATTTTTGACACTGTCATAGGCCTTCCTTACATATGCTGTCACAACGCACTGTAGTCTCTAAACAACCTTTCAGTCGTTTTCCTTGCACTCCATTTCAGAATAATAGTGTTTTAAGCCAATAACTCGACACTAGCACTGGCAATAGATAAATAAATAAATAAATAAAGTGCAACTTTCCAGCCCCTTATCTCATTGGCCACGCTCGGCTGCACACCAGAGTCAATCTGGTGGACTATCTTACTCTAATCGTGGGGGTGGGGGATTTGTAGGGGCCTCACAAGTATCAAAGTACCTCACAATAAACTCGATCTAACTTAGCTTGGCTTTACATGATTTTTGTCTGGGCCCATGATACATATGTGGCAATGTCATCAAAGTAAAAACCCATCACATCAACAAAAAAATGACACAATTTAGTCGAGTTCTGTCAATAATGGGCATTTGTAGATGTGTACCTTAATGGAACCATTCATTCGCAACTTTTAGACTGCTGATAAACTCAAATAACACTTTACTACATCAAAGCATCTTTGTTATGATAAATGGTAGGCTATCAAACATTCCAATATCAAATAAAGAGGATGAGAGATGATACAATCAAAGGGATGGTTGTGCTAATCAAATTGTCATGGGTATAATATTTTAATATTAAATAAAGAGTGTTGAGATGAGAGAGGGAGAGAGAGCAAAGCTGAAATTAAGACTTAAAGTTTGTAACAAATGCCTTGGAAGAAGGCAGAATAACCGAAGTGCTCAGCATTGGTGAGATCAATATAAAGTAATCTAGAGTTTGTGAATAAGTAATGTGTAAAGTTAAATGAATAGCTTGGAAAGAAATACCAACAGGACCAAGTGAAGAAGAGGCTTGCAAATACAACCCAATAGAAAACATTTGGACAGGTACATGGATAGGAAAGGGTTTAGATGGATATTTGCCAAACATGGACAGGTGGGACTAGAGTAGATGGGGCATCTTGGTCGGCATGGGAAAGTTAGGCTGAAGGGCCTGTTTTTGTGTTGTATGACTGTATGATCAACCATGTTGCAGTTGCTACACCCAAAAATGCTGGAGTATCTCAGCGGGACAGGCAGCATCTCTGAAGAGAAGGAATGGGTTGCATTTGCAGTTGCAATTGCTGTTGCCATTGCCTTTCATTTAAGGCTTTAAATGTGCAAGGTACAGCGTGCTGAGGTCCTGTTAGAATACACTAGTTTAAAACATTTTATATTCATATCTTTGATATCTTCATGTAACATCTTGTGTGCGATATAATTTACATAGCTTGCATCTATGTGTTATTTGTGATGTATGTTTGGGTTTTAATAATATGTTTAACAGAGTTCTGAGTTGCTCTGTGATCCTAATCTGATTTTCCCCAGCTGGATGGATTTCGCCCGCACTCAGAAATAAAATAGCAGTAGGAAGAACTACCTACAAGTATTGATGTTCTTCTCAAGTTAGACTATCTCATCTAGTCTATTTAAGTTGAGGTTTATTATTGTCATTGTACATTCTTAAATTTGATCTGGTTGAAGTCCATCGCTCATGAACAAGGCTTTGGGATACTTTGTTTCAAAGATATTGGTTTAGGTTTAGGTATAGGTTTATTATTGTCACGAGTACCTAGGTACAGTGAAATTTTGTTTTGCATGCTCTCCAATCAGATCAGATAAGATAGAAATAAATACAATGATGCCAAAGTCGAGTACAACAGGTGATGCATTCAGGAGAAACAAAATGCAGAATACAGTTCTCAGCATTGTAGTGCAACAGTTCCATCGAGTACAATGTCCGCAATAGCACAAGGTGAAAATAACAATATCCTAGCTTATGGAAGGACCATTCAGAAGCCTGATGACTGAGGGGAAGAAGCTGTTCCTGAGTCTGACGGTCTGCGCTTTCAGGCTTTTGTACCTTTTGCCCAAGAGGAGCAGGGAAGAGAAGGAATAAACAGGGTTGGACAAGTCATTAATTATGTTGACTGCTTTTCTGATGCAACATGAAGTGTAGATGGAGTCAATGGTGGGGACAATTGTTATGCGATGTGTATGGAGATGACTGATTAGACCAATGTGTGCTTGTTAGTGCCTTCTGCATGGGTGATAGAGGTGTACGGATGGTGTGGCATTTGTGGTTCTTGATTATTGAGATTCTCTTTTCCTCCATGCTTCTTTCATTCTAGTTTCTTGATATGAACGAGTAATTATTTTTATGAAGATATGCTAAATAGAATATTCCAATGCTTCTTGTTCCCAGTGGTGTTGTCAATGTTGAAACTCTTCAGGGATGTTCTAAGAGTGTTTGTATCTCTTTTCTTGCTCACCTTGTGATCGTTTGCCCTCAGTTAGCACTCCATAAAGTAGCTGCTTTGGTATTCTGCCAATAGACATTCTCCTGACAGGTCCTGTCCACATTATCATTGAATCTTTAAGCAATGCCTATATGCCGGGGAGTTTACTCTGTGAGAAAATCTGTGTGTCTGGAATCTTGTCTTGCCACTTGTACAGCTGAGAGGTATTCCTTCAATTAACCACAGTCGCACCACCCATTTTGCCCACTTGTCCCACTGCCCACCTTAGGTCTGTTCCATTCTCTCTAAACATAGTATCTGTGGCATCTCTGACATCCTGGCTGCACCATGGTAAATTCAGTCACACATCCATCTGCTCGATAGAGTCTGACAGGAGATGCAGCTGGACACACAGGTATTAGGTAACAGAGCTGAAGATGGTAGAGCCATTTCTTTAAGTTTTTCAAATACCAATGAAGAGCCGCACTATACTTGGGGCTTCCACCCATTTTGCACTGGGCCAGCTTCTGCTTTCTCCAATAGCAGCACATCTGGAAGACATTAACAGCCAACACAGCGATTAATTGGTTACAGCAATTTCTGGCTCAGGACGATAAAGGAGGAAGTTCAATATTTTCCATGGACTTATTTTTAAACTGATCTATTTTTTAATTTTTCTAAAACATTTTTTGCTCAGATCCTTAGGAAACATTTACAGGTTGATTTCAGTAAGTGGCATAGAAACAATCCAGGAAATTGCAAGGCAGGCTCTACTTCCCGCATGTCTACTTAGCGCATCCGTTCTACCAAAGGTGAATGGTTTCAGAGTTTCACCAGAGCCAGAAGGTCTCGCCAGTTTAAGTCACATTGAGAAAAATGACCTTGGTCGGCAGTTGGGATTTGTATAATTCCCTTTACACCCGAACTATCTTCTGAAGTGCAGTTTAAATAACTTTTTATGCATTTATTTTGCAATGTTTTCCATTGTTAAATGCATCAGATTTTACTACAGAAGCTCATGAAGGCCATTTTGCCCTTAAAGCTACTCTGCCATTCATTTAGACTATGACTAATTTATGAACTCATTCCACATATCCTTGTGACTTCGTGTTTTAACAATTACAATATTGAAATTAATAATTAATTTAGCAACAATTACAATTTACAGATGAGTTCCAACCTTCATGTCTGTGACTTAACAAGAATTTAAGCCATTCCTGAAATTTACACTTTTCAACTGATGGAAATAATCTTCTATCTACCAGTTTCCATTAATATCTTGTACATATCGGTAAAACCACTACTGAATCTGCGAAATTGTAAGGAGTATGATTCTAACGTGTTTATCAAGATCCATTTCATTCTGATATTACATGGGATTTCATTCTGATGCACGGGTTGTGCAGCAGTAGAGTTGCTGCCTTACAACGCCTGACACCCAGGTTCAATCCTGACTATCCATGAGTGTTGTCTGTACGGAGTTTGTACATTCTCCCCGTGACCTGCATTGGTTTTCTCCGAGATCTTCGGTTTCCTCCCACTCCAAAGATGTACAGGTTTGTAGGCTAATTAGCTCGGTATAAAGGAAGAAGGAACAACATCTTCGCTAACCATAAGGATGCATAGGATTTCACCCAGAACATCGAGAATATGACCGATGACAGAACATTACTCACAAAATACCTAACATCACCGAACATTGTGAATTTGTAAAGATCTGATGGAACTTAAGCTGTTATACTTAAGGACAAATGAAATTGGACAAGGATTGTTGAGCAATGTTTTCCCTATGGACATACCATACTCATATTTACTATTAACATTAACAACTGACAAATACGAATCATAATTACTCATTACTACTAATAATTATTACTAATTGTTACTAATTACTTATAATTGAATTACTTAGAATTAGTTAAAATGGAAACTATAAGCACGGTTGGATTTAAAGTTTGATAACCATCTACTCTATCATTTTTTTAATATAATATCCTATTATAATTTTAAGTTTTGAAATGAATTATAAGTTTTTACCAAAGGAGATATGTCGGGAGAAAGACCAACAAGAATCGCATTTTGCAGCTGGAATGTTAAGGGAATTAACGAACCAATCAAGAGAGGTAAAGTATTAGCACATTTAAAATCACTTAAAACAGATATAATATTCCTTCAGGAAACTCACCTTAAAAAGGAAGCACAGCATTGATTGAAAGCTAAATGGATTGCTAAAACGTATCACTCCTCATTTTCGCATAAATCCAGAGGCGTTGCAATACTAATCTGCAAAGGGCTACCTTTTAAACATATATCAACTATAACAGACAATGATGGTAGATATATTGTATTAATAGGTGAGTTACATGCAATAAAAGTGATTCTTATCAATGTTTATGGACAAAACTTTGATAGTCTCTTGTTTTTCAAGAAAATATTTAACATAATTCCGGAACTTACACACACAATTTAATAATTGGAGGAGACTAAAATTGTACACTAGACCCTTATTTAGACAGATCATCAAGACAACGAAAAATAAAATCTCAGTCAAGTGAATTATTAAATGCATACATAGATACTACTAATATTAAGGACGTCTGGAGAATTGAAAATCCAACCGGACGAGAATACTCATTTTACTCATCGGTACATAAAACATATTCAAGAATAGATTATTTTTAAGTAGACTTCAAGCTCATCCCATTTACCTACAATTCGAAATATCATAACATTATAATCTCAGACCATGCACCCTTAACATTTATGATTAAACTAAATGGAAGGACGGAGAAAATGGAGACAACCCACAAATCTTAAATGAAAAAGTATGTCAGGAATATCTTACTAAACAGATTAATATATTTTTTGATACCAATGATCGCCCTGGAATGTCTGCCTCCCTTCTCTGGGAAACATTTAAAGCATTTGCCTGATCTCCTCCCAAGTATTTCACAATGAAGAGAATCGGGTTAAACAACAGGCACTGGAAAGGGAAATAAGATAATTAGACAATTAGATGGCTGCACCAACTATGATAAAACATAATAAAATAGCAGTATTTAAATATAAATTAAATAAAATATATTCAGACCAAGTTATAACATTTTATCAGTATACTCAACAATTACATTTTGAATTCGGCGACAAACCACAAAAACTATTTTCTCGCCAACACCGAAAACTGGACGGGGAAAAAACAATTCACAAAATTAGATCAGAAATGGGAGAACCACTAGTACAGCCTAAGGATATCAATGAGAGATTTCTGCAATATTATCAAAACCTCTACTCAGCTAAAACGATAGATCACTCAACAGGAATGGAAGCATTCTTACAAAAATGTAACCTTAAAGGCTTAGATTTGAAAGATAGAGAATTACTAGGCACTGAAATAACAGTAAAGGATATTGAAGAGTCTATCAGATCTCTAAAAAACGGCAAGGCCCCGGGCCTTGATGGTATAAGCTCTGAATTTTATTTTAAAATGTATGATCTGATCTCTCCACATTTACAGACGCTGTATGAGCACATTTATACTCAACAGAAATTACCAGAAACGTTAAACAAATCTATAATAACACTCATACCAAAAACAGATAAGGATCTGGAAGACCCAGGTTCATATAGAGCTATAGCTCTCTTAAACACTGATCAAAAAATATTAACTAAAATCTTAGCACAAAGATTAAGCACAGTGATTAATAAATTAATACACCCTGACCCACACCCTGGAATAGCGATTTATTCCAAAACGCTACTCTTCTTATAACCTGAGACGATTATTCAATATTATATACTCAAAGAGAATTACTAACGTATATTTAGCAATTATTTTGTTGGATGCTGGGAAAGCATTTGATCAGGTGGTATGGCCCTATTTATTCTCAGCGATGGAAACTTTTCAACTGGGCGAGAAGTTTACTACATGGGTAAAACACTTATATACTAATCCAACAGCTAGAATATCAACAAACCAAATGTTATCAACTAAATTTAATTTATCTAGAGGTTGTAGACAAGGATGCCCGTTATCTCCGTTACTATTCGCACTTGCAATTGAGCCACTAGCAGAAAATGTTAGGTCCCATCCTGAAATATACGGGTATAATACTAAAGACACTGAGAATAAAATTTATTTATATGCAGACGATGTATTAATCTACATTACAAAACCTGAACTTAGTATCTCAAACCTATTAAATTTAATAACTCAATTTGGCTCATTCTCGGGATACAGAATTAATTGGAATAAAAGCGAAATCATGCCAATAATGGAAATCAATCCACATATATTACAACAATCCCCCTTTAAAAAAAATTAATGAAAATTTTAAATATCTAGGAATTTATGTAACAAAGACATATACTTTTTTATTTAAACTAAACTTCCCTCTTTTATTGGACAAATTGCATAAGAATAGTCAATATTGGAAAATACTACCCATCTCAATGTTTGGTAGAATTAATGCAATAAACATGATTTTTCTTTTGCAATTATTGTACCTCTTTCAATCAATCCCAATATATCTTCCAAAAACTAATTTTATCTGGGATTATAAGAATCACAGAATAAACAAAAATCATTTATGTAAATCAAAAATAAATGGAGGTTTAGCTTTACTGAATTTCATGTTCTATTTCTGGGCAGTTAACATTAAAAATATGAATTTCTGGTTGGAAGAATTGGACCAGCAACCAGATTGGTTAAAAATGGAAAAGGAAGACCCTTTGAAATTGGTTCAATTCTGTTTGCTACCACTAAATTAAGCAAAAAAACCTATAGTGAAAATCCTATAATATACAGTGGTATACGAATTTAGAAACAATTAAAAAAGACTTTAAAATTGGATAATCTATCACTCCTTCTCCCCATTGTAAACAACCCTGCATTTAAACCTTCAATGTTGGATAAAGGTTTTTTACAATGGAAAAATCACAGAATTAAAAAGATAGGTCATCTCTACAGGAAAGGCACATTCCTTTCATTTCAGGAGTTACAACAAATTTATGGACTTCACTCAAATGACTATTTCAGATATCTACAACTTAGAGATTATGCTAAATCAAATACACAGTATTTTAGAGATAGAGATCCAGAAACGCTTGATGAATGTTTGAATAAACAGCCTAATACAGAAAAATTAATATCTTATATCTATAATATCCTATTAGACTGAGGCTCCAACGACAGAAATATATAGGCAATCATGGAAAAACGAACTAGGCCAACCAATAATGAAAGATATTTGGGACGAAAGGTTACAACATATACATCAATGCTCGTTAAATGCTAGACACTCTTTAATAGTAAGATTAAACGAGAACTTACCAGTTTGAAGTTTGATCTTTATTTTACTTCGGAGTCACGTGAGTGACTACGTGAAGAAAGCCTCGCCTGGCGCTAGAACGGCATTACGTCGACGCTGACGGCAGAAGCAAGAGCTGCAGAGCGCAGCTCCTCGCAGCGGCCGGAACGGACCCACAGGTAAGTGCAAGGAAAAGAGGGGACGTTCTAAAAAAGACGTTACGCTGGTAAAACCAGCAAAAGAGAAAGTAAAATTTAAAATCAGAGTCACGTTGGCGTACTGATTTAGCCAGATAATGGAAAAGAAAAATGGAGAAGTCTCAAAGGAAAATTTTGCGGGTAAAAAGATCGTCCCAGGGTGAAGCTAAAGTCGGGACAAGAGTTTAGTGCGGATCCGGTTCCGATACCGGTGGCCGCTGATTCACCCGTTAGTGAGACTATAATTTCTCCAGAAATACAAACCACGGAGGAAAATGTTCCTAGAAAATGTAAAAAGAAATCCGTGAGGCCGTGTTTCTGATAATGACTCGATAAAAAAGTCCTCCGGATAATAAAAGCTATATGGCTAAAAATGGAACATATGGAGAAAGTGCTCCAAAATATAGTGAGACAAGGGTCACAGTACCCAGAAGTTTCCCAAAATGACCCTGAGGGGTTTGAATATACAGAATATGGCTATGTGCCAAATTGGGAATTTGAAACTCCAGACCCAGGATTAGGGCGGAGGAAGACTCATTGGATATAATTCCAAGTGTATCAGGGCTGCAAAAGACAGACCCTGCAAGTGGTGATGTGGATTATGAGTGCACACCACGAATAAAAAAAAGAGGCGGCCAGATGTGCCTGATATGGCAAAAGATTTTGCTATACCTGAAGGAAGTGGTGAGGCTATGGAAGAAAACCTAGCTGCCAGTATTAATTATATGGTATCTCACCAACTTCAAGATTCTGTGATGATTGAAACAGCAGAATTATATAAAACACCGGAAAATTGCACCTCATTGAAGGTACCTACGGTTTAATCCGTCTATATGGACGCCTATGACTCCAGGCATGAGAGGACAAGAAATAAGATTTCAAAGAATCCTCAAATTGATTTCAGCTGCCATTACTGCTTTTGGAAGGCAAATGGAGGGGTTGGAGATGGATAAAATCCAAAAAGATACTTTGGGCTTATTATGCAATTCCTTCTATGAAATTAATTGTATGAGGAAAATTGCGATTCAGCCCATATTTCATCCAAGGTTTGCAGGTCTGTGTCGATCAAGTGGTGTTCAAGCTCCTGGTTATCTATTTGGGGAGAACCTGCCTAAGCAAATAAGAGAAATGGATGAAGAGGCTAAATCTATTAGCCACATGAGACCTTTCGTCTTTGGACAAAAAAGGTATTTTTCGTCAAGAAGGGGATTTGTTTTGGAAACAGAGGCAGGAATATGATAAGAAAATATTATCATCCGACACAGCCTAATGTTCACCCGTATACGGGGAGAAGGAGACCACCACGTTCATATGGAGAGGTACAAAAAAAATTATTCTATTCTTAAAGAAACTGCTGACAAATCTCCAGTTGGAGGGAGATTACAAATGTTTTATGATGAATGGCTTGCCATCACATCCGATCGGTTTATTTTACAAACAGTTTCAGGAGCTACTATTACATTCAAAGAAGGTGTTAATTCTCCAGTACAAAATAAACCTGCTTATGGTTTTATGTTTTCTGCAATTAAAGAGGCAGAAATTAATGTGGAAATTGACAAATTGTTTAAAAAAGGTGTTATTGAAAAAACTGTTGAACATGAGCATCAATTTGGGTCAAATATATTTCCAAGAAGTAAAAAAGATGGTGGTTGCAGAATTATTCTGGACCTTACAAACTTTAATAAATTTGTCGAATATAAACATTTTAAGATGGAAACATTCAACACTGCAAGACATTTGATATCAGCAGGTTGTTATATGGCTACAATTGATTTAAAGGATGCGTACTATTCAGTACCAATACATCAGTTCTTTCGAAGGTATTTAAAATTTAATTGGCAGGGACAGCTGTGGCAATTCAAAGCTTTACCAAATGGGTTAAGTTCAGCTCCCAGGCTCTTTACAAAGCTGTTGAAACCAGCTTTAGCACAATTAAGAGCACAAAAACACATCATTATGGCTTATCTGGATGACATTTTAATCATCAATAGTAATCTGGAATCAGCTGAAAAATCAGTTTCAGCAACTAAAACTTTATTTGAGAAGTTAGGTTTCTTGATTCATCCAATTAAGTCCCAGCTGCAGCCAGCACAGTCAATTAACTATTTGGGGTTTGTAATTAACTCAGTTACTATGTTAGTAACTTTGCCAACAGATAAGATTGATGATATTTTAGTGACCTGTAGGTGTCTCATTCACAAACCTTATCCCTCCATCCGAGAAGTAGCAAAGGTTATTGGTAAATTAGTGGCAGCATTTCCTGCAGTAGAATTTGGTCCATTACATTACCAAAACCTTCAAAGGGACAAAATAAGAGCTCTAAAAAAGAGAGCAGGCCATTTTGATAGGCCTATGCAACTAACAAAAGAAGCTTTATTGGAATTACAATGGTGGATTGAAAATGTCCCACAAGCTGCTAAAAAACATTCTGATACAGCAGCCTGAAGTAATTTTACAAACAGATGCTAGTGCTCTCGGATGGGGGGGGCGACAGATTCATTCACCAGCTGTGGGGGCAGATGGACTGTCCAAGAGGAAATGTTTCTCCAAACATATGGTATTAACTATTTAGAATTATTGGGTGCATTTTATGGGTTGAAAGCCTATTGTTCTACAGAATCTGCATGTACTGATACAATTAGACAATAAAACAGCTGTTGCATATATTAATCACATGGGTGGAGTCAGATCGGTATCATGTGATTGTTTGGTCAATCAGATATGGCAATGGTGTATTAAGCACCAAAATTTGGATTCCGGCAAATTACATCCCAGGTAAAGACAATGTGGTGGCAGACAATAGATCAAGGATGTTTAAAGACAACACAGAATGGATGTTGAACCCAGTAATTTTCAGTAAAATTGTGACTCAATATGGGTTACCAGACATTTATCTGTTTGCATCAAGACTAAATCATCAATTGCCTAAATATGTGTCTTGGGAACCAGATCCAGATGCAGTAGCAGTAGATGCCTTTTCACTACACTGGGGGAATATGTTCTTTTATGCCTTTCCGCCATTTGCTCTGGTTCAGCAATGTCTGAAGAAAATAGAACAAGATTCTGCCACAGGATTATTGGTGATTCCAAATTGGCCGACACAACCATGGTTCCCATTGATGTTAAACATGATTAAAGAACCATATATGTCAATTCCTAGCAGCAGTGATTTATTGCAAATTCATCCATTACATGCTTATATGAATTTGTTAATCTGCAGGTTTTGACCAGACCACTACAAGAGCTTGGATTGTCGGATAGAACTATGGATATTATAGTCGCATCATGGCGAGATAGCACTCAGAGACAATATATGACACATATAAAGAAATGGGAAAATTTTTGTAGACAGTCAAATATATTCTATCATACTGTGAACATTGCAAACATATTGGAGTTCCTTGCCGAGTTGCATTTTGAACAACACTTAAGTTATAGTGCCATTAATAGTGCACGTAGTGCCTTATCATCTTATTTAGGACAAATCTCTGACCAAAAATCAATTGGATCACATCCATTAATATCCAGATTTATGAAAGGAATCTTTAACAAAAATCCACCCAAACCAAGATATACAGAAATTTGGGATGTTAGCATTGTACTTACTTTACTTAGGCAATGGACTCCCATCGAAGTTTTTGTCATTGGAAAAGTTAACATTTAAATTAGTAATGTTAATGGCATTGGTTTCAGTTCAAAGGGTGCAAACATTACAAATGTTATGTTTAGACTGTATGCATGTGACTGCAGATAACATTGTGTTCTATGTTTACGATCTGATCAAACAAAGCAGACCAGGGAGAACTGGAGCAAAGGTAATGTTTCAAGCTTACCCCATTGATCCAACGTTGTGTGTAGTTAAACATTTGAATCATTATGTAAAAGTTACCAAAACTCTTCGAGGTGATGAAAAAACATTAATGATTACGCATAAGAAACCACACACAAAAGCTTCAGTGCAAAAACAATCTCAAGGTGGTTAAAAACAGGTGTTACTTTTAGCAGGAGTAGACACTGATGTGTTCAAATCTCACTCCATCAGGGCAGCAGCTACATCCGCGGCGAAGTTACAGGACGTACCACTCGAACATATTTTAGAAACCGCAGGGTGGTGTAAAGAAGAAACTTTTTCAAAGTTCTACAATAAACCTGTTCACACAATGACGGGCTTTGGACACGCGGTGTTGGGTTCACTATAATCACCTGCTTTGTTTCACTATTGATTGATATTATCAATTATGTTATCACTTATATCTTTTATCACTTTGTAATGGTTCCCTCAGATGTAAAAAGAGGATTATTATATGTTCTTTTATCATTAAAAGATTTATGGAAAGAACTAAAACTAGTCTGGTAAAAGGATCTTACTCATGTATGTGTTGACCTAGCCGGACTGTCGTATGGAAGAATTCTACGACATGGAAAACACAGAAGCTTCAAAATCTTCACGTAGTCACTCACGTGACTCCGAAGTAAAATAGTAAGATTAAATGAGAACTTACCAGTTCAAAGTTTGATCTTTATTTTATGAGGAGTACCGATGAGGGATTACGTGCCCTCCACTCCACACCCTCATAAAATAAATGATCATCTGGTAGTTCTAAATCTATGATGAGCCTTACTATCTTACTCCGGCTATTGTGTTCTGTGTTTTTCATGCCGCTGCTTTGAAGTACGCCGTTCTAGCGCCAGGCGGGGCTTCATCACGTAATCCCTCATCATTACTCCTCATAAAATAAAGATCAAACTTTGAACTGGTAAGTTCTCGTTTAATCTTACTATTTTATGAGGAGTCGAGTTGAGGGACTACGTGAATAGAAGCCCGTACAGCCGTTGGTGCGTCAATCTTCAAAGCAGCGGAATGAATTCAC
This sequence comes from Okamejei kenojei, assembly GCA_035221665.1. NCBI lineage: Eukaryota > Metazoa > Chordata > Chondrichthyes > Rajiformes > Rajidae > Okamejei > Okamejei kenojei. Next base: position 25,410,859 of record CM069144.1, on the reverse strand, counting down.
AGCTAACAATGACTGAAGTATAATGGTAAGATGATAAAACTAGAACTACCCGATGAGATCTAAGAGGGTGGGAGCGGAGGGCACGTAGTCTCAACTCGACTCCACATAAAATAAAGATCAAACTTCAAACTGGTAAGTTCTCGTTTAATCTTATTATTTTACTTCGGAGTCACGTGAGTGACTACGTGAAGACTTCAAAGCACTGTGAATTCATGCCGCAGACCCAAATCCGACGTTCACACTGCCTGGATTGACTCAAAGTCGTTAACAATCAATCATGCATCAGTAACAACATTTGTTAAATGAATAACAGTTTATTTACAAACAAAATCATAACAAACCCCGCTAACTCAGGGGGAAACTGTAACAGTACTCAAAACAGAATCAGCAAACACCCCGAGCCTTGAAATCGGCTTGTGATAAAACCTCTGAAAAGTTAGCTCACTGGACTATCCTGCGGCCGCGAGGATATGGTCTATTGGCACGTCCATCGCCCTTGCCGCGGAAGTTGATGCCGCCCTGGTGGAATGAGATTTGAATTTATCAGTATCAATTCCAGCACTTGCCAGGACCTGCTTTAGCCACCTTGAAATTGTTTGCACCGACACCTTACTGTGTGGTTTTTTTGTGACTAATAAACAACGCCGACTCTGTTCCTCTCAGAGGTTTAGTAATCTCAATGTAACGAGATAAATGTGAGACTACACACAAGCGATCATCTGCGGGGTATGCTGAAAACACAATCTTACATCCTGTCATGCCTCTTCTATTATGTTTAAGCAAATCATAGACATAAAATATAATGGCATCTGCCGACACATGCATTCTATCTAGCCGTAGCTTTTGCAACGTTTGTACACGTTGAGCTGAAACCAACGCAATAAGCATGACCACCTTAATAGTTAATTTGGCTATAGATAGGCTTGTAACTGGAGCCCACTGGCGAAGAACCATAAGAACCTCACTCACATTCCAAATACCGGCATACCTGGGTTTAGGAGGATTAGAATTGAAAACTCTCTTCATGAATCGTGAAACTAACGGATGTGTCCCTACTGTATGTAATTCTGCATTCATAGGTAAATAAGACAGAGCACTTCTGGCTGAATTGATCGCACTGTAACTTAATTTTTGGTCAAAATAAAGAGTTGACAAAAACTCCAATACGTCCGTGATCCCTGCAGTGTGAGATACAATATTCTGCTGTGGGCAGAATTGCTCCCACTTCCTTATATAGGTGATATATTGCTGCTGTGTACTATCCCTGCAGGCCGACGTGAGAACATCCACAGTCCGATGAGACAGTCCTCTCCCCAGGTATGGCCTCCTTAAAATCTGCAAATTAACAGATCAATACGATCATGTAAAGGATGTTGATCCCCAGTGACTGGATTTACCAGTAGATTTTTATTCTTGGGAATAATCATGTAAGGCTCCCTAGCCATTTGTAATACAATGGGAAACCATGCTTGTGTAGGCCAATCTGGCACTACCAATACCCCTGAAGTGGAGTCCTGCTTGATCTTTTGCAAACATCTGCTGATGAGACAGAATGGAGGAAATACATACACAAACATTCCTCCCCAATGCAGCAAAAACGCATCCACTGCTACTGCCCCAGGATCTGGTTCCCATGAAACATATCTAGGTAACTGATGATTTAATCGAGATGCAAACAAGTCAATATCTGGCAATCCATACTGAACAATCATTTGGTTAAATACATCCTGATTTAACATCCATTCAATGTTGTCATTAAACTGACGTGACCTAGTGTCAGCTACAGTGTTGGATCTTCCTGGCAAATAAAGTGCTGAAAGCCAGATATTTTGGTCAATACACCAGCTCCAAATCTGGTTAGCCAGTCTATCACAAGACTGTGACTTAACTCCACCCATGTGGTTTACATATGCCACTGCTGTGGTGTTGTCAATCTGAACCTGCACATGCAAGTCCCTCCTTGTAGAACAATAAGCTTTGAGCCCATACCAGGTGCCCAACAACTCTAAATAATTAATCCCTCTTAATTGAAGAAGCGATGTCTCATCCACATTCCATCTGCCTCCACAACTAGAAGACATATCTGTTGCACCCCAACTCAGTGCACTTACATCAGTCTGTAATATCAGTGACGGTGGTTCCACCAAAACCTTCCTAAAACTTGTTGAAACATTTGCTATCCACCATTGTATGTCAGCAATCGCCCCAGCTGACAACTGCATAGGCCTATCAAAATGGCCCCTTTGTATTCTCAGTGCCTGTTCCTTTGATCGTTGTAATTGTTGATAATGCAGAGGACCATACTGCACAGCTGGAATTGCTGCCACAAACTTCCCAATTAACCTGGCTACTTGTCTAATTGAAGGCCTTTGCTCTCCAATGAGATTAACACAGTCCTCAATTAACTGATTCAATTTATCCCTGGGCAAAGTTACCAACATGTGATTGGAATTAATGGTAAATCCCAGATAATCAATAATTTGGACTGGTGATAATTTAGATTTATCTGGGTGAATAACAAATCCCATTTGTTCAAAAGTGATTTTAACAACTGAAACTGATGATTGAGTTTCAGCATGAGTCTTTCCAACAATCAGAATATCATATAAGTAGGCCATTACTACATGCCCCTTAGCTCTAAGTAACGCTAACACAGGTTTTACCAATTTAGTAAATAATCTAGGAGCTGAAGTTAATCCATTCAGCAATGCCCTGAATTGCCACAGCTGAGTCATCCAAATAAATTTCAAATATCTTCTATTATCCTCATGAATAGACACTGAGTAATACGCATTCTTTAAATCAATAGTTGCCATATAACACCCTTTGGACACTAGATGTTTGGCCGTGGTAAAGGTTTCCATTTTGAAATGCCTATAACAAACAAACTTATTCAAACTCGATAAATCCAAAATAATTCTACACTCCCAGTCTTTTTAGATCTGGGAAATATATTTGACACAAATTGTCGACTTTGATAGACAGAAGACTCAATTACCCCTTTCTTATGTAACGACTGAATCTCCTTGAATAAGCACATTTTCTTCATCTGAAAAAATAAGTTAACGACTAGGAAAATGTTGATTAGGTAGACTGTCCTTAGAGTAAAATTCAATTTTCACCCCTTCAATACTACTAAGTATGAACAAATCTGATGTCAACCTTGGAAGAGCGCTGCTGCTCCAACCGGCCGACTGCACCAGCGTCTGACGTCATGACGCACCAACGGCTGTACGGGCTTCTATTCACGTAGTCACTCACGTGACTCCGAAGTAAAATACATTTTAAAGTATTACATAGATTACATTACTCAAAAACGAAATTTGAGTCCGGTGGCGCTATGGAGTCCTAGAGCATAGCGCCAGCCAGCTCCGTAAAAATTCGGAAAAAACGGGGGTTTAAAAAGACTTACCGGCTGCCTGCTTCACACTGCTTGCCGTTTTAATACCGACGGTACCGAGTGACGTCATCAGCCGTGCGACAAACCATGACGGCACGGAGCCCTACCGACAAGGTAAAAGGTCGAAAAACCCGGCCGAGAGCGGGAGAAGGCCTGGGAGAAGCCTCGGATTCAAGTAGGGCCAGCTCCCTGGAAGATGTCTCCAAGAAAGCAGGCACAGAAGGTGAGGATTTGAAAACTTTTATTTCTCACCAGATGGCTGATTTAAAGCTAGAATTAAAGGCAGAAATGAAAGATATAAAGCAAGAAATGAAAGATATAAAGGGAGAAATAAAGGAAGAAATTTGTCAAATTAACAATCAGATGGATCTGATGAAAAATCAATGGAATGAATTTCAAAACGATACAATGTTAAAAATTGATAATAAGTTCAAGAAAGTATCAGAAAATTTGAAGAATGAACTTATTGATATGATCAATGATATGGAACGTAAGATGGAGATTAAACTTGAAAAAGTTAAAAAAGACTTTCAAAATAAGATTGATCCTATTGAATATGTGCTGGAACAACAGGCAGCTGGCATGAACAACCTTGAAAAGATAGCGGAGGCAAGTACTGTGTCTACAGCAAAGCTGATAACAGAACAAGAACGTCTACTGGAGTTGTTGACTAAAGTAACAGAGAAATGCACTCAGCTAGAAGGCTATCAGAGAAGACAGAACTTGAGGATCGCAGGGAATCCTGAAGGTCTAGAGAAACACGAAGATCCTCGAGAATTCACTGCTAAACTACTTCAAGCTGTTTTTATCTCTGGATGATAAGCCTGTATTAGCTCGTGCACATAGAGTCGGCAGACGACAGACCAGTACAAATGCCCCCCAAGACAAATGATCGTAAAGCTACAATATGATTTTGTCCTGGAGGATATTATGTGGAGAGCTTCGGGAAAAAAGAATCTGACATTTCAAGGACAAAGAATCAGTATCTACCGAGACTATCCCCCAGAGGTTGCCAGAAAACGAAAAGCGTTTAATGAAGCCAAAAGCCTTATGAGGGGTGTAGAAAACTTGAAATACGGTTTGAATTACCCAGCCACCCTAAGAGTTACTTATAACAACGTGGAACATTTCTTCAAGACCCCAGCAGAAGCAATGGAATTTGCAAAGCAGTTTGACACTTGAAAATTATCTACAAGCAAACATACTGTCTTTTACTACATTTAGAGACCTAGTATGGTCTCTTAACATTCTGTGAGACTTCATACGATAATATGGAATTAGAAGGAACTAGAAGGAACGGACAATGTCGTATGGAATGAAGCGTTTTTCTGGATTGGAAGATGCTTGCTGAACATTGACAATTAGTCATAATATATAACTAACATAAACAAATAACACACATACTAAAATCATAACGCGGTTTTATTATCACTATGATTATTATTAACCAAGCTTGTTCACTATAGCTAATTAATATTACTAATAATTAATATCTTATGTCTTGTTAAATTTGGAGATACCCTCCCCCTTTTTTTTTTTTTTCTTCTTTAATAAATGATTTTTTATTTTGTACTTTAAAAATTCTTTATCTCCCGTTTTATAGTTAGATTTTTAAATTAATTTTAGATATACATACTTTTATATGATGATCAATATCACTTTTTTTCATTTCTTTAATATTATATCCCCGTTAAAATATTATTATGGAATAATAATTCCTTAAATCTAGGAGCTGGCCAAATTAATAACATCAATGCCGGAAGCCTTTAGATGGATAGCCAATGTAGTATGGCTTACACAAACTACAAATATTTTATTTGTAGTTTTTTTCATTCTTTATACACACTACTAATCTCTTTATCTATTCTTTACTATTCTTTTATACCTATTGTATCTTTCAGTTTGAATGGAGCTACACATTGGAACAATGGAGATATATTCGTGAAGTACATAAAAGAGATTTAAAATTCATCTATTCGGTGTTCGGGTGTAAGGTTAGGTCTACTGCACGGACCCTTAGACTCTATTGTAGATTCCCACAAATTTAAAATGCAGGACTTAAAAAGAAATATGGGGAATGAGGGATTAACCTTTTGCAGTTGGAATGTTAAAGGTATCAATGAACCAATAAAAAGAGGAAAAATATTGACACACTTAAAGGCAATTAAAGCTGATGTAATTTACATTCAAGAAACCCACTTAAAAAAAGACGCTGAAAATAGGCTGAAAGCCAAATGGATAGACAAAATATATCACTCTTCTTTTACGCATAAATCAAGAGGCGTAGCAATATTATTTCGTAAAGGTACTTTATTTAAGCATACATCTACTATATCTGATAAAGATGGCAGATATATTATTGTGATAGGAGAAATAAACAGGGAAAAAATGATTTTCGTTAATATTTATGGACCAAATTTTGATAGTCCTTTATTTTTAAGAAAGTACTCAATAATATTCCGGAATTAACACATTATAATTTGATAATTGGAGGAGATTTTAATTGTACATTAGACCCTTACTTAGATAGATCTTCAAAACAAAGAAAAACTAAATCAACATACTAGTGATTTATTAAATGCATATATCCAAACGACTAATATTAAAGAGTTTGGAGAACAGAAAATCCTACTGGTCGAGAATATTCCTTTTACTCACCAGTACATAAAACTTATTCAAGAATAGATTATTTTCTGGTAGATGCAAAGCTTATTTCACTTACTTACGAATCTAAATATCATAATATTATAATTTCAGATCATGCACCATTAACATTTAAAATTAAAATAAATGGTAAAACAGAAAATTTAGGACATGGAAACTTAATCCACAAATTTTAAAAAATAAAACCACTCAGGAATATATTATAACTCAGATTAAGATTTTTTTGGAAATAAATGATCAACCAGAAATATCTCGCTCTTTATTATGGGAAACATTTAAAGCATATCTTCGAGGAATTATGATTTCTTCACAAGCATTCCATAATAAAAAAGATTCTGAAGGAACAACAGGACTTAGAAAGGGAGATTAAACAATTAGACATACAGAATGCAATAAAATCAGATATAATAATACATAATAAAATTGTAGCATTGAAAATATAAATTAAACAAAATATATACTGATCAAGTTTTAAAATATTACCAACATACTAAACAATTGCAGTTTGAATTTGGAGACAAACCCCAAAAATTATTGGCTCGACAATTAAGGAAAATTGAAGCTGAAAAAATTATACATAGGATTAAATCACAAAACGGTGAATTATTAATACAACCCAAAGATATTAATGAAAGATTTATGCAATATTATAAAAATCTGTATACTGCTAAAGCGACAGTAAATAAAACAGAAATAGATGCTTTTTTAAATATATGTAACTTAAAAGAATTAGATTTACAAAATAGAGAACTATTAAATGCTGATATTTCAATAAAAGAAATCCAAGAACCTATTAAATCATTAAAAAATGGTAAAACTCCAGGACCGGATGGTATAGGTTCGGAATTTTATAAAATTTTTCATGATCAAATGGTCCCATATTTAAAATCATTATATGAACAGATATATACACAAGAGAAATTACCAGATACACTGAACGAGTCTATTATAACACTTATACCCAAAATAAATAAAGATTTGGATGAACCAGGATCATATAGAGCAATTGCTTTATTAAATACGGATCAAAAAATTTTAACAAAGATACTAGCACAAAGATTAAGCACAGTTGTTAACGAATTAATTCATCCTGATCAAACAGGATTTATACCTAAAAGATATTCTTCATATAATCTAAGACGGTTATTTAATATCATATATTCGAAAAGAAGTGATAAAAAAGACTTAGTAGTTATCTCGCTGGATGCAGAAAAAGCTTTTGACCAGGTGGAATGGCCTTATTTATTTTCGGTGATGGAAGCTTTTAAGCTTGGTGAGAAGTTTACTACTTGGATCAAATTGTTATATGCAAACCCAACAGTTAGAATAACAACAAACCGTATGTTATCAACTAAATTTAGTTTATCTCGAGGTTGTAGACAAGGCTGTCCTTTATCACATTTACTGTTTGCGTTAGCAATCGAACCTCTTGCCCAAAGGGTAAGATTGCACCCGGAAATATATGGATATGATACTAAAGATACTAAGAATAAAATCTCGTTATATGCGGACGATGTATTACTTTATATCACTAAACCGGAAATAAGTATCCGTAATTTGTTAAAACTAATAACGGAATTTGGTTTAATTTCAGGATACAGTATCAATTGGAATAAAAGTGAACTTATGCCAATAGCCATGAATAACTTACAGATATTACAACAATTTCCTTATAAGATAACAAATGAAAATATTAAATATCTTGGTATTTTTGTTACAAAAAGATTTGACTCTCTATTTAAGTCTAATTTCCCGTTATTACTGAATAAATTAAATAAAAATATTTTATACTGGAAAAGTTTACCTATTTCAATGTTAGGTAAAATAAACACAATAAAAATGATTTTTCTCCCACAATTATTATATTTATTTCAATCAATCCCGATATATCTCCCTAAATTTTTTTTTAAAAAAGTAGACTCTCTAGTCACTAACTTTATCTGGGATTATAAGAACCATAGAATAAATAAAAAACACTTATGTAAAGCTAAAATAAACGGGGGATTAGCATTACCAAATGTTATGTTTTATTATTGGGCAGTTAATATTAAAAATATGAACTTCTGGTTAGAAGAAACAGATAATAAACCAAACTGGTTAAAAATGGAAAGAGAAGACTGTTTTCCATTTGAAATTAGTTCTATGATATTTGCTAATATTAATGTACCTAAGAAAATTTATAGTGAAAACTCGATAATAGAAAGCGGAATCCGTATTTGGAAACAAATAAAGAAAACATTAAAACTAAAATTTATACCGTTAGGTCTTACTATTGCCAACAATTTTACGTTTAAACCCTCAACGATGGATAAGGCTTTTATACAATGGAAAAATAAAGGAATTTTAAATATAGGGGATCTTTATAAGGAAAATTTTTTTCTTTCATTTCAAGAGTTACAACAAGCTTACGGGCTTCATAATAATGAATATTTTAGATATTTACAAATCAGAAACTATATCTCTGCAAATACACAAGAATTCAGAAATAGAAAGAGTGAAATTTTAGATGAATGCTTGAATAAACATCCAAACACAGAAAAAATGATATCATATATTTACAATATTTTGTTGGAAAGTGATATTCCATCATCGGAAACACAGACAGCTTTGGGAAAATGAATTAGGTCAAATAATAAGCCCGGAAATATGGGAAGAAAGCTTACAACACATACATTACTGCTCGTTAAATGCTAAACATGCTCTTATACAGTTTAAAATTTTACATAGATTACATTACTCCAAATCTAAATTACATAATATATTTCCAAAATTATCGCCTATATGTGATAAATGTCAAATCTCAGAAGCAAATTTGTCACATTCATTCACTAATTTGTACGAAGATTGTAGAATATTGGAACGAAATATTTAAGATAATCTTGAATGTTGTTAATATTACTATGATTCCTGATCCAAAGTTAATAATACTTGGAATACCTAAAACGGAACAAATAATTACAAGGAATCAAAGAATTTTTATCGACTATTCTCTAATAATTGGGAAAAAAATTAATACTAAAATTTTGGAAAGGCCCTGCATGCCCAACAATTAAAATGTGGAATACAGAAATGTCGGAGACACTTCACTTGGAGAGATTGAGACTTGTCCTTATGGATAGGTTAGATCTCTTCAAAGGGATTTGGTCTCCATACATTAAATATTTACAGGGTCATAATGGTTCGGCGCGGGGACTTGACTGAGGCCTGAATATCTGAATGGATGAAGAAATACATATAATAAATCATGAATGTATCTCCAAGAACGGATTATTGAGTAATATTTTAATCTCCACCAAACTTTTCACATTTTCTTTTCTATTTTCTACTTTCTATCTCTATCTTTCTATCTTTAAGTAGGAAAAAAAAAGTATAGAAACATATTATATATATTCTTAATATTAGTATGAATATACATATTATTAGTTGTATGAAAATATTATAGATGTCTTAAATTTGTAATTATATAAAATTGCGCATTCTCAACTATATAATAATTTTGAAATATAAAGTTAATAATAATACAAACACTCTTAATATTATGAAAATATCATGAATATCATAGAAGTTTGGTTAAGATTGGGTATTATGTAGTTATATTAGGGGGGATTTGTATTTGGTAATTAGAAGAAATATGTATGGTATGAGAAGTATGAGTATATTGCTTATTTTAGGAATATACTACATACACTCCCAATTATACAAAATAAATAACCAGGAAATGTATAATGGATAACATTACAAATAACACAAACAGTATCAATTGATAATCAATATTATATATAATTTTGTATATTATATAATTTTTAATGCCGCATAAGAGTGTACTCTGTATATATTTTTTTCTATAATAAAAAAAAATTTAAAAAAAGCAAAAAAAAAAAAAAAACGAAATTAAATAGAATCTTCCCAAATATGTCTCCTATCTGCGAAAAATGTCAGCATTTAGAGACTAACAACGCATACATTTGTAAATTGTATAAAAATTAATAATTTTTGGACGGAAATTTTTAAGATAATTTCGGAAGTGGTCAACACCCAATTGGACCCCAACTCAAAACTAATAATATTAGGAATATTAGAACAAAGTCAAATACTTACTACAAGCCAAAGAAACTTTATCAACCACAGTATAATTGGGAAAAAATTAATATTAAAATTTTGGAAAGGCCCTATAACCCCCACAATCAAAATGTGGATTATGGAAATGTCGGAGACCCTACATTTGGAAAGAATCAGACTTGTCTTAATGGACAAACAAGAACTTTTAATCAGAATATGGTCTCTATTTATTGATTATCTGAAGGGGCAAACTGGTTCGGCACGAGAACCTGACAAACTCGAATTAAGGATTAGATGAAGTGTTACATTTTATAATGTACGAACATATCTCCAATGATGTATTATTAGTTAATTATTCCATTCTTTTTTATTATATCTTCTTGTTTTTTTGTTTTTTCTCTCTCTCTATTATTTTCAATCTATATAAAAAATAAAAAATATATAGTAGAGCTATTAAATAATTGATAATATTGACAATATTAATAATGTATGACTGTTATATATAAAATGTTTTTAATTATGTACTTAATCATATAAAAAAAGTTAAAAAAAATAAATAAAATAATTGTAAATTGTCCCGAGAGTAGGATAGTGTTAACATGCGGGGATCGCTGGTTGGAGTGAACTGGGCGGGCCGAAGGGCCTGTTTCAATTCATAGTTACAATTTTGGGATGTAACTATTAGATGTGAAATTGACAATAGCATGACTTCTTTGCCGTGAATTTCAAAGTAACTTTCAGAGGGGTGTGGAAATCCTGAGACACAAGTGAATGCAGAAACTGAAATCTGGAGCAAAATTTTGAAAATAATTCTTCCAGAATTTTGCCTGTTTTTTGCCTGTGGAAGTCTTTTCGAAATTCAATCTCCAATAACATTTGAGGGACGTGAAAGTGAAGAAAATAGTTTTCACTGAAACAGATCCACAATGTCCTTTACACCCACTGTTTCTTCATCACATTGGAAACGTTTGAAGGATTTCCAAATGAGTTAAAATAAAACTGAAAGTCCTTGAAATACTCTGCAAGTGAGCCAGCATATGTGGAATGGGAAACAGGGCTAATGGTTCAGTTTAAAGATGAAGGGATTTTTGACCCAAAACATTAATTCTATTTCTAGTTCTATGGAAGTGGTCTGACCTGCATCTGTAGGATCTGCAGAATTTTCTTATTAAATTATAATTAGATTAGATTTAGATTATCCTTCATTGTCATTCAGACCTTTTGGTCTGAACGAAATTTCGTTACCTTGCAGTCATAACATATAACAAAAAAACAAAACAGACAATAAACACATTTAACATTCACCACAGTGAGTTCACCAGGCACCTCCTCACTGTGGTGGAAGGCAAAAGTCTTAGTGTCTTAATTAATAAGTAAATTGGCTTTGAGGGAATTTGGTTAAGCTTAGGCAATTAGGAGTCATCGTTGGAAAAATGTTGTGCTGGTCACGAGTCGGTAGATAGGTGAAGGATCAGCAGTCGGCTGCATTATCTGCATTAGCTCTTTCCTGAATTCCACCCCATGAGTTTGGAACATGCTGTACGTCAGACTCATTGGACTCAGCTCTGAGTACAGGGACAAAGCTTAGTTGGCCTGAGCTGCTGGATGAATCTGTACTGGGAATATTGTTTTTGTTAGAATAAGGCTGAGTACATTCAGACAAGAGTGAAGGGAAGAGGAACCAAATGAAGAAATCTCTGGTTGACCAATGATGGACAAATGAAACTAACAATCAGAATGTAAGACATCAAATGAATCATTGAAGTTTGGGCTGAATGTTAGTAGTTTAGAGGAGAAACTAGAAGGAAAATAAAACAAGCAAAGAGATTGTGAGAATTAAAAGACCATAGATAAAAATAATAAAACAAAAGCTTTCTATATACATTAAGTAATATGAGATGGTTCTGATTTGAGGTGGTCAAGGAGATAATCTATGGATAGAGCAGAATGAAGTGATATACAATATGACTCTAATCATTCAAATTCGCTTACTACTGAATTGCTAATAAAGTTGGTATACCTAACACATACTTTGTGTTGGTCTTTATCAAGGGAGTGGAAAGTTCCAGAAGTAGAGATGGTAGAGAAGATGGATGGAGGAGGAGATATTAAAAAAAAATGCTTACAATTGAAAAAATTCAGTGAAGGATGAGATGGATTTAGGCTGCAGAATGAGGGTGGAGATTGTCAAAGGGCTTGTAGTAATCAACAAAACTCTGAGATAAAGGAGAAGTGCCTGAAGATTGGAAAGTAGTAAATCTAAGAACATTGATCAAAAAGAGGTTTGAGGACACGCCTAAAAATTGCAGTTGAATCTCTTTTTAACCTTAATGGGAAGGTAGTCTTCAGAGAGGGGAGAAGATTAATAGATGATTGATGAACGGAGCTGATTAAGGAGAGCCAGCACTGGATGGATACAGGAAAATCATGTTTACAAATCAGATTGGAAAAGACTGAATGTGATGCACAGCTCAGAAGGGGATGGAAAAGCTCAAGGATGTAATCCCATCCTGGTCAATTGTTGATGACAGGTTTTGTTCTGAGAACATCCATCAACCTCCAGGATCTTTACCAAATGATTGTAGTTTGGATTCAAACTGGATATTGGAGCATCCAGCTATAGGTTAGTATTCCGGATGAATTCTAGAGATCCCACATTCTGACTGTTACAAGCAGCCAATATTGCCTCATTCTCTGACATGCTGTATGTAGACAGTAAACATGGTCTTGCTTTAAATTATGGGAAATGTTAGCTTATTCCTTCCTACCCATATAGAGACTTCTATCACAAACCACAATTGTGATCAGGATAAAGTTTGTGTTCTGTAATCTTTTAAAGAGATATAAAGTAAATTGTAACCTCTTAGACTTATAAACTGAATCATTTCAATTCTCACTGTATATTGGAGAACCCCTGGCGTACTGTTTCACTTTGATTCAACAGATCAAATTGTCTGACGATACAAGCAGACAGTATTGCCTCCTGCTCTGCCACATGTATCAAGCCATCTCCTTAGTTTAATTAGTGCATCCAGGCCTACTCACATCCCTAATCACCAGATATTGATGTGTTCTGAGACAAACCTAACACTTGGTTGCCAATAAGGAATGTGAAAGCAAGTATGTTTGTTGTGTTCTACCTCATCCTCACAATATTGAACTCCACGCCACTGCCCCCAAGTTGGTGAAAAAGCGGAATTTTCTCCATGAAGTATGGAAAATCTTAAATCGCCTTATTTATTTTTTTGGGTCTTGCTAGAACAATTTTTTCTCATACATATGATGTTCTATGTGAAGTGAACGTCAGTAATAGGTGGATTTTTAATATTGGAGTCATAGACATAGATATAGACACAGACATAGCCATATCATCCTTCATGTGGTGGATGTGAAATATCCTGATAACTTACCAGAATGAGCAATATGCATGTGTGGAAACAAAATTTCTGCATACCATGCTGCTCAACACAGTGTAACAGATAATAAACCAATGACCTGAAACATTAACAAGAAGCCACAATGGCTCGGGATGGCACAGTGACACAACTGATAGACACCTGGGTTTGCACGTTCTCCCTGTGACCACTTTTCTCCAAGTGCTCCAGTGTCTTTCCACATCCCAAAGATGTGTGGGTTTGTAGAAATAGTAAAATTCTGTATATTGCCCCTAGTGTGTGGGGAGTGGATGAGAAAGTGGGATAACATAGAACTAGTGTCACCAGATGATCAATGATTGAAGTGGAATTGGTGGGCCAAAGGGCCTGTTTCCATGCTCTATCTCTAAAGAAAATGAACTGTTTTTCTCCCTGTGGATGCTTCCTGACCTTTTGAATATATCAAGGACAGGTATACTTTCTGTTTCTGTTTTGCTTTTTAAACCAAGTACCAAAGTCACTTTACAAAATGAAACACACAATTAGGCCAGGAAGTAAATTAGCAGTTTTCAATAATATCATCTTTGTCCCACCCCATCCCCTGACATGTCTGAAGAAGGGTCTCGACCCGAAAGGTCACCCATTCCTTCTCTCCAGAGATGCTGCCTGACCCGGAGTTACTCCAGCATTTTGTGTCTACCATTTCATTCTTCCAGTTGTGCTCATCATGGTGATATGCCAGCGTCAATTCTCCTTCACTATTATTTTCTTCCACTGTTTCACATATTTGCCTTTTTAATACAAATGTTTTGCTACAATTAGCTCTTCACATTACACATTTATTCTGAGCTTTTTCTAACGGTTTAACCTTTCCCTCAACCAGAATTGGACCCATTGGCATTCCATTCTCTAAACTGACCACATCACTTATCTGCATCTGCAAAGCACTTTAGAAAAGTCATTGTTTACATATAAACTTGGCAACTAATGATCAAATACAATTCTATGCAAGCTTCAAAGTAAGAAAGAAAATGATTAATTGAATTAAACGTTGTGGGCATATCTCACAGAACGTTCTTATTTGATCATCATTTTCAATTATCCAGATTCCTGCCACTTTTCTTTTGTTTCCATTTCCGAACAACATTCCTGAATTTCAAAATATTCTTCAAATTATTGCTACCTCCTGTTGCTTGTGAGGGGTTACGGTTGTTTGAGGATAAGGAAAAGGAGCTATAGTGCAGGAAATTCCCTTTTGGTTGCTTCAACAGTAGGATCAACAACAGATTATTATTTTTCTTAATTTAAATTTTAAACTTTAAAATATGTAGCATCAAACACAAGAATGATTGTTAGCAGATTAGGCTCATCTCCAGTGGGATGTGGTGCAGTTGAAGTCAAATTGAGATGATTTGAATATTTGGCATGAACGACAGCTGTAACCAATCAACTGCAATACGCATGAAGGGAAACTTTGAAAAAGCAATCTCATGTTTAAGCCTTGAGAAGTATTGTCCCATTAGTGATTGCCAACTCTTGAGAGTATTGCTCACCTAATTTGGAAATGCTCAGGGATGAATTGTCCTGAAAGTAATGGTTTCACATTGAGATGGAAGGATGTATTTAAGGATTACTTCAGAACGATTCACAGGCAATCTGCATCTGTTAAAAAAGGAGTCATAATTTCCCATTAGCCACAAAGCACCAGGACAGATGCGCATCTGGTAATGCTTTAAATATTTCATATTAGCATTATGTCGAGTGGAAGCATTCTTCCTGTTTGTAAATGTCATACAATTGTTTACCTATTTACTCAACTTCAATGGAATAAATTCATCCAATACAAAATTGTTTTTGGCATGATAGTCCATGACTTGAAAGGATAACAGTCCAATATTATAAAAATGCAGAAGAGTTTACATAATTTGTTGTTTTTATTTCCACAAGAATCTTCCCTAAATCTTGTCATGGATAAGTTTCTTTACAAGTGTTGGAAGTCATGACTCACCCACATATACAGCAGTAGCAATGATTAAAAAAAAAATAATGATTTAATAGAGGCAAAAAAAAGGTGACTTTCTTTTACTGAGTTAGAAACATAAAAACATAGAAAAATAGGTGCAGGAGTAGGCCATTCGGCCCTTCAAACCAGCACCGCCATACAATATGATCATGGCTGATCATCTAAAATCAGTACCCCATTCCTACTTTTTTCTCATTTCCTTTAATTCCTTTAGCCCTAAGAGCTAAATCTAACTCTCTCTTGAAAGTTACTCCAGCATTTTGTGTCTGTCTTCAAAAGAAAGGTTCACCCAGTTTCTCCTTAAGCCACTGGAAGCATATTTCCTTGAAGCATTAATTCTGTTTCTCCTTCTGATGCCTCCCAAACTTGTGAATATTTCCAATATTTTGTGTTCACAATTCAAAATTTCCACCATCTGTAACACTTTGCTTTGGTATACTATACAAGGTTATGAAGCCTTACAAACAAGAACTGTACAAAACTATCCTGCTCTAATGCTTACACAGAAGGTAAATATACTATGGTAAACAACAGTGACTGACTGTACCACAACTCAAGTTGCTACTCTTTATGTGTGAGCAGAGCCATTAAATGTTGGTAGTCTGTTGAACAGGGACTGTGCATGATCCAGAATGGCTTGTTATTTATAAGTATGAAACTACAGACTTTTTTTCTCCCTCATCTCACTTGCTCGGAGTTTCCAAAGATTATTATATTCTATGATAAAGCCCTCCTGCGCAATATTGATAAACATAGATCAGAGGCCACTTCAGACAGCTGTGTGCTCTGGAAAGGCTTAGTTACATCTCACACTCGGCTAGATTTCCATCACCCTGGCAGTTTGCTGAACAATTAGTTGCACCTACAGAGTTTCCTTAATGACAGCAAAAAATCTGCAATTGCTGGAAATCTGATCCAAAAAACACTAAAATGCACTTCAGTGTTTGACTGCACTGGCGAATTTACTCCAAACGTTGGTCAATTAGATTGCCATGAATCTGTGAGATCTTTCTTTACAACATATAATTTGCAACTGGCTGCAAAAAAATATTAAAATAAGTGGCTTTTTAATTAAAAAAGATATATATTATGGCCGTCCTTTAAATTATTTTCAAGTTTTGATATGAATTTTTTTAAAGGTTTTATTTATTGTTGTTCAGAAGCTTGCTGATGCTTCAGAGATTTAACATAATGCAAATTAAGGAGGCAGCCTTGCTCAATACCTTGCTCATTGAGAGACCTGCCTGGATGCCTGTTAAATGGTGTTGCAGTTCCTACCTTCACCAAGTCTTGTGGTATTTAATTCCAAATACCAACCACTCTTTGTATGAAATGTACCCCTCAGATCCCCTTTAAACCACCTTCCTCGCCTTAAGCTTGTCATGGGCCTCCTCCAATGTTAGAGTGAGGCCCAGTGCAAATTGGAGGAACATCACCTCATATTTCGCTTGGGCAGCTTACACCCCAGCGATATGAACATTGACTTCTCTAACTTCAAATAACCCTTGCTTTCCCTCTTGCTCCATCTCCTCTCCCTTCCCAGCTCTCCCAACAGTCTTACTGTCTCTGACTACATTTTATCTCTGTACCAACCACCCACTCCCTTGACATCAGTTTGAAGAAGGGTCTCGACCCAAAACGTCACTCATTCCTTCTCTCCAGAGATGCTGCTTGTCTCCAGCATTTTGTGTCTATTTTCGAAGATTCTGTTTTCCAAAGTACAGAATGCCTTGGGAATACTGATTGTTCTGGGCTGAACACATTCTCTATGGAGGAATCAACTGAGCAGCTGTATGATTAGTATTTTCCAACATGTTGCTTTTCACCATGTAATTCCCCCAGCTGCATATTCTGGGGAAGGAACTCACAGCAACAGGGCACTGGCAATAAGCAGGGGGTGTTGCACCCACAGATAGAAAAATGAGTAGTTTTTTATCTATTCTAATTTTATTCTGTTTAAAAAAACTTGCCACCATGATGATTATAACACAACAGATTTAAGTCTATAATTATACCTCACTTTCTTTAATTAACATTAGCAAAACACGCAATGCATTCAATTTTCTTTTAAAGCAAACAATGTGATTTTCTGGAGTCCCTGAATGAAATGCATGATGATTAATTATATTGCCTTTTACTTTTTAATTAAATATTGCATGACTGACTTTAAGGTCAGATATTTGATGTAATATAAGTCCTCGCCATCTGTCACCTTCACAATACTGAGAGTTACTTGACAAACCTGATGCCTGATATAACTCACTATCCCATGCCATAAATGTTCATGATGAGTTTAACTCCTCTTCAAGAGCAAATATATGCAATGTTTATTTCCTTGCTTTTATTCTGGGCTCAACTCAAACTGCCCAACGGCATGTTCTAAGGGATCCAAAACTCAGGCTAATTGTCAAGACCTGTCTGCAATCTATGAGCTATAAATCTTTCTATATTCATGAGGATTCTCAAGTAATGAGAGTGTGCAAAAGCGTGCGAGGACTAGATTAGGTAAATGCACAGTCTCTTGCCCAGTATAGGGGAATCGAGAACCAGAGAACATAGATTTAACGTGAGGGGGGAAAGAGTTAATAGAAACTTGAGGGGTTACTTTTTTACTCGAAGGTTTATGGGTATATGGACGGAGTTACTGGAGGAGGTAGTTGAGGCAGGTAGTACGCCAACATTTAAGAACCATTTAGACAGGTACATGGATAGGATAGGTTTAGAGGGATATGGCCCAAACACAGCCAGGTGGGACTAGTGTAGATGGGACATGTGGGTCGGTGTGGGCAAGTTGGGCCATTGGCCTTGTTTGCACGCTGTGTGACTATATGAGAAGCTCTAGTCAAGTCCAGGCTCAATGCCATGGAATATTAACTTTGGAGTCTGTGAGTGTTTGGTAGATAAACAAGCCAATCGGAGAAAGGGAGAAAGAAGGAAGTAATGATGAGAGGGGTCCAGCTACAGCAAGAGTCCGATTGCAGGGTTATCCATTTGACATGGGGTGGGGGTCAGTCCAATCAGGGTGGATGGGGCTGGAAGTTGATCGAGTGGGAGGGATGGGAGGAATGGGAGGGATGAAGATGGGGTTAGGTCTGGCAGAATCGAAGGCAAGAGATAGAGAAGAACTTTTGCCCAGCAAACAATACTGCAAGGTCACCTACCTCATCCATGCAATGGTCCGCTCCTCTCTTTAGCTGTTGGTGATTTGGTGAACATGTTATTGCTGGATGAGACCTCAGAGTCTGATTGATATATTTATATGTTACATGCCTTCTGGAGTTATTAATATTGGAAATGAGATTTATGAAACTGGTTAGATCATGTATAAGATTTATTGATTAGTAGGACTGGATGTTACAATCCCTAAGGATTTTCACTACAATTGACATTTGGTATTCTTGGGGATGACCACTAGGTGATTTTGCTACCAATCAGACACATCTTCAGTTGTGTACCCCAATGTCACTGGGTGTTTCGGCCTTTTATTACCATACACCCTCAGTCGAGGCAGGCCCACTGCAGGGTGAGCAGCCCTGGGTGTGTGTCTTATGGTTAGCCTCTAGATGATCACAGCGTCATTTCTCTTCAGCCACAACCAGTGACTGTTCCATTTGGCTTTTTTCCTTCCATCTTCCTCTCTACCGCTGACTGTGGCTGGTTGGGCTCTGGACTCATGCCCATTGGCGGGACAGTACTTGGCTGAGCTTCGCCTGGGGTGCTGATACCCTGTGGATTGTGGTGGTCAACCTGCCACTGGGCTACACTCGACTGATTTGGCCTACCTCTTAGGAAGTAATGGTCAATGCGAGGCCCCTCACCAAGCTCTCTCAGGCACATTTTCCTGCCCTGGTAGATCTTGAGACCCTTCTCTGATGTTATCTTTCCCAGCCACAGATGCAGCTTCATATCTTATGTCCTGCCGGTGCTGCTGCTCTGTCAATTGCTGTGCTAGTTGTCTTATTCACAGTCAATTCCTTCTGTAACAATATAAGGGTGGATCCAAAACGTTGATTAGCGATGGATCCTGCTGGCATGAAGAGCTAGCCCATGCCAGCCCTGGTGGGGTGTATTCCCTCCAGTCAGCAGTCTCTCCAGGCCGTCACTAGGTCTTTCCCTGGTTGTCAACTGCCCTTTCACAGGGGTCGCTGGTTTGATCCAGATGTTCATATTGATTATTAGGACTGGATGTTACAATCCCTAAAGATATATGAAAATCAACTTTCATTTTAAAGGGATAAAGTTCTCATAACATTTTCTAGTCCCCTTTGATAATGCATATAAAGTTAACAATAAATTAATTCAAACACCAGCTTTGTACACGGCAGGTCATATCTTACTAATTTGATCGCGTTTTTTGAGGAGTTGCAGAGGTGATCAATGAAGGTTGGGCAATGGTTGTTGTCTATATGGATTTTAGTAAGGCCCTGGTAGACTGATTCAGGAAATTAAGATCAATGTGATTCATGGTAACTAGGTCGTATGAATTCAAAATTGGCTTTCTCATAGAAGCGTGTATTGGAAAGGTGGTATTCTGTGACCTTTGAAGTTCTACGGGGATCTGTGCTGGGACCTACATGTGGGAAGGAACTGCAGATGCTGGTTTACACCAAAGATAGACACAAAATGCTGGAGTAACTCAACGGGACAGGCAGCATCTCTGGAGAAAAGGAATGGATGATGTTTTGGGTTGAAACCCTTTTCAGACTGCGCTGGGACCAATGTTGTGTCAGAAAAAGGGTTTCGACCCGAAACGTCACCCATCTCTCCAGAGATGCTACCTGTCCCAGCTTTTTGTGTCTAACTTCGGATGTAAATGTAGATGGGTTAGTAAGTTCTGATATTTCACTCTCTTTATAAGTGAGTCTTCTTTGAGCTGTGGCACAGAGATCCTGGGAGATCACAGATTAAACACAAATTATTTTCATTCACGCGTCACCTTTCAGTGGAGGCATATATTGTGATCATAATTGTAATTGATAATTCTGTGCCTTACTAAAATCATCATCCTACCTTATATCTGTTAATGGAAACACAGGAATGTTGAGCAAAATGCACAGTGGAATATTGCAATACCTAAGCACATCCCCAATTGGCAAAGTGTACAGAGATAGTCTACTGAGCCTGTGTGCAAGAGACACCAGGTTTTGGCGCCATTTCCAAAGTCCAGTCCATGCCATAGGTGGAATAACCGTTGCCCATCCAGGCAAGCCCCAGGCTGCTGTGGGCCTCCAGCCATCTCCTTCCTTGGGCATGTTAATCAACCAGCAAATGGACGTTCCTCTCCTCGCTTATCTATTTTTGCACCTCCCACAGTCAACCTTGAGGGCTTGGTAGGCCAGACACCAGTTGGCTCGATCCTGATTCCTCTCCCACTGGCCTTGCTCCTCGCCCAACATTGTACTATTGCTCTACTGTACTCTACTCTGCAATATCCCTTGTGTTTTCTACTCACTAATTATGGTTGAGGCATCAAATCTAAATTCCTTTGTTTAAGAAGTAACTGCAGATGCTGGAAAATCGAAGGTACACAAAAATGCTGGAGAAACTCAGCGGGTGCAGCAGCATCTATGGAGCGAAGGAAATAGGCAACTTTTCGGGCCGAAACCCTTCTTCAGACTCCTTTTTGTTTTTGTGGCTTGTATACTCCCGAATTGGTAAAGCTGCATCAGTCTTCAGATAAATGCAGCCAATAGGTCGAAGGGCAGGATATCCAAGATGCTAAAAACAAGCTCATCCAGTCCATAGTCCTTCCTACAGCCCTCTATGCCAGTGAGACATGGAAAATCAATGTGAAGATGGAAAATAAATTGGATGCATTCCAACAACGCTGCTTGAGGAAGATCCTGAAGACTAGCTACAAAGACCACATCACAAATGAGCAGATCTACCGTGAAACTGCAACAAAGCCTCTCAGCCAGGACAGAGGTACGCAGGATGAAATTTGCAGGACATGTACTCAGAATGTCACCAGAACATGCACCTAAGATTGCAGTGATGTGGCAACCTGACGGAAGAAGGAAAAGAAGCCGACAAAAACTCACATGGAGGCGAACATTCCAGAAGGATTTGGAAGCCGGGGATGCAAGCCTATCAAGGGTGGAAGACGTTGCACATAACCAAACAGAATGGCGAAAGCTTGCTGCCCCATGCATGCAACAGTGTGGGAGGAACTAAGTCGAAGTAAAGTATACATAGTCCCCTAGATTTATTTCAGTTTAACACTATTTAAATGCTAGTCGTAACATATTTAAAATAACATTATCACCAAGTAAATCATTAGCAAATGTAGATTTATCTGTCAACCATTTAATTCCTGGAGTATGGGTTCTCCATACTCCTGTGTACTTAATACTGGGCTCGAAATTAGCGGTTCCCCAGGTGCCATTGACCACAGAAAGTGCTGCCAGGCAACCTAAACGCCGACTCATTTTGCCCGGCTTGCCACCCAAATACTGGTTTATACCGGGAGACGCAAAAAACTGGAGTAACTCCGCGGGCCAGGCAGCGTCTCTGGCGAATAGGAACTGACGTCTCGTGTCGGCGGCGGCTGTATTACTCTAGTATCTTTGATTGCGGGGTAAAGATACTAGGAGCGGGGTAACGAAGGGACAGAGCAAATGACAGGCCCCGAACAGCGGCCGCAATATAGTGGCTCCACCGCCTCCTCCTCCCGCACCCCGCCCGGCGGAAGGAGACCTCCCTCTCCCTCCCTCGGCGTGCGAGGGGAGTTGCTTTGAAAGCGCCTTTTGCAGATTTGCAAGCAGCGGCCGCTATCGCCCTGATGACGGTCGCTGCTTGCGCTTTCGGAACGGCCCCTTTCGCACACCGAGGCCGGGAAGCGGGAGAGGGAGCGAGGAAGGCGGAAACCTCCTTCTGCCATCTGAAGCAGCTGCACTAAAGATCCTTTAGCTGTAGGATCTTTGAGCTGCACCGCTCAGCCCCCCGCCTTCCTGTCAGCTGGCGGAGGACGGGAGGCTTTGGCAAGGAGTTCCCAACCGCCTCCCCCTTTCGCGGCGGCACTTTGGTGTTAGACAGGGAGAGGGGCCAAGGCAGAGGGGCGATGTTGTCCGAGGAGCGCTGATCTTCCTTCCTCCTCCTCCTCTGCCCCTTCCCCCCCTTCTCTCTGTCTGTCTCTCTCTCTCGTACGCCCCCCTCTTATCCTGAGACCCTCCTCTCCATCCCGCACTGATCCTCATTCCCTCCTCTATTCAGTCCTCACTGACATCCCCTGTGCTCCATTCCCCATCTGCCCCCCCCCATCCATCCTGCACTGGTCCCCAAATTCATCCTGTACTGAGCCCCCCTTCCCATCCATCCTGCACTTCTCCCCTCCATTTACCCTGCACCAATCCCCCCATCCATCCTGTAGTGATCTTCCCATTCATCTTTTACTGATCCCCCATTCACCCTATACTGATCCCCTCATGCATCCTGTACTGATCCATTCATGCATCCTGTACTTACCCTCATTCATACCGTATTGATTCCCCATTCATCCTATACTGATCCCCTCAATCATCCTGTAGTGATCTCCCATTCATCCTGCATAGACCCTCCGATCCACACTGTCCTGCCCCCCCCCCCCCCCCCCCCACCATTCATAGTGCCGATCCCTCCCCCCATCCATCCTGTACTGATCCCCCCCATTCAAGAAGAATGGGGGGGAACAGTCTGAAGAAGGGTCTCGACCCGAAACGTTGCCTATCTCCTTAGCTCCTTAGATGCTGCTGCACCCGCTGAGTTTCTCCAGCCTTTTGTGTACCCTCGATTTTCCAGCATCTGCAGTTCCTTCTTTAACATTTAGTTCCTGCCCTCATTTAAGAATTACCGTCATCTCCACTCAATAAAGTATCCCTTTTTCTTTCATTCAGTTTCTTAATTGTCCACTTTGTATGTAGATTTGTAATTTGCAGCACTTTTGTACATTATGCATGATGTTTTAAAAAAAAGTATGTTCAGCAGTTTCACTGCAAAATATCATTTCAATAAAATGACATGGGGATAATTGGATAAATATTTGAAACAGAAATGGAGAAAGCTATTGGAGAGCTTAGAGCAGTGGGATTAATTTCAAGTTCTGACTGCTACAGAGAAGAACTGGCACAGGTATAATGGTCTCTGCCTGCACCAAGGCCTATTATGGCTTCGCAATTAAAAACCGTTCCAGGTAGAATGAGTGGGTAAAAATGTCAAAGATAGAATATAACACGGAGAAATGTGAAGTTGTCCACATAGGTAAATAATAGAGAAAGGGGAATTGAAGAGAGGGAAGAAAATGCTGGGACGCGGAGGAACATTGCTGATCTTGCACATATTCGAAGGAAGTTAATGCGCAGTCAGAATAAAGAAATAGCAACACAAATGGAATTTCTCAACACTGAAGTATATCAATAAAGAAATCAATAAAGTGCAATTTTATCAACCTTTATTGAGACCATACTGTGGGCATGACAAAGCACTAGAGATGCCTATCAATGCTATCTCGGCAAACCATCTAAATCCAGTGGCAGGATAAATGAACCAATGTCACATTTTTTCCAGGCCAACATCTCCAGCATCAAGGCCCTAATCTGATTCAGTCAGTTCCATTAGGCAACTTGCACTATTCACATTCTTAAAGCCTTACTCATGAAATAGATATTCACTCTGAGCTGTCCTTTTTTTAAGTTTAATTTAGAGATACAGCGAGGAATTAGGCCCTTCACCCCACCGAGACCGCACCAACCAGCCATCCTTGCACATTAACACTACCTTACACACACTAAGGACAATTTTCTTTTACATGTTTATAACAAGCCAATTAGCCAGCAAACCTGTACGTCATTGGAGTGTGGGAGGAAACTGAAGATCTCGGAGAAAACTCACAAAGGTCACGGGGAGAACGTATAAACTCCATACAGACAGCACCCATGATCAGGATCGAACACGGGTCTCTGACGCTGGAAGGCAGTAGCTCTACCACTAGGCCACTGCTACCCCACTGTTGAAAGAGATAACAAGGTGGACAGAGAAAAATATCGAAGCCTCCTTAAAACAATTGCACCAATCCCATTGTTTTCTGGGAATTGATGACCACGCCTCATACCCAAATCAAAATGAATAAAGATGACTGTGCAAAGGAAAGATATCAATCAAGTGATTGAAAGGTGCCAGAACAACAACTTGCTCATTATGTCAGTAAAACCAAGGAACTGATTGTTGACCTTAGATGAGCAAGGCCCAGGAACCACAAACATCTCTTCATCAAAGGGGCAGTGGTGGAGAGGGTCAATAGCTTTAATTTCCTTGGCATGTGTATCTCTGAAGATCTGTCCTGGACCCACCACATTGTTGCAATCATTAAAAAAATCCCGTCAACACCACTTCCTTCGAAGATTGGGAAGATTCAATATTTCAGCAAATACTCTCTTGAACTTCCATAGATGTATGGTAGAGAGCATATTGACTGGTTGCATCACAGTCTGGTTCAGTAACTCAAATGCCCAGGAATAAAGGAGATTGTAAAAAGTGGTGAACACTGGTCCATCACGGATACAGACCTCCCCACCATCTAAGGGATCTATAAGAGATGCTGTTTCAAAAACCAGCCAACATCAAGGACCCACGCCACCCTGGCAACCCTCCCATTTCACTCTTGCCATCAGGAAGAAGATATAGGAGTCTGAAAACTAGTTTTTAGGTTCAGATCAGTTTATTGTCACGTGTACCGAGGTACAGTGAAAAGCTTTTTGCTGTATGCTAACCAGTCAGCAGAAAGACAATACATGATTGCAATCAATCCATTACATTGCATAGATAAATGATAAGGGAATAACGTTTAGTGTAAATGTCCTGTCCCTTAGGTGTCATTTGCACATCAAACAAGTGGCGCGCGAAGATTTTGAGAATCCCAAAATCCTGGGGCGCCGTGCACTACCGCACGTCACTGCCTACGCCACCATGTCTCACCTGCGCCATGCGCGCGTAATGCACACATCGTGCATCGTGACGATTAAATGATGTCGCGTAAATGACCACCAGGGGCGCCGGGGAGATGGCAGCCTGCTGGCTGTCTGTTTGTCTTTTCATTCTTTTGTTATTTTTTAGTTTGTTAAAAATTTTGTTTTAATGTACTTCGGTTTGTTTTATGTGGGGGGAGGTGATCGGGAGAAACTTTTTTTCAAGTTCCTACCTTGCCGGAGATGTGATTAATTTTCGGATCACATTCTCCGGCACGCTCTGCAGCCTACCATCGCTGGAGCAGGAAGCCTCCTCAGACTGTCGTGAGCCCCACCGCGGGGCGCGGGTTTAACATCGGAGCTGATCCCTTGCCTGGGATCGCTTCCACCGCGACCACCGCTGAAACAACACTAAGGGCTCACAGTCTTCAAGTGAGGCCGAGTCAGTAGCTCCAACGTCGCGGAAGGTTCGTTGGAGCTACCGACTCGGCCTCACCCGACGCGAGGTTCGATCGCCCAGCGCGGGAGAGCTGACATCCCCCCGATGCAGGAGCTTGATCGCCTTGACGCGGAGGGCCCGAACGCCGCCGGCTACGGGAGTCAAGATCATCCTGTCTATGGGGGCTCGAGGCCCATGACCAAGAAAGAACAAAAGGAAGGACTTGAACTTTATTTTGCCTTCCATCACAGTGAGGAATGTGTAGGAGTCACTGTGCTGGATGTTCATGTTAAAATGTGTTTTTAATGTTCTGTTACTTTTAAGTGTATGACTGACCTGGCCAATGAAATTCCTCGTATGTTGCAAAACATACTTGGCGAATAAAGTGTGATTCTGATTCAGATTCTAAATGACGCGCAAATAACGCCCAAGTGGGACAGGCCCTTAAGATAAAGTCCAGTCAAGGATAATCAAGGATCATCAGGAACAGCTACTTCCCATCAACCATTGGTCTATTGAACACTACAAACTCCAACTAAACTCCGAAATATGAACTGTTATGCTTGCACTACGGACTTTAGGTTTTGTTTTGTTCTTGCACTATATTGGTTTTTTTTTATTTCATTAACTTTTTAAATGTTTTTTCTTATATTATCTATGAGTGCTGTGTTTACAAACCTGTTGAACTGCTGCCGTAACTAAGAATTTCATTGTTCTAGTTCGGTACATCTGACAATAAAACACTCTTAACTCCAAATGGAAAAAGAGCTCT
This sequence comes from Okamejei kenojei, assembly GCA_035221665.1. Taxonomy (NCBI): domain Eukaryota; kingdom Metazoa; phylum Chordata; class Chondrichthyes; order Rajiformes; family Rajidae; genus Okamejei; species Okamejei kenojei. The sequence goes on along the minus strand of CM069144.1, from coordinate 25,384,190 downwards.
GGCAGTACCATTGAGAATCCTGAACCCAGAGTAGCCCAGAATACACGACAGAATGAGCACTGACTTACCAACTATCCATTTGCTAACCGTGCCAGGTATGCTGCTCTCCATCCTTTGGGCACTGCACTCGACTGATCAATCATCTCCGAATGCACATCATTTAAGAAGAAGCAAGTTAAGATTAATTTTGACATATCACTTAACAAGAGAGCAACACGGTGGCACAACAGCAGTTGCTGCCTTACAGCGCTAGAGACCCGGGTTCGATCCTGACTATCTATGCCGTCTGTACCATTTGTACATTCTCCGCATGAGCACGGAGGTTTTCCCTGGTAACTCCGATTTCCTCCCACACTCCAAAGAAGTATAGGTTTGTAGGTTCATTTGGCTTTGGTTATAATGGTAAATTGTCCCTAGAGTCTAGGATAGTGCTCGTGTACCGGGATTGCTGGTCAGTGCAGGCTCGGTGGGCTGAAGGGCTTATTTCCTCGCTATATCTCTAAAACAACTACACTAAAGAAGAGTACCACACTGGAGCAACAGGCTTGCATTTTGTGCTCATGTTTCCAGAATGGATTTAAATCCACATCCCGCAAAGACCAAGCACTACCAACTGAGCCATAGCAGTGACAGAAAACTATCCATAATCTTATTGAATAGTAGAATAACACATTGATGGTATATTGATCATCAATTGTTTACTACTAGTAATTGAAAACATTTATTTCAGAGATAAGAATGGCCCGAGAAGAAAGTGATTTGGTTTAAATATGAAGTCATAAATGTCCAATAAATTTATTTGACAGTTTTTGAAAAATGTTTTGAAATTCGGCCATGTTTAAATATCCTGCCAGGCTTTTCCAATGTTGCAATTATGGACAATTATAATCAGCAGGGAACGCAAGTTCAAATTGTCGTATCGGGCTTCCCAGGCAGGCTGTAAAAATCACATTTCATTCCACAAACCAAATTGCATTCTCACAAGTCTCATGTTTCCAAATGGGACATTTTTTTCTGTTTCACTTGCGGGTCATCAATTATAGTGTGAAGCAGGAGAAAAGGAGAATAATTGGGAGTGTCATTTAGAAGCCTAATTTCATTCTTAGTTTAGTTTGGTTTACAGATACAGCACAGAAACAGGCCCTTCGGCCCACACTGACCAGCGGGTAGAGTTGCTGCCTTACAGCGCCAGAGACCCGGGTTCAATCCTGACTATGGGTGCTATCTACATGGAGTTTGTACGTTCTCCCTGTAGCCACATGGGTTTACTCCGGTTGCTCCGGTTCCCTCCAAAGATGTACGAGTTTGTAGGTTAATTGGTTTTGGTAAAATTGTAAATTGGCCCTAATGTGTAGGATAGTGTTGTGTATGGGGTGATCACAGGTTGGTGTGCACTTGGTGAGCTGAAGGGCTTGTTTCCACGCTGCATTTCTCCAAAGTCTAAAGTCCAAAAGTCTAAAGTGAGGCTGCGAAAGACAAATAGGACCCCATGGTTTTGGAGGCAAGGTACTATCATGGATAGAAGATTGGCTGACTGGCAGAAAACAGTGGGAATAAAGGGGGCCCTTTCTGGTTGACTGACAGTGACTAGTGGTGGCTGCTGGAGTCCCCTTACTTATCATGTTATGTGTTAATCATCTGGATGATGACATTCAGAAGTTCATAAGTTGTAGGAGCAGAATGTGGCCATTCAACCCATCAAGACTACACCCCCATTCCATCATGGCTGATCTATCTTTCCCTCTCAACCCCATTTTTCTGCCTTCTCCCCATAAACTCTGGCACCCATACTAATCAAGAACCTATCAATCTCCAACTTACAAATATCCATTGATTGGCAATGAATTCCACAGAATTATGAATTAATGGGTTTGTAGCCAAGTTTGTGGATTAGACAAAGATAGGTGGCGGCACAGGTAGTATTGAGGAAGCAGGGAGCCTGCAGTCGGACTTGGGCAGGGTGGGAGAGTGGCGAATGGGATACAGCATAGCAAAGTGTATTGTCATGCACTTTGGTAGAAGGAATAATGGCGTGGACTATTTTATAAGTGGGGAGAGGTGCAAAGGGACTTGGGAGTGCTGGTGCAGGATTCCCAAAAGGTTAATTTACAGGCTGATTCAGCAGTAATTAAATCAAATGCAATGTTACCATTCATTTCGAGAGGACTCAAATATAAAAGCAAGATTGTAATGCTGAAGCTTTATAAGGCACTGGTCAGATCACATTTGGAATATTGTGAGCAGTTATGGGACCCATTTCTGAGGCAGGAAGTGAGGGTATTAGAGAGGGTCCACACAAAGTTTACGGGAATGATCCTGGGGATGATTGGGTTAATGTATGTCAGTTTTTTATGGCTCTGGGCCTGTACTCACTGGAGTTTAGAAGGATCACATTGAAACTTACTGAATAATGAAAGACGTCGATAGAATGGATATGGAGAGGATGTTTCCAGTAATGGGAGAGTCCAGGACTAGAGTCCTAGCCTCAGAATAAAAGGATGTACCTTTAAAATGGAGATGAGGAGGAATTTCTTTAGCCAGAAGGAGGTGAATCTGTAGAATACATTGCCACAGACAGTGGTGGGGGCCAAGCCATTGCTTATTTTAAAGCTGAGAAGGAAAGGTTCTTGATTAGTAAGGGTGTCAAAGTAAGGTGAGAAGGCAGGGGAGTGGGGTTGAGTAGGAAAAGTAGATCAGCCATGATCAAATGGAGGAGCAGACCCAATGGGCCGAATGACCTAATTCTGTTCCTATGGCTTGTGATCATAAGATCATGATATCTGTGCCGAACATGAATCCTAATTAAACTAATCCCTTCTGCCTGCAAAAGGTCCATACACCTCCATGGCTGTTGCAGTTTTTGAAGGAGGTTTTGAGTGCATCTTTGAATCCTTTCCTCCATCTCCATTTCCTCGGGAATCTTTTTGTGTGCTGGAGCAACTCAGCAGGTTTATTCTGGGAGTCTGGTGGTCAATATGCAAATAACATATCTTGCCCATGTATCGGATTTTGTGTAATTAGGGATTGATTTTTAAATTCATAACTATTGAAAAAGTCTCCATGCCTCACCACTCTATCTCCTGCAACCTCAGCTGCATGTACAGCCGTCCAAAAATATGTCACCTCTTGTGCTTAATTGATTTTTATAGCTTTTCCAATCATGCTTACACTATTAGCTATTCAGTCTGCAGGGTCCCGACCCATATCATCACTTATCCATGTTCTCCAGGGATGCTGCCTGACCTGCTGAGTTATTTCAGCACTTCAGTGTCTGTGAGCTTTTGATGGCTCTGGGCCTGTACTCACCGAAGTTTAGAAAGATCACATTGAAACTTACTGAATAATGAAAGGCGTGGATAGAATGGATATGGAGAGGATGTTTCCAGTAATGGGAGAGTCCAGGACCAGAGTCCTAGCCTCAGAATAAAAGGATGTAGCTTTAAAATGGAGATGAGGAGTAATTTCTTTAGCCAGAAGGTGGTGAATCTGTGGAATACATTGCCACATACAGTGGTGGGTGATAAACCCACATCTACAATTCCTTGTATCGCCCATTAGCTGCCGAAATCATTTACTCATAATTCTTTCCGTAAATTGCACTGTGCCTTTTTTACCCCTCTCTCCTCCTTTGGCACAGTGGTAGAGTTGCTGTCTTACAGCACCAGAGACCCGAGTTTAATCCTGAGAACGGATGCTGTCTTTACGGAGTTTGAATGTTCTTCCCATGACTTGCATGGGTTTTTTCCGGGAGCTCCGGTTTCCTCCCACATTCCAAAGACGTACAGGTTTGTAGGCTAATTGGCTTGGTACAATTGTAAATTGTCCCTAATGTGTGTAGGATAGTGTTTGTGTGCGGGGATAGCTGTTTTTTGTGGATTCCGTGGGCCAAAGGGCCTGTTTCAGCGCGGTAACTCTAAACTAAATTAAACTAAATTTAAGACAGTTCCTTAAAACGGCTTTCGACTTCAGTTCTACTACCTCCTTATAAAACTGAGTTAAACTTTGTTTGCTAATGCCACTGTAAAATAATTTGCTGAAACAACATGCTGGAAACGGGAGGAACAAACAATCTGCTGGAGGAATTAAAGAGCATCTGTGCATGTTAAGGAATGCTCAGCATTTTGGGTCAATTGTATGTTTCACTCAATAAAACAATGTTAGTTACCACATTGGAAAAATATTTTTTTTTCTTTGAAGTCATGTTGATTTTCGGGGTGGAAGATTGCAACCTTCACGTGGTCCACCCTGTTTCAACTAATGCAATCAACTCGATGTGCACAAACGGAAGATCAAATAGAACACGTTGTCCAACAACTTTAGGCTATGCACACCACACGAAAGAAGAAGAAGAAGATGTTGATTTTCCAACCCTGACACTTGAGTTCAGCAATCCTTCAGTAAGTTTGTTTGCAGCTTTCAATTATCATCAAGTTTTTGGAGTGATTGATAATTTAACTAATGGTCCATCGGAGACCTGACATTTTTTTAACTCTACTCAGCAACAAACAAATAATTAGATAAATTACATGATTACTAATTAACATGCAGTTGATTCAGGTAGATTGGTCAATGAAACAAGGTTATTTTGGACCAAAGTTTGAAAGGAAATAGGAAAGTGTCTTCATTCAACATGATGCTGGCTAGGACCAGCCTAAAACAGATACCTGCACACTTCAATAGATAAGCAATTAGATAGACCATTCTCAGAACAGAGCTATATAATGAGAAGGCAGATATTGGTACCATGGGAACTTTACATGTACAGAATTCTCTCAAGTAGGAATTTTAAATCAACCAGCAACCTGAGACATAGCAAGTTACTTACAGCACCAGAGGTAATGGCTTTGAATATCAAATGCCCTATCCCGATTTTATTGAGAGTTTCTTACTGTCATTTTAATTGATGGATTCATTGATAACAATAATGTTAACAGAGATAATTTCTTCTAATTGATAATCTGCTTCTACTTAACTTTAAGAGCAATTGCAAGCTTCTGATTGATAGATGTGGCTTCATTCTTCCAAGAAGTCAAGAGGCACTGGGAGGAAATACATGGGGAAAAAAAGCAGAGAGCAGAACATTGGTGATACATTTAGCAAGTTTACATTATGGATTTTTGACAGAAATTGGCACATAAGCAGTAAGGCAAGCTACCCTGACAGGAGATGCAGTCGGTAAATATCTCCAGCCTCCCAGGACTGTGCAGTTATGAGTGAAGTTAATTTCAGTACCAAGAACCTCACGGTATTGCACAACCACTATTTTACAATATTGCCCTCAGACCACACTGGCAAATCAACAGTGCATCATTAAAAAGGTAATCGTGGATTGCCTACAGTGATCGGATCTCTCCCTTCATCCATTTATCTCCTCCCAGTGCCCCTTGAATTCCTAAAAGTATGAAAGCTACACCTGGCAAAATAGTTTATTCAATAGTTACTTTAATTAAATGAATGAAGGAAAAAGTGATGGTCTTCCTCCTATTTATTTCCTTTGGGTTCTTCCATTTCCAAAGGTGTTGAATCAGCCTTGGTGTTGTCTCGTCGAGCCTGAAGCCCTAGCCCTTTTTGAACTTTGAACGTTGCAGGTTTGGATATGCTACTGGATGAGCCTAGGTTAATAACTGTAGTCAATTTTACAGAGGGTACATGTGACTGCTCCTGTCAGTGAGGAAGGGAATTAATATTTAGGACAGTGATAAGGTAGCACTTTATCATCCGTGGTATTGACCTCCTTGGGAGTAAGTGGAGTTGAACTGACCCAAGGAAAGTCAATAGTATTCTTTATGTTGCTGGCTTGTGCCTTGTAGATGGTGCATGGAGTTGGGATGTTGGGAGGTGAGTTAATTGCAGCAATATAACCAGCTTCTGACCTACCATCTGGTCATGTTGAAGTGTGTGGTCAGTGATGGAAAAGTAGAATCTGAGTGGCAGAGTGGTGCAGCTGGTAGAGCTCCTGCCTCACTGTGCCAGAGATCCAGGTTCAATTTTAACCTGAGGTGCTGTCCATGTGCAGTTTATACACTCTCCCTGTGACCACATGGATTTCCTCTGGGTGCTCCAGTTTCCTCCCTTATCCCAAAGATGTGCGGGTCCACAGGTTAATTTTACAAACGATTGTGAAAACAGTTAATAAGCCTTTGTAAAATTAAAATTGTCCCTAGTGTGTAGGGAGTAGATGAGAAAGCTGGGATAACAGAACTAGTGTGAATGGGTGATCAATGGTCAGCATGGACTAGGTGGGCCAAAGGGCCTGTTTCCATCCTGTATCTCCAAACTAAGCTCATAAGTGTGATGTGTCTAATTTGTAAAGACATTTGATGAGGTGCCACATAAAAGATTATTGTGCAAGAGTTCATGGCTTCGCAAGTCATGTGGCAGCATGGAAGAGAAATGTCTAACTAATAAAAATGAAGAGTCAGGATAAATGGATCATGTTCAGCTTGACAAGCTATAACTAATGAGGTGCCACAGGAATCAGAGCTGAGGCCTCAACTATTTACAATCTATATTAATGACACATGAAGGGACCATTCATGAAGAGGCAGTGAAGAAAGCGAATGGTATGTTAGCATTCATAGCAAAAGGATTTGAGTATAGGAGCAGGGAGGTTCTACTGCAGTTGTACAGGGTCTTGATGAGACCACATCTGGAGTATTGCGTACAGTTTTGGTCTCCAAATCTGAGGAAAGACATTCTTGCCATAGAGGGAGTACAGAGAAGGTTCACCAGACTGATTCCTGGGATGTCAGGACTTTCATATGAAGAAAGACTGGATAGGCTCAGCTTGTACTCGCTAGAATTTAGAAGATTGAGGGGGGGATCTTATAGAAACTTACAAAATTATTAAGGGGTTGGACAGGCTAGATGCAGGTATATTGTTCCCGATATTGGGGAAGTCCAGAACAAGGGGTCACAGTTTAAGGATAAGGGGTAAATCTTTTAGGACCGAGATGAGAAAAACATGTTTCACACAGAGAGTGGTGAATCTCTGGAATTCTCAGCCACAGAAGGTAGTTGTCAAGTCAAGTCAAAAGAGTTTATTGTCATGCGTCCCTGACAGGACAATGAAATTCTTTCTTTGCATAGCACAACAGAACATAGTAGGCATTGACTACAGTTATATACTTAAATACACACATTAATTAATAAATTAATAAAGTGCAAATAACAGATGGAGGGATATTAATGTTCAGAGTTTTGTCCGAGCCAGGTTTAATAGCCTGATGGCAGTAGGGAAGTAGCTATTCCTGAACCGGGTTGTTGCAGTTCTCAGGCTCCTGTACCTTCTATCGAAGGTAGCAGGGAGATGAGTGTGTGGCCAGGGTGGTGTGGGTCCTTGATGATGCTGCCAGCCTTTTTGAGGCAATGGCTGTGGTAGATCCCTCGATGGAAGGAAGGTCAGAGCCGATGATGGACTGGGCAGTGTTTACTACTTTTTGTAGTCTTTTCCTCTCCAGGGCACTCAAGTTGCCGAACCAAGCCACGATGCAACTGGTCAGCAAGCTCTCTACTGTGCACCTGTAGAAGTTAGAGAGTCCTCCTTGACAGACCGACTCTCCGTAATCTTCTCAGGAAGTAGAGGCGCTGATGAGCTTTCTTAATAATTGCATCTGTGTTCTCGGATCAGGAAAGATCTTTACAGATGTGCACGCCCAGGAATTTGAAGCTCTTGACCTTTCAACCATAAACCGTTTATTGATATAAACAGGACTGTGGGTCCCCATCCTACTCCTTCCAAAGTCCACAATCAGTTCCTTGGTTTTGCTGGTGTTGAGGGCCAGGTTATTGTGCTGGCACCATATGGACAGTCGCTCGATCTCTCTTCTGTACTCCGACTCATCCCCATCAGTGATACATCCCACTACAGTGGTGTCGTCAGCGAACTTGATGATGGAGTTCGCACTGTGACTGGCTACGCAGTCATGAGTATAGAGTGAGTACCACTTCATTGGCTATATTTAAGAGAGAGTTAGATGTGGCCCTTGTGGCTGAAGGGATCGGGGGGTATGGAGAGAAGGCAGGTACAGGATACTGAGTTGGATGATCAGCCATGATCATATTGAATGGCGGTGCAGGCTCGAAGGGCCGAATGGCCTACTCCTGCACCTATTTTCTATGTTTCTATCCGTATTATAACCAAATGAACTGATGATACAGAGACATGCATAGAAGCAAGTTATGAGGAGGTCACAAAGTCTGCTAAAGAGTAGTAATAGGTTAAATGAGCAGACTAATATTTGGCAGATGAGGGACAATGTGGGGAAATGTGACATCGGAAAAACAGAAAAATAACAATGAAAGGCATTTTTGACAGGGTACATGGATCGGAATGTTTTCAAAGAGTATGGACCAAATGCAGGCAAAAGGGACTAGCTTAGATAGACATCGTGATAAGCATGGATACATTGTGCAAAGGAGCCTGTTTCCGTGCTGTGTGATTCTTTGATTTTAATGAGATGTAGTTTGTTGATTGCTTTAACATATGAGGACTTTATTGATTTATTTAATCTACTGGTTAACGGGTGACCAGCGTTTGACGGCTCTGGGCCTGTACTAAAGTTTGAAGGATGAGGGGTACCCTTATTAAAACTTACCAAATAATGAAAGGCCTAGATAGAGTGGATGTGGAGAGGATGTTTCCATTAATGGGAGAGTCTACCACCAGCGATAGAGTTGCTGCCTTACAGCGCCAGAGACCCGAGTTCAACCCTGCGAGGGGTGCTTGTACGTTCTCCCTGTAACCTATGTGGGTTTTCTCCAGGATCTCCCGTTTCCTTCCACACTCCAACGACGTACAGGGTTGTAGGCTAATTGGCTTGGTATGATTGTAAATTGTCCCTAGTGTGTGTAGGATTGTGTTAGTGTGCGGGGATCGGAATGGACTTGGTTACCCGAAGGGCCTGTTTCCACGCTCTATCTAAACTAAACTAATGCAAGACAATAGACAATAGACAATTGATGCAGGAGTAGGCCATTTGCCCCTTTGAGCCAGCGCCGCCATTCAATGTGATCATGGCTGATCATCCCCAATCAGTACCCTGTTCCTGCCTTCTCCCCATATCCCCTGTTTTTAAGAGCCCTATCTAGCTCTCTCTTGAGAGGCACATATAGAGTCAGAAACGTTTTACCAGATTGGAAAAGTCAAGGACATAGCTTTAAGGTGAGAGGGACAAGGTTTTTAGGGACATTTAAGAAGTTTTTAGATATGCAGGGAATATGGCTAAATTGATCACGTGCAAACAAATGAGATCAGTCTAACTTGCCATCATGTTAGGCATGTCATTGTTGTCTGAGGGGCCTGGTCCTCTTCTGTACTGTCCTATGTGTCAAAGTAGAATGTTTTAAAAACTAATTAGAAATCAGAGGCCCAGTCTTCATAATTTTGTGAGTCTTTTAAACAGGATATGTTCACAAAATTTAATCCCGAGTGTGCTGAGAAGGTGTCAATATGTTATGGGTTTTAACACCAATACATCATTGGCAGGCACACATCATATTCCTTACCTCACTTTTGCCACAATCCTGTAAAAGCTTGTACATAGTTTGGTGATATAGCATGGAAACAGTCCCTTTGCCCACCGAGTCCATGCCGACCATTTATCACCCCTTCACACTCTATGTCCTACACACTAGGGACAATTTACCTACATACTTGTACGACTTTGGAATATGGGAAGAAACTGCAGCACCCGGAGAAATACGTGCTCAGTCACAGGGGGAACGTACAAATTCCACACAGATAGCACCCATAGTCAGGCATGAACCCAGGTCTCTAGCACTGAGAGGCAGCAACTGTACCGCTGCTCCATTAATCCGCCCCATGTACTTTCCAGTTGGTAACACGCAGCAATCTAAAATACTTCCACAATATCTGCAAATCAGAAATACCATGTGGGAACCACCATTCACACCAAGATGAGAATCTGTTCGAAATCAACTATTTCTGAGTGGAATGTTGAGCTAAATTGTGCACCTGAAGGTTTTATCCGAACTCTGCAATCAAGAACAATTGATTGTTTCCTGGTGCTGGCCATAAATGATTGGCAAAATAACCAAAAATGACATGAGGAAAATATGTGGAGAACCAATGTTTAGGGCCTTGAATGCATTGTCAGGGGCTGTACAGAAGGCAGAGTCATAGGAGAATTAGATAGCTATTTAAAAGAAAATAATTTGGGGGCCTGTTAGAAATTGTTGAAGGAGTGGGACCAGCAGTCCTGCCCTCACTTAGAACTAGAATGGACTTGGTGGGTTGAAGAGACTTTTTCCATGATGCGGCCATTTTTGTGATTCTCTGATATTACATATTAGGGGTTCTGCAGAATTTGACACCGGCAAGACCGATCAAACAATCTTCTAGCCTGCACGCAAATTGAACAGTGGCTTTGTAGGGATATGTTACCCTTGAGAGCATTAGACTGGTCAACTAACCTTAAATTGGATTTTTTGTTTGTATTTCCAGATCAGGCAAAAAGAAGATGAAAGAAGTGGGACAAGGGAAATATCAAAGCCTCACCTTCAAACCCTCAGTGGGCAATGTCAGAAATAATTCTTCTTAATGTCATTTCCTCTTTAATCACATTTTCAACTTCAGGCTGTTTTTTTTTAATTCATGCAATCCTGTGCAAGGAGCAAGGAATGTGAAGGTCAGTGAATGTGACATTCACAAACTGAACTGTTCAGTTCAGTAATTGGAAGGAGGCAATCTATATTCCCATCATAAATTTATTTGATATTAGGCTTAATGCATTTCTAAATATTAAGAGATAAAGCAATAGTTGTAATGAAATGCTTGATAAGCTTGTTTTCTTTCTCATATTGAATTCTATTAGCGAGTGAGCGGCTATATGTATGTAGTGATGGTTGTATTTAATCTATGAACCACTGTTGTTTGTTATACTATTCTTATACCAATGTAAAGCACTTTGGCCAACGAGAGTTGTTTTTTAAATATGCTATATAAATAAAAGTGACTTGACTTGACTATTAAAAAAATATTGTTTGGACTTCGAAACCCTGCAGTAAACATTAACTTGCTGTGTGAAAATGTTGATTATATGAGCCTCTCCAGTATGCATACTGCTTGCTGAGTAATGTATTCAAACTTCTGGGCTTTTATCAGGTTTGCATGTATTCTCAACGGGTGGACAAAATTGCTTGAGCTTCTGAATATATTTTGTTGATATTTTCCAATAAGATATCTATGATCAAAAGGATTATTGTCATCTTTCAATCCCTCTATTTCAGTTGATGGTTTACATGGATAAAGAAGGTTATGGGCCAAGCGTTGGCAGGTGGGACTAGTGTTGATTGGGCATGTTGGTCGATATGGACAGGCTAGGCCGAAGGGGCTGTTTCCGTGCTGTAGACTATTGTTGTGGAAACTCGCATGTGGTATATTTTGGCCAGATTGGGGTCTATTGCACCTATTACAGGTGACGAGGAATTAAGATGAGATTGACAAATACAAAAGAAAATGTTGCTTTTCCAAAATGTTGATTTTAATAGCTTCTGAAAATCACAGTTTTACATAAAAAGGCACTTTTGTAGTGCTGTCCCAATTTTAATGTGAGAATCGCTGCATCCGATTCATACAAAACAACCTCCCATACCTACAATGTAACAATGATCAAACAATCTGCTTTTTTTTTAAAATAATATTAACTGCAAGGTTAATATTTCCCAATACAAAAATTGAACCTCCACACACCCTCTTCTTTAAGGTATCACAGGTAGATAGGGTGGTCAACAAGGCTTTTGGCACATTGGCCTTCATCAGTCAGAGTATTGAGTATAAAATTTGGAGGTCATGTTGAAGTTGTACAAGACATTGGTGAGGCCACATTTAGGAAATAGTGTTCAGGTTTGGCCACCATGTTATAGGAAAGATTGTTGTCAAGCTGGAAAGGGTGCAGAGAAGATTTACAAGGATGTTGCCAATTGAGTGTCTGAGCTATGGGGAAAGGTTGAGCAGTCTAGGATTTTATTCCTTGGAGCGCAGTAGAATGAAGGGTGATCTTATAGAGGTGTACAAGATCTTGAGAGGAATAGATCGGGTAAATGCATTGGGACTTTTGCTCAGAGTCGGGGAATCGAGATAAGAAGACATAGGTATAGGAAAGATAATATGAACCTGAAGAGTAACTTTCTTACACAAAGGCTGCTGGGTATATGGAATGTTCTGCCAGAGGTGGTCGTTGAGGAAAGTATTATCATTAAGTTTCAGGGACATTTGGACAGGTGCATGGATAGGATATGTTCAAAAGGTTATGAGCCAAGCACGGGCAGGTGAGATTAATGTAGATGGGGCATGTTGGATGACGTGGGCTAGTCGAGCTGTGGCCCTGTTTCCACGCTATATGACTATGACACTGGTGCTGTGCATGAGTGGACATGCCTTTCTTTTCAACATCTCTTCAAAAATATTTAATTTGCCAATGGAGCTCCTTAGGTGCTGCTCTGAAGTGATGGCTTAGATTTTATGGTCCAGTCCCTGTTGTGGATTTGAAACCAAATCCATTTGATGTAAAAGCAGAAATGTCAATCTTACCATGAAAATCTTAGGTCAACTCCACTGGAGCTTAGATTTTACAACATATCATAGCATCATCAGTATAATATTGTAATCAACCTTTATAATTCAAATGAGCCTTCACCACAGAATGAATTGGCCCAGATACCTCTTGATGAACATCCCAAATGATTGTCCTGCAAGCTCAGCTGACTTCAAAGGGCGAGCTGAGAAGATGGGTGACCTTCATAGACTTAAACCTGTTGGTTAAGCAACCAGTTACGCGCCTCTTACACGTGTCAGCATTCCGTGATCCTACTTGTGTTTACCTGAACTGGGACTGATTCCATGTCTTGAACCATTGAACCAATTCCAGCTAAGCAGCACTTTCAGAATCCACTGTTGAATTCTGCATCATAACAAAAGGATATTTCACCTTGTTCATTTCACCACATTGTCGGCAGAGCAGGCGGAAGAAAAAGAATCAATTTTTATTAACTCATAACAGTGCTGTTAGAAAAGCAATTTCACGCATGAGATGGAGGGCCCAGTAATGCTTTTGTATGTCAGAAACAGCCTCCAAATAATTGAGGTATAGCAAAGCAACAGAGGAATAGCTGCAGACATAAATAAATCAACAATGCAAAAATACAGAGCGGGGAAAACAACATCCATTGATATTTGACTAACTGCTTGGCACCTATGTGACATTTCAGTTCAGATCCAAGCAAAAAGGGTTGCAGAAAGGATCAGTGATCATTTATTCTCTGACTAACAGCTGCCTGTGATTTATACAGTTTCATCTGTTTTACACTTGAACAACACATGTAGAGGAAAAGATTTGGTTTGTTTCATCCTGTTGTCTGATGTATATGGCCGACAAGTGCTGGGCTGCCTACCGTTCCAATTGTTACTGTTTGGAATGACAGCGAGTACTCTGTATGAAGCTTTGGGTAAATCCCAAGTCTACAAGTCGAAACAAACTGAGGCAAGCATGTTCTGGAAGATTTGACGACAATGAGGGTTGATTAAAGTTGAGCTCAAATTTCCAACTGAATGAAGATTCTTGTCATGTAAGAAACTCTCAGCAACAACAGTAACAGGAAGAGGCCTTTCAGCCTCTTGGCTGACCTGCAAATTATGCCATTTTCCTGAATCAAGGCTCCACATCCCCTGTTACTCCACACCAAAAAAAGTCCATCGATCTTAGTCTTGAATGTTCTTGTCTACAGTCACATTAGAATTTCTCTTGTACTGATGGCTGTGGAATACCCCATTCATACTACTTTGTGCATGATCCTGATATCTTAAATCTGCTGAATCCATAGTTTTAAGTTGGTATCATTTAGAAAGTTAGGAATTCAATATTTCTGGCCATTTTATGTTTTGAAGTGATAGGGAAAAAAAGTAAAAAAATGAAAGGATTGCCAGGATGATATAGAATGAGGTGAAGTTGGAGTCAGAAAATCAAGATGTAGAATTTGTCTAGTAGGAGATAAGAAATTGCATGGGGAGATAACATGGCTAGAAAGTGCTTTATAAAACCCCTAATAGTAATCAGTGTTTGACAGTACATTAAAGAAGCACTGAATAACGATAATTCAGCTATCCTGAGGGCCTGTAATTTTCACATTGACTGATGACATTGTCAGTGGAAATGGTAGAGGCGGTTACAATTATGACACTTAAAAGACACTGGACAGGTACATGGATAGGAGAGGGTAGGAACAATATGGGTGAGGTGAAGGCAAGTAGGACCAGGTAAGTTTCGCAACTTGTTTAGGATGGACCTTCAGAACATCCTTGAAAGGGAAGGTGAACAGCCAGCACAAACGACATTGGGAAGAAGAGGAAGGAGGTTCTGCAACGCAAGTTTAGAGCGTTAGGAAGAAGACTGAAAAGCAGGACTTCTAGGGTGGTTATCTCTGGATTGCTTCCAGTACCTCATGCTAGTTAGGACAGGAACAGGGAGATAGGGGATCTGAATGTGTGGCTGAGGGGCTGGTGCAGAGAACAATGATTTAGATTTAAAAACCACTGGGATCTCTTCTGTGGTAGTGGTGACTTGTACAAAAGGGACAGGTTACACCTTAACTGGAGAGGGACCGATGTTCTGGCAGGCAGGTTTGCTAGGGCTACATGTGTGGGTTTAAACTAAATAGTGGTGGGGGGGAGGGATTGACAAATTGGGAGCATAAAGATGGAGTTAAAGGGGAAGTGAGTACAGGAAAAGTTACAAAACACTCCAAATTAATGGGATGGAAAGTTCGAGAAGGGATAAGAGAGTAAGGTCAGGGCCAATTGTGAGCGATATGAGAGGGGAGGTGAATACCGAAGTCAAAGTGTTGTATATGAATGCGCAAAGTATAAGAAATAAAGTGGATGAGCTTGAGGCTCAGTTAGAAATTGGCAAGTATGATGTTGTAGAAATTACAGAGATATGGCTGCAAGAGGCCAGGGCTGGGAACTGTATATCCAAGGGTATACCTCCTATCAAAAATACAGACAGGTGGGCAGAGGGGGTGAGATAGCTCCGTTGGTGAGGAATGAAATACAGTCCCTTGCAAGGGGTGACATTGAAACAGGAGATGTGGTCAATATGGATAGAACTAAGGAATTGTAAGGGTAAAAAGATCCTAATTGGACTTATCTACTGGCCCCCAAACAATAGCCTGGATATAGGGTGCAAGTTGCATCAAGAGTTAAAATTGGCATGTCGTATAGGTAATGCTATGGTTGTTATGGGAGATTTCAACATTCAGGTAGACTGGGAAAATCAGGTTTGTACTGGACCCCAAGAAAGGGAGTTTGTGGAGTGTTTCCGTGATGGATTCTTAGAGCATCTTGTACTGGAGCCTACCAGGGAGATGGCAATTCTGGATTTAGCGTTGTGTAATGAACCGGATTTCATAAGGGAACTTGAGATTAAGGAGCCATTAGAAGGTAGTGACCATGATATAGTAAGTTTTAATCTACAATTTGAGAGGGAGAAGGGTAAATCGGAGGTGTCCATGTTACAGTCGAACAAAGGGGACTATGGAGCCATGAGGCAGGAGCTGGCCAACGTGGACTGGGACGATACCCTAGCAGGGATGACAGTGGAACATCAATGGACAGGTATTTCTGGAAATAATACAGAAGGTGCAGGATCAGTTCATTCCAAATAGGAAGAAAGATTCCAAGGGGAGTAAGGAGCGACCGTGGCTGACAAGGGAAGTCAGGGACAGTATAAAAATAATAGAGAAGTACAACATAGCAAAGATGAGTGGGAAGCAAGAGGATTGGGTAATGTTTAAAGAGCAACAGAAGATAACTAAAAAGGAAATACGGGGAGAAAATGTGAGGTCCGAAGGTAAGCTAGCCAAGAAATAAAGGAGGATAGTAAAAGCTTCTTTCGGTATGTGAAGAGGAAAAAATTAGTTAAGACTGAAGTTGGACCCTTGAAGACTGATAAAGGTGAATTTATTATGGGGAACAAGGAAATGGCAGATGAGTTGAACAGGTACTTTGATCCGTTTTCACTAAGGAGGACACAATCAATCTTCCTGATTTACTAGTGGCCAGAGAATCGGGGATGACGGAGGAACAGAAGGAAATCCACATTGGGCAGGAAATTGTGTTGGGTGGACTGATGGGACTGAAGGCTGATAGTAAGATTAAATGAGAACTTACCAGTTTGAAGTTTGATCTTTATTTTATGAGTCGTCGAGTTGAGGGACTACATGAAGAACCCCGCACAGCCGTTCGTGCGTCAATCTTCAAAGCAATGGTGTGAAATCACAGATAATAATGACTGAAGTATAATGGTAAGATAACAAAGACTAGAACTACCAGATGAGATCTATGAGGGCTGGGAGCGGAGGGCACGTAGTCCCTCCACTCGACTCCTCATAAAATAAAGATCAAACTTCAAACTGGTAAGTTCTCGTTTAATCTTACTATTTTACTTCGTAGTCACGTGAGTGACTACATGAAGACTTCAAAGCTCTGTGATATCATACTGTGTGAAACGAGTGTACACAACCACACCTGCTTCATTGACAAATGAAGGGAAAACATTCATAATGCATACAGTCATAACATAGATGTAAAACATGCTGATGCTGTTTAAATGAAACAATAATATTTCCATCGCTCACCCAGATGGAAAATATAACCAGAACATAAATAGAGTTAACAAATAACCCTGGTTCAGCAATGGGTCATTACAGATGTTTGGAGATTCATTCGTTGGACCATGCTGCAGCCGTAACAATGCGACCCAGCGGAACATAAATACCCTTGCTGCTGATGTTGTAGCAGCCCTGGTGGAATGAGATCTGGAATCAGAATCCATTAGTACATAACACAACTCTGTTTTTCTCATCTGGAATGTCCTGAACAATAAGTTCTCCCAAATTATTTATGTATCTATTTATTTATTTATTGTGACTAACAACATTGCTAGTCCAGAACTCCAAGCTCTTGATGACCTTGACATATTGTTGTATATATGTGTGCTTACCTTATCAAAGGTCCCCTGGTATGCCTGTGACTATTTTGAGACCTGACCCCCTTCTGGTCTGCTCAAGTATTTATAACATAATATTATATATTATAATTTACAGACGTTATCATCCTGTAACATCACAATTATGTAGCGACTGAACCTGCTGCACTAAACCAGTGCCAGAAGGATAACTACCTAATAAACTCCAGCCAAATTTAAGGATATAGCTGCAGCCTCCTGGTGAAACAGTGTTCACAAATGTCAACATCGCATATGGCATTATATTGGTCCTGGGAGCTATGTTGAAGATAGCCTACCCCTTGTAACCCAATCAATGGCCGTATAACTCCATAATTAACAAACGATAATTTAGCATGAACTCAAAACATTAGCAATCAATAACATTTTCCATGGAACATAAGCATAACAAACTCTTTCATCTCCTGGAAAAAAAAATTCCACGGTTTGGTGCTATGCAAACACTTTGAACACATAGAAGGATAGATGTAACAACCCAAACCTTAGGGCAGTTTATTAAACCTGCAGAACAATTTGAGTTTATCATGCAACAACTGATTTCCCAAGCCTCAGGCTGAACCAGCAAATTACGTTTAAAATAACCAAATAAGGGTATATTATTCACGACAAACCAGGAATCAATGTGCATAACCACTCAGTAGGAACATTAAGCGGCCTCTTAATGACTTTATTTGAAACCTCAATTGATAAACAAAATGGAGGGAGCCATAAAAGTCGTTCCTACTCCTTTTAGCGAAAATGTATGTTTCGCCACTGTAATGCCACATATTTTGCAACCAGTGAAATAAACATGAACCATGTTAGGTGTTCCATTAACCAGAATTTCATAATATAGTGCAATTCAACACCAATTCTGTGTTGCCATTAACCTATACTTGATGATTCTCCTGTGACAACAAGATATGTAACCATTCCATGGGTCTTTAACTGATTGCACCCTCGTCACTAACATATGCCATCATCATAATGTATCAACCTGAGCATCACAATATGCACATTTGTCCAATCACTCTTCACCCATACGATGCCCGTAGGGTCTACAGATAGTTGATACCCACAACAGACATTTTTTGCAAATCATGCAAATCTGCTCCACCTCCAGACTCGAGATGATATTTGCAACTTGGAATCTGCCGTAAACAGCAACTGTGGCCCGATTTCCGAAATGGTCTTGTAAGACAATCTTGGTCCTTCTACTGAACCTGCGCAATTCTAACCTGCTTGAAAAGCTAGAACAGACCATTTTACATGATTAGACCCCTCAAATAGCTGATAATGTCTCAATCATTTGTAATGTATAACTAAGTGTACACCTTACCAAGCTGTAAGTGGTCCCTTAATTGTAGAGTAGCACAGGTACAGTGCATGGAACCTCTGGTCAGCCTTCATGCTGCCACCAACTTCAGTGAACCTCTTACTGCCAATAAAGACGTGGGGCGCATAATCACCAAAACTATGAAACCTTGCTCGTTCCAATAGCTTGTGCTTTGTCCTCCAGGTTTCGCCTATGGAAAGGTCTTACCTGAATAGAAGATTTTGACAGCCAACTGCAATGCCCCCCTTAGAGCAGTATTCACTGCATATGTGTTTGGGATGGTAACTTTCTGGCCAGGCATAGACCTCTGGGCATATGCCCTGAATCCCTTGGGCATGCTCCATGGCTATACCCTCAGAATCAGCATTAGACTATACCGATCCCACATGCTCTCCTCTTACGAGGGAGCCATTAAGCAGCCCTGATACAAGGTGCTGCTGGCGCAGCTTCAGCAATACGCCAACTTTGCCATGGCCCCAGCGTCAGAATAATACTGACGCAGTATGCTCTCCTCCTACATGAGGGAGACCTTAAGCAGGCCTGCTAAAAGCGCTGCTGACACAATTTCCTATTTAGGGCCATTAGCACCATATTGTAATATAATTGAAGAGTTACTTAACAACAACTGGAGCAGTAATAAATACTGTTCGTCCATCCTTGTGACTTTATTAATTTCACCTGGAGAAACAAGGTGTGTTAACAATAACCTATAAGGCACCTAATAGTTAGCCATTTAACAAGATAAGTTGTCTTACTTGCACAGCTGAATCACATCTATACTATTAATTAATTAAATAATTAATCTAACGACTAGTAAACCTGTTACCAGAGTTTATTGACAGCCATCTGTTGCCCAGGCCGGCATCTCAGCCAATTGAATACCTATAAGTGAATCCCAACATCCTACAAGTCTATTTGATAGACTTAATCTAGCTGGGTGGTGGAGCCCAATTTCTCAAATATAGTTTAAGACCTAACAGATCCTGTTGTATTGCCTTATCCTAACAATGACCCCTCATCCCCCATGATCACTGTAAATGGGAATACCCTACTAAACAGCTATTCCCATAAAGCAACCCTGAAGAAGGTACCACTGGCGCCCATAAAGCAGCCCTGAAGAAAGGTGCTGCTGGCGCGGCCTCTCCCATAGACCAGTATTTGCCATAGATTTGGTGTTCTCATGAAGCAGCCCTGAGCAAAGGTGCTGCTGGCATAACCTCTCCAATAGGCTAGCCTGCCATAACATGGCATCCCCATGAGCAGTCCTGAGCAAAGGTACTGCTGGCACAGCCGCTCCAATAGGCTAGCCTGCCATAGCTTGTCATCCCCATGAGCAGTCCTGAGTAAAGGTACTGCTGGCACAGCCTCTCCCATAGGCTAGCCTGCCATAACTTGGTTTTCCATTGATGCAGCCCTTCCCAAAGGTACTGTTGGCACAACCTCTCCCATAGGCTGGCACTGCCATAACTTGGCATTCCCATGAAGCAGCCCTTCCCAAAGGTGCTGCTGGCTCAGCTTCTGCCATAGGCTGCCATTGCCATAACCTTACTACTGATCCACCTCCTGCCTAAAGGAGTTTCTCTAAATTCATTCCCAGAGGTGAACCTATCAAATCTTTCTTAATTACTCTGACTAATTTGTCAACTGTCCCCATATCCTGGGGATTATTGTGGTTAGGGAACTCCATAAGTGAATTTCCACTCCCCAGGAATCAATCCCCGGGCACCCGGGTTACTCATTTACTTGAATTAAACCCCATTTCTTGGGGACTACTGCGACTTAACAGACCTGAACAGCCTGGAGTTTCCCCACCACCGGGAACCCAGGCTGACCTTTCAGGTCCGTTAAGCCCCATCCCCTAGGGGCTACTGCGGTCTGGAAAACGCAAACACTTGCATTTCCCCACCACCGGGAACCCAGGCTGACCGTTCAGGTCCGTTAAGCCCCATCCCCTAGGGACTACTGCGGTCTGGAACCACACTATTCTCGGATATCCCCTCCCCGGGAACCCAACGCGTTATCAGTAACTCCGATCGCTAACCCGACATTCGCCAGCTCCCCGCTCCCGCGGTCAGGCCAGGGTTTTCCCCCCAAAGCCCTAGGCTGGTTTACTCGTCGGCCTCGCGACCATCCCGCAAGAACCCCGGAGGTTCCTGAAGGAAACCTAAAACAGGTAAGAAATAGCACTTACCTGAAACTTTTTTAGACTCACCGTTGGAGGAGCTGCGCTGCCCCACAGTCGACTGCACGAAAGCGTCTGACGTAATGACGCACGAACAGCTGTACGGGGTTGTTCACGTAGTCACTCACGTGACTCCGAAGTAAAATAAATCCCCAGGGCCTGATGGTCTGCATCCCAAGGTACTTATGGAAGTGGCTCCAGAAATCGTGGATGCATTGGTGTTCATTTTCCAATGTTCTATAGATTCAGGATCAGTTCCTGTGTATTGGAGGGTAGCTAATGTTATCCCACTTTTTAAGAAAGGCAGGAGAGAGAAAACAGGGAATTATAGACCAGTTAGCCTGACATCGGTGGTGGGGAAGATGCTGGAGTCAATCATAAAAGATGAAATAGCGACACATTTGGATAGCAGTAACATGATCGGTCCGAGTCAGCATGGATTTACGAAGGGGAAATCATGCTTGACTAATCTTCTGAAATTTTTTGAAGATGTAGCTAGGAAAATGGACAAGGGAGAGCCAGTGGACCTG
Organism: Okamejei kenojei; assembly: GCA_035221665.1. Taxonomy (NCBI): domain Eukaryota; kingdom Metazoa; phylum Chordata; class Chondrichthyes; order Rajiformes; family Rajidae; genus Okamejei; species Okamejei kenojei. The sequence goes on along the minus strand of CM069144.1, from coordinate 25,363,121 downwards.
GACTTTCAGAAAGCATTTGATAAGGTCCCACATAGGAAATTAGTGGGCAAAATTAGGGCACATGGTATTGGGGGTAGAGTGGTGACATGGGTAGAAAATTGGCTGGCAGACAGAAAACAAAGTGCAGGGATTAACGGGTCCCTTTCAGAATGGCAGGCAGTGACTAGTGGGGTGCCACGAGGCTCGGTGCTGGGACCGCAGCTATTTACAATATACATCAATGATTTAGATGAAGGGATTCAAAGTAACATTAGCAAATTTGCAGATGACACCAAGCTGGGTGGCAGTGTGAACTGTGAGGAGGATGCTATGAAAATGCAGGGTGACTGGGACAAGGTGGGTGAGTGGGCAGATGCATGGCAGATGCAGTTTAATGTGGATAAATATGAGGTTATCCACTTTTGTAGCAAAAACAGGAAGGCAGATTATTATCTAAATGGTGTCAAGTTGGGAAAAGGGGAAGTACAACGGGATCTGGGGGGTCCTTGTTCATCAAATGAAGTAAGCATGCAGGAACAGCAGACAGTGAAGAGAGAGAATGGCATGTTGGCCTTCATAACAAGAGGAGTTCAGTATAGGAGCAAAGAGGTCCTTCTGCAGTTGTACAGGGCCCTAGTGAGACCACACCTGGAGTATAGTGTGCAATTTTGGTCCCCTAATTTGAGGAAGGACATTCTTGCTATTGTGGGAGTGCAGAACAGGTTCACAAGGTTAATTCCCGGAATGGCGGGACTGTCATATGCTGAGTGAATGGAGCAGCTCGGCTTGTATACTCTGGAGTTTAGAAGGATGAGAGGGGATCTTACTGAAACATATAAGATTATTAAGGGTTTGGACACGCTAGAGGCAGGAAACATGTTCCCGATGTTGGGGGAGTCCAGAACCAGGGGCCACAGTTTAAGAATAAGGGGTAAGGCATTTAGAATGGAGATGAGGAAACACTTTTTCACAGAAAGAGTTGTGAGTGTGGAATTCTCTGCATCAGAGGGTGGTGGAGGCAGGTTCTCTGGATACTTTTAAGAGAGAGCTTGATAGGGCTCTTAAAGATAGCGGAGTCAGGGGATATGGGGAGAAGGCAGAAACGGGGTACTGATTGTGGATGATCAGCCATGATCACATTGAATGGCGGTGCTGGCTTGAAGGGCGAATGGCCTACTCCTGCACCCATTGTCTAATGTCTATTGACAAGTTGGGCTGAAGCGCCCATTTCCGTGCTGATTAGCTCCAAGACTAGGGCAACATGGTGGCGCAGTGGTAATGTTGCTGCCTTAAGGGCCTGTCCCACCAGCATGCAACTCCATGCGGTGAGCGCGACCAAACTGGAAGCGGGGGCCGCGCGGAGATCGGGTGATCCCCGTACAGGGCCCAACCCACCAGCATGCGCCTGCATGCAGCAAGCATGACCAAACCGGCAGCGGGGGCCGCGCGGAGGTCGGGTGAGTGGCGCGACGTGGCGCGAAGTTGGAGCAAGGACAGAGAGGGACACAGAGGCACACAGCGAGGGTCACGGAGGCACATATAGAGAGGGTTACGGCGGCACGACGTCGAGGCAGTGTGTAAATGCATCGCGATGGCTGCGGGCCGACAGGCCTTTGCCGCGCGGAATATTTGAACACGGCCAGTTTTTCGGAACCCCGCGCGATCGAAGTGGGACCGGCTCCGCGAGGCCGGACGGCTCAAGCGACCACGTTAGGTCACGCTCACCGCGTGGAGACGCATGTTGATGGGACAGGCCCTTTACAGAACCAGAGACCACGTTTGACCCTTACTACCGGTGCTGTCTGTACATAGTTTGTACATTCTCCCTGTGACCTGCATGAGTTTCCTCCCACACTCCAAATATGCGCAGGTTTGTAGGTTCATTGACTTTGGTAAAATTTTAAATTGTTCCCAAATGTGTGTGTGGGATAGTGTTAGAGTGCGGGGATCGCTGGTTGGTGCAGACTAGATGGGCCAAAGTGCCTGTGTCCGTGTTGCATCTCTAAACTAAACTAAACTAAACTAAATGATATAACTAAATTCTATAACTTGGCAAATGAAATGAATAAAGATAGCGTGTAGGATGTACAGTATTTAAGAGTACATTCAGGAGGCCAACTAAGGAACTGGTTATGTTAGATCCTTGCAGTGCAATGTGACAAGATTGTCTAACAATCTCATGTGGAATAAAGATCACAATAACTAAAAATATGATAATTAGTTTAACAATAATCCAAACAATGCTACATTGTTTTCTATAGTACCAATTTTGGAATGGGTGTAAACTTAAGCGTGTGTATCTTACAAAATGATGCATTTAGCATGATCAACCCATGGTAAATTTCTACCATTTTTGGAAACTAGGTTATAAGATATAATAGTAGACAAGCAATATAATAGTAAGCTTCGTCTCATAATTTATAACTTTCCTTAATTTCCTTCCATAACCATAATTTTAATGTTTTTCAGTGAGCTTTATATTCTTCAAGGGAATATATACTCATTGAGATTTATGGTTTTTTTTAATTGTTTTTCATAAAATGAAGAATTGCTTAAACTCAAAAACTGAGATTACTATATTTGAAAGATGAATATCTGAAGAAGGGTCTTGACCCGAAACTGTCACCCCTTCCTTCTCTCCAAAGATGCTGCCTGTCCCGCAGAGTTACTCCAACTTTATGTGTCTATCTTCATGTTACACATTATATGATCTTTCCCTCAATCAATTTTCTCGGGCAAGAGCGCTTCGTCCCTCAATATGCCAGGTGGGCCAAGTCCAGTGAGATGCATTCGCAAGCATAGTTCTGTGTGTGCCTTATCTACACCGTTACACTATATACTGTTGCTCTATTTCCTCTGTCGCTGTAATGTGATATTCTGCAATCTGCTTATTTTCTCTTTTACATTATCTGGAGTAATCATGTACAATATAATTTACCTGGATAACATGCAAAACAAAGATGTCACTGTTTCACAGTACTAGTGACAACAGGGCAGCATGCTGTACAGCAGAGGAGTTACTGCCTTAGATTTGGGTTCGATCTTGACTACGGATGCTGTCAGTATGGAATTTGTACGTTCTCCCTGTGACCACGTAGGTTTTCTCTGGGTCCTCCGCTTTGCTCCCATACTCCAAAGATGCGCAGGTTTGTAGGTTAATTGGCCTCTCTAAATTGTCCCTAGTGTGTAGGATAGAACTAGTGGAAGGGAGCTCGCTGGTCGGCGCAGACTTGGTGAGCCGAAGGGCCTGTTGCACACTGAATCTGTAAACAAAACTAAAATAAATAAAGCAAAGCCAATGCAAAATAACAATGTTGCTTTTTTTGAGAACCTAAATTAACCGTATAGATAATAATCCCTTTAACTATGTTACCATGTACAAACTTAGATGTACATAACTCCTTTCAAATCATAAAAAAACACTTGGCCAGGAAACTCCAACTGAATTGGCTAGGAAACTCCATCTCCACCATTGGCAACCCCACCACCAGTCTGTCTGTTTTTCCTTCTTTTTTTTAATTTTTAGTGGGTGTTAAAAGTTTGTGTAAATGTTCTTCTGTTTGTTTTATGTGGGGGGAGGGGGAAACTTTATTTTTCCAGTTCTTACCTTGCCAGAGATGCGATTACTTTTTGGATTGTGAATCTGGTCGCTCTGCAACCTACCATCGATGGAGCTGGAGGCCTCCTCGGACTGACTTTGAGCACCCCCATCAGTGGGAGAGCTAAGGGAAGGGATTGAACTTTTCTTTCGCCTTCCATCACAGTGGGGGATTTGGAGGAGTCACTGTGGTGGATGTTCATGTTAAAATGAGTTATGTGTGTTCAGTTGCTTTTTATTGTATAACTGGCTTGGAAAATGAAATTCCTCACATGTTTCAAAACATACTTGGCTAATAAAGTGTGAATGCGAATATTACCAGTATTTCCAAAGTTTCCTGAGATAGTTTGATGTTTAATTTTGTTTAGTTTATAGATACAGCACAGTTACAGGCCCTTTGCCAAACGGGTCCATGCTGACCAGAGAACCCTGCATACTAACACGATCCTACACACACTAGAGACAATTTATAATTATACCAATCCAATTCACCTACAAACCTGTACATCTTTGGTGTGTGGGAGGAAATTGGAGCACCCGGAGAAAACCCATGCAGGTCACGGGGAGAACGTACAAACTCCGTACAGACAAGAACCGTAGTGAGGATCGAACCCAGGTCTTTGGTGCTGTAAGGCAGTAACTCTACCACTGCACCACCGTGCCATGGTTTAATATACTGGATTGCCAATCCATAATCATAAATTTGAACTTCATTTTTGCAGGTGGGAGATTATAGAGTTAGTAACAGATGATTGTAAACAATCCATCTGACTAACATATGTTATTTAAAAGGGAACCTGGCCCATATGTTAAATCCAGTCAAAAACTTTGCAATTAATTTAATATGCATGGACCAAAGATGTATAGGCCATAAATACTCAAATTCCAAGGACAAACTCCTCAAAAGAAAGTTACAAATTTGAAGATTAAAACCGTATTTGTTAGGTTTAGGAAAAACAGAATACTGAAGCATTTCATTAGTTGACCTTTCCATCAACTAACAGAACTCAAGAATGTCTTTGAAAAATAAAGAATTCATTTTCAAGGGATTTGTGAAAATGTCACAGCAGACCTTGTGCATGACTTATCCTCGTCTGTGATTCACCTTAACCTTGGAGTTGTGTTTCTGCACGATGTGACATTTTAGATCAGAAAGTGCAGTAACCTTAGAGATGGGCCCTACATTATCTGGAACCTACAAATTACTGAATAGTTTGAGATGTAGTTTTTGTATCTGCTTGTACCTCTGGGACATAATGTATTTTCTGTAATTTGAGAGAATAACATGAACTCAAAGTTTCCAGCAAAGGTAACTAGCTTGCATTTCTCTGAGGATGTAAATGTGCCTGTTAATCAACCACACACATTTCCTTCCAGTATCTGAGCTGGAATCAGTAACAAAAAGCATTCAACCATTAGTGTGCATCACAAAGTGTTTTAATTTGTATTCCCACCATTTATGTCTTCAATTTTGGCTCCAGGCTGAAGGTTTGAATTGAACGCTGCAGAGATAGGTATTTATTGGGCTTGTTTGTAGAGATCTAGAACCATGATGGACAAATGGGGTTGCTACAAATTACTCATGATATAAATAGGACATTAGTTAGGCTATATTTGGAGTATTACATGCAGTTCTGGTTGCCCAGGAAAGACGTGAAGGCTTTGGAAAGGGTGCAGAGAAGGTTTAAAAGAATGCTGCCTGAATTAGAAGGCTGCAATTACAGTGAGAGGTTGGATACTTAGATTGTTTCTCTGGAACGTCGGAGCTTGAGGAGACTCTTGATAGAACTATACAAAATTATGAGAAGCATAGATATGGTAGACAGTCAGAAACTTTTCCCCAGGGTAGGAATGTCTCACATTAGATGACATAGCTATAAAATGAGAAGGGGAAAGTTTAATGAATATGTGTGGACAATTTCTTCACATAGAGAGCGGTGGGGCGTGGAACACACTGCCTGGGGGATGGTGGAGCCAGATACAATAGTGGCGTTCAAGAGGTTTTTGGATAGGCACATGGAAGTGCAGGGAATAGAGGGATAAGGATCATGCACAGGCAGATGAGATCAGTTTAACTTGGCATCATGTTTGCTGCAGATATTGTGGGCTGAAGTGCCCGTTCCTGTGCTGTACTGTTGTATGTTTAAATAAATGGTGAAACAGGACTGCTGAGCTGATTCACCTACTTGTATTCCAATGCAATGTGTGACGGGTGAATACAATGCACCATTTGCCTGATCCACAGTCATGGGCGGATGTCATGATTGGGGAGCAGAGAACACTTTGCTTTCTTTGCCAAAACTAGCCAACGAAGACAAATCTTCTCCCTCATCTCAGTACAGCTTGAGGGACCCTGCTTTGAACAAATTAGGAGATGCATTTTGTTGCAAAATACGCAACAGCACTTCAGTGATTCATTACAAATGAAGAATTTGCAGACATTACTGAAACAAATGATAAACCACTCCATAACATCCAGTTGTTATTTTAATAAAGACAGTAAACCCATTTGGGGATAGAAAATAAACAAAATGGCAAAAGAGTGAATAATTCAAGACAATGCAGCCACCCATCTCACCCATTGATTCAAAAATGTTGATTTCTGCACATAAAACCCCAAGGGTTAAGAAATAACAATATTGCATTACTGTTTTTAGTGGTTTCCAAGACAACCGACTTGGATCAAAGCAGGAATGTGTAGAATACTCCACAGCAGAAGTTAAGGGTAATATTTGGACAAAATGTTTACAAAATAAAATGTCCTGCTTATTCCTCTGATTGTTATGTACTAACTCCCATGGTGTTTGCTCCTTGACTTGGTATGGCTTGGTTTCGAATGATCTGGTTCATCTGATCTCATTTCTGTATTAGAATGTAAATTCTAACTAACTTGCAACAGTCTGTTAGAGTTCTCCTTACTTCATCCTCAAGAATTTGGATGGTTTCTCACATGCTTTTCAGATGAGCTCTGTCATGATAGATTCTCAATTGTTTTATTCTTAATGTTCTTTAGGAAATAAATGCTGATGGGAGTTTATTTCATTTTACGCATCTCATTCTGCATTTCTGTGGGCTGAAGAGAATCAATTATTGCATTGGGATATTGAGATATGTGTTTCGTTTTACAGTGAAGATCTATATTTCACTGTCTTCAATGATAATCTGCTTCCATCAATTGGTACTCTAATTAGAAATATATTCTACATAACATTAAATTTACAGAAAACTCCAGTCCACCCTGTTTCTCTAATCAGAACTTAATTATTAAGTTGGCATTTTTTTTAATATAATTTTATTTAAAATTCCTTTGATGCTCTCATCTAACAGGATTTAGTATCTAAGTATCTAACTTTTTTATAATAAACTCCAAGTTAGTTCAATATATTTTTTCGTAATTATCTTTTACATCCATTAAATTAGATAGAGAATGTAATACTGATGTATAAAGCAGCAGTCCATTCACCACATGTACCAGCACAAGATGTTATCTACAATGCAACATTTTTGCAAAGAATAGTTAAACCCCTGTCTCACTGTGCGAGTTGGCCCACGAGTGACCCCGAGTTTTCACTCGTGGTGATCACGTAGCGGGAACGTCGGAACTCGCACGAGCAACTTATCGACTCGTGGCGCTAACGGCAGGTACTCGGGAAACTTGTTAACTCGTGAAAAAAATCAAACATGTTTGATTTTTTCCACGAGTCAAATTAACTGTTCAAGTGTAAAATGGAAACATTTTAACTCGTTGCAATAACGTAGTGGCCCCGTGCGTTTATCTTAGTGTCTCGTGAGTGTACCGTGGGAACTTTAATAATCTGTTCTTTTGCTCGTAAGACTGAACCAAAGATAGACACAAAATGCTGGAGTTTATAACTCAGCGGACCAGGCAGCATCTCTGGAGAGAAGGAATAGAGTCGAGACCCTTCTTCAGACTTTTCCTTCGCTCCAGAGATGCAGCCTGTCCCGCAGAGTTACTCCAGCATTTCGTGTCTATCTTCGGCCTTTCTGCCACTTGTCCCCGTGGCTTCACTCTGTCTCAATGAACGGCTTAAAGACCTGCCGAAGGGGCAAGTCTGGGGTGGTGGGTGGGATGTGTCCACGTGTGATGCTCCATCCACCCCCCCGGGGCCGAGAGTGTGGGATTGGGAAGGAACTGCAGATGCTGGTTCACACCGGAGATAGACACACACAATGCTGGAGTAACTCGGCGGGACAGGCAGCATCTCTGGAGCGAAGGAATGGGTGGCATTTCGGGTAAGTCTGAAGAAGGGTCTCGACTCTATTCCTTCTCTCCAGAGATGCTGCCATGTCCGCTGAGTTGTGTGTGTGTGTCTCTCTCCCTCTCTGTCTATCTGTGTGTATCTGTGTGTGTGTCTGCTGTCGGGTCCCGGTGGCCGCTCAAAGTCACCCGAGCTGCTTGATTCCTCTGAAGTGGTGGCCAGCTGCTGTCTGTGTGTGTGTGTGTGTGTGTGTCTCTCTCTCCCTCTCTGTCTATCTGTGTGTGTGTGTGTGTGTGTGTGTACTGTCGGGTCCCGGTGGCCGCTCAGTCACCCGAGCTGCTTAATTCCTCTGAAGTGGTGGCCAGCTGCTGTCTGTGTGTATCTCTCTCTCTCTGTGTGTGTGTGTGTGTGTGTGTGTGTGTGTGTGTGTGTGTGTGTCTCTCTCTCTCCCTCTCTGTCTATCTGTGTGTGTGTGTGTGTGTGTGTGTGTGTACTGTCGGGTCCTGGCGGCCGCTCAGTCACCCGCGCTGCTTAATTCCTCTGAAGTGGTGGCCAGCTGCTGTCTGTGTGTATCTCTCTGTGTGTGTGTGTGTGTGTGTGTGTGTGTGTGTGTGTGTCTCTCTCTCCCTCTCTGTCTATCTGTGTGTGTGTGTGTGTGTGTGTGTACTGTCGGGTCCTGGCGGCCGCTCAGTCACCCGCGCTGCTTAATTCCTCTGAAGTGGTGGCCAGCTGCTGTCTGTGTGTATCTCTATCTGTGTGTGTGTGTGTGTGTGTGTGTGTGTGTGTCTCTCTCTCCCTCTCTGTCTATCTCTGTGTGTGTGTGTGTGTGTACTGTCGGGTCCTGGCGGCCGCTCAGTCACCCGCGCTGCTTAATTCCTCTGAAGTGGTGGCCAGCTGCTGTCTGTGTGTATCTCTATCTGTGTGTGTGTGTGTGTGTGTCTCTCTCTCTCTCCCTCTCTGTCTATCTCTGTGTGTGTGTGTGTGTGTGTGTACTGTCGGGTCCTGGCGGCCGCTCAGTCACCCGCGCTGCTTAATTCCTCTGAAGTGGTGGCCAGCTGCTGTCTGTGTGTATCTCTATCTGTGTGTGTGTGTGTGTGTGTGTGTGTGTGTGTGTGTGTGTGTGTGTGTCTCTCTCTCCCTCTCTGTCTATCTGTGTGTGTGTGTGTGTGTGTGTGTGTGTGTACTGTCGGGTCCTGGCGGCCGCTCAGTCACCCGCGCTGCTTAATTCCTCTGAAGTGGTGGCCAGCTGCTGTCTGTGTGTATCTCTATCTCTGTGTGTGTGTGTGTGTGTGTGTGTGTGTCTCTCTCTCTCCCTCTCTGTCTATCTCTGTGTGTGTGTGTGTGTACTGTCGGGTCCTGGCGGCCACTCAGTCACCCGCGCTGCTTAATTCCTCTGAAGTGGTGGCCAGCTGCTGTCTGTGTGTATCTCTCTCTCTGTGTGTGTGTGTGTGTGTGTGTGTGTGTGTGTGTGTGTGTGTGTGTGTGTGTGTGTGTGTGTGTGTGTGTGTGTGTGTGTGTGTGTGTGTGTGTGTGTGTGTCTGCTGTCGGGTCCCAACGGCCGCTCAATGTCAGTCACCCGGGCTGCTTCCTTTTTTAAAATTATTTAAAATAGAGATCCATTGCAAAAAAGTATTTAAAAACATAAAAAAACAAGAAATGCTTGGTAGAATGCGCATTTTCCCATTGTAGGTCATATCAATAGATGCGGCCGTGCTGAAATAACTCAAAACCACAGGATGGAGATGTATTTTAACATTGTTGCTTTATTAAACCATACCTTCATTCACGGTTGGCTCAAGAGTAACGGGAGAGGAACTTGCTAACTCGGGAGAGGAACTTGCTAACTCGGGAGAGGAACTTGCAACATCGCAGCAATTACATACCCGTGGGAACTCGGCCACACACTTGATCATACACTTGCAGTCTCGTGGGCAGCCACGAGTCTATCACTCGGGGTACCTCGTGGGTTAACTCGCACAGTGAGACAGGGGCATTAGTAAAAGGCATAGCACTAAGGTAGACATTTGTTTATTTGTTCATTTTAATGTAGAATTGTGTAATTGACAAAGTAGCCAAGATAAGGCAGTCTACTTATCTCTTTGGTCCATTATTGAGGACTGGTGGATAATCCAGCCAAGGGAAAAGATGATTAAATGTAGTTGTTCGTGTTTTTTTTAATACTGTTTTTAACTGTGTATATGTGGGGGGTGGGGGGGAGGGGGAAACTTTTAAAATCTCTTCTCTGTATGGGAGACCCGACCTTTCCTCATATATGGGGCTGGCCGGCCTCGGAGCGTGGGGAGCGATGGTGGCTCGTTGCTGCGGCCCGAATTCGGGGCTCAGAGGCTCCAGCTGCAGGCCTGTGGACTGTGATATCGGGAGCTCGCGGGTCCTGGTGGGAGACCGCTTTCCGGAGCTCCCGCAACGCAACTTCTCCAGCCTGTGTCGCGGAGTTGGAACAACCCGGAGCGGGGCCGTACATCGCCCCGCGTGGCCTTAAATGGCCGTGGGACTTACCATCGCCTGCCTGGGGCTTCAACATCAGGAGAGAAAGGGTGCAGGGGAGAGAAAAGATTTTGCCTTCCATCACAGTGAGGAGGAGATTCAATATATTCGACATTTTAGTTTTCACTAACAGAACAGAAAGTTGGCAAAGTTATTTTTCATTCTCTGTAGTTTTTATCTCTTTTTGGCAGGTTTATAATGGCAGGTTCTATCGCATTGCTATCCAAGTATGACAAAGATTATAAAATTCCCATGATTTTTGTACTTAACTATTTCTTTCTAATCAGATTGTCTGGTTTATTTTAAAATGCATTGAATTGCCAAAATAGAAAGATAATAGCCTGCTTTAAGCAAAATAAAAACTGTTGATATAGAACTATTCAAAAGATGAAGAGGTTTAGTGCATGAATCCAGACCATGGAAACATATTGACAAAAAACATGGCCACCAATAATAGGATGTAAAGAGGGTTGGGGCTGGGGGTGTATATGAAGCTACATTTGGAAGAGCTTTGGGTTGCATAAAAACATAGAAAATAAGAGGAGGAGGCCATTCAGCCCTTCGAGCCAGCACCGCCATTCATTGTGATCATGGCCGATCGTCCCCAATCAATGAGCCATGCCTGCCTTCTCCCCATATCCCTTGTTTCCACTAGCACCTAGAGCTCTATCTCTCTTAAATCCATCCAGATATGCCTTCTCCCCATATCCCTTGATTCCACTAGCCCCTAGAGCTCTAACCAACTCTCTCTTAAACCCATCCAGTGATTTGGCCTCCACTGCCCTCTGTGGCAGGGAATTCCACAATTTCACAAGTCTTAAATGGCCTCCCCTTTATTCTAAGACTGTGGCCCCTGGTTCTGGACTCGCCCAACATTGGGAACATTTTCCTTCCTCAAATTAGGAGACCAAAACTGTGCACAATACTCCAGATGTGGTCTTACCAGAGCCCTATACAACTGCAGAAGGGTTCTTGCATTTGCCTTTGGTTGCAGAACTCTGGATATATATATTGTGTTTGGTGATGGTGCAAGTGAAATGGGGTTGAAAATACTTGTTTTTTATTCGTGCTTGGGGCATTACAGTGTAATAGAACTGGAGACATAAAAATAATATACAAATTCAGGAGAGTGGATACAAAAAATCTGTTTGTTGGGAAATCTGGAACAAGTGGCATAAATGTAGAGCTAAATAGGGATAAAATCAGGAATTAACCATGCTTTCAAAGTTTATTTCATTTAGTTTAGAGATATAGCGCGTAAACAGGACCATCGGCTCACCGTCCTGCCATCCCCGCACACTAACACTATCCTACGCACACTAGGGACAAGTTACAATTTATAGAAGCCAATTAATCTACTAAAGCAGCGCGTCTTTGGAGTGTGGGAGAAAATCAGAGCACCCGGAGAAAGGTCCACACAGAACGTACAAACTCCATACAGACAGTGCCTGTAGTCAGGATTGAACCCGGGTCTCTGGTGTTGTAAGGCAGCAGCAATACCGCTGCACCACCAACTCTACCGCTGTGCCACCTCTAAACCTTGGAAATCTCCAGTAAAACGCAGGGGGAGGTGAATTTACTGAAGATTTCAAGACTGAGACTTTCATTCAGCGAAGCTATTTTGAGAATTCCCCGCATATCCATATGCTATCCAAAAGTTTCTTAAATGTCACTATAGAATCTGCTGCAAATTCCACTCCGGCAGCATGTTCCAGGTACCCACCATTCTCCATGAAAAAGAAACTTACCTCACCCTTTAAATCGTGCTCCTCTCACATAAAAACAAGTGCAGCTGAGGCATTGCAGCCTTGTTGAGGTGAAGTGCCTTGGTAAGTAAAGTGCGAATCTTTGGCTCGAGAGTCTTCGGCTAGGAGGCTGAGGCGAGGAGACTATGCTCAAAGGTAGAGAAGGTGAGCGCCACAACCAAATGGGATTTGTGTACTGAAATAATGGCAGGCAAGTTGTTGCAGTGTGACTCTTGCAGGAAGTGGGAAGTCAGGGACACTGCTGGTGCCTCTGACAACTACACCTGCGGAAATTGTGTCCAGGTGAAGCTCCTGAAGGACTGTGTTAGAGAACTGGAGCAGCAGCTGGATGATCTCAGGACTGTTCAGGAAAATGAGAGCTTCCTGGACAGGACCTACAATGACATTGTTACTCCAAGGATACAAGAAGAATGAAGGTGGGTGACGATGAGAAAGAGAAATAAGCATAGAGTGCAGGAGACCCCGGTGGCTGTACCTATTGAAAATAAGTACACCCTCTTGGAAGCTGTCGGGGCGGATGACACTTCCAGTCCAAGCAGTGGACAGGTCTTTCAATCAAATCCTGGCACTGTGGCTCAACCAGAGAGATCCGCGTCCGGTAACGCCTTAGTGGTAGGTGACTCAATAGTGAGAGGTATGGACAGGAGATTCTGTGGTAACAGGTGAGACTCGAGGATGGTGTGTTGCCTCCCTGGAGCCAGGGTACAAGATGTCTCAGACCGATTGCTGGGCATCCTCAAGGGGGAAGGGGAGCATCCGGAGTAGTTGTGCATGTCAGCACAAACGATATAGGAAAGAAGAGGAAGGTGGTTCTGCAAAGTAAGTTTAGAGATTTAGGAAGGAGGCTAAAAAGCAGGACCTCTAGGGTGGGTATCTCTGGTTTGCTTCCAGTACCTCGTGCTGAAGAGGGCAGGAACTTGGAGAGAGGGGATTTGAATGTGTGGCTGAGGGGCTGGCGCAGGGGGCAGGGATTTAGATTTATAGACCACTGGGATAGGGTGGCCTGTACAAAAGGGACAGGTTGCACCTTAACTGGAGGGGGACCAACTGACAAGCAGTTTAAGAAGAAACTGCAGATGCTAGAAGATCGAAGGTAGACAAAAATGCTAGAGAAATTCAGCGGGTGAGGCAGCATCTATGGAGCGAAGGAAATGGGCAACGTTTCAGGCTGAAACCCTTCTTCAATCTGAAGAAGGGTTTCAGCCCGAAACGTTGCCTATTTCCTACGCTCCATAGATGCTGCCTCACCAGCTGAGTTTCTACAGCATTTTTGTCTACATTCTGACAAGCAGGTTTGCTAGTGCTACATGGGTGGGTTTAAACTAAATAGTGGGGGAGAATGGTCGACAAATTGGAAGCATTAAGGGCCTGTCCTACTTTTATGACCTAATTCACGACCTCTGCCGAGTTTGCCCTTGACTTGTACTCGCAGCATGGTCATCACGAGGTCGTACGAGGTCGTAGGTAGGTCGTAGGATGTCGTAGGTAGGTCGTAGCATGTTGTGATGCTACTTGTAGGTACACGTGTCATCGAGTAGGTCGGGGCATTTTTGCAACATGATGAAAAATGTCCATGAGTAAAAAAGGTCGTGAATTAGGTTGTGAAAGTGGGACAGGCCCTTAAGGATGGAGTTAAAGGGAAAGAGAGGACAGGAAAATTTATGAAAGACACCTGAATTCATAGGACGGAAAGTTCAAGAAGGGATAAGAGAGTAAGGTCAGGTGAAATAGGAACCAGTGTGAGAGGGGTGATGAATATCAAATTAAAAGTGTTACAGTATATATGCGCAAAATATAAGAAATATAGTGGATGAGCTTGAGGCTCAGTTAGAGATTGGTAGCTATGATGTTGTGGGAATTACAGAGACATGGCTGCAAGAGGATTGGGGCTGGGAACTGAATATTCAGGGTTATATGTCTTATCAAAAAGACAGACGGGTGGGCAGAGGGGGTAGGGTAGCTTTGTTGGTAAGGAATGAAATTAAGTCCTTTGCGAGGGGTGACATAGAATCAGAAGATATAGAGTGATTGTGGATAGAACTGAGAAATTGTAAGGGCAAAAAGACCCTAATGGGAGTTATCCACAGGCCTCCAAATAGTAGCCTGGATATATGGTGCAAGTTGCATAAGGAGTTAAATCAGGATTCTAAGAGCAGCTTGTACTGGAGCCTAGCAGGGAGAAGACAATTCTGGATTTGGTGTTATGTAATGAACCGGATTTGATGGGAACTCAAGGTAAAGGAGCCATTAGGAAGTAGTGACCATAACATGATGTTTTAATCTGCAATTTGAGAGGGAAAAGGTAAAATCAGAAATGTCAGTATTGCAGTTGAACAAAGAGGACTATGGAGGCATGAAGGAGGAGCTGGCCAAAGTTGTCTGGAAAGGTACCCTAGCAGCAGGCACGAAAATCACTGTCAAAATATGGGGGGGACAGGGGAGACACAATTACTTGGCGGCCGCGCCACACACACGCGATGGGGATGGTCCAGTGGCGGTTCAACAGCGCCGGAGAGCCGGGATCGATCCTGGCTGCGGATGAGGCACAGGTTTGTGTCCAGCGCTGCCGAGTGTGTTTTGGCACGTCTCCCTCCTCCAATCACCGCGCTCTATCCTCAGTCCCACCCCCCCTACTTCCATCTCTGACCGAAATCTCCCCCCTCCAATCATGTCCCCCCCAAATGCCTGCTGACCGACGTCTCTCTCGTCCAATCAGTGCCCTCGGTCAGCAGTCCCACCACCATTGTTTTGTAGAAAGTGGAGAATTCATCGGGTTTTAAAATCCGGATTACAAAAAATAGGGAGGATCGTCCCTCCCCTCTCTAAACGGGGGGGGGGGGGGGGGGGGATGGGGGTGGGGGAGATGCGAACTTTAACATCGTGGAGCTTGTGGTCCCTGATTAGGGACCGACTCCAACCGTGGAGCTACGATTGCCCTGATGCGAGAGCATCGATCACCCCAACGCAGGGGCTTCAATCGCCCCGACGTGGGAGCTTCGATCGCCCCGACTGAGGATGGTTTGACTGCCCCGAACAGGGGAGAATAAAGAGGGATTTTATTGCCATCCATCACAGTGAGGAATGTGTGGAATCCACTGTGGTGGATGTTTATGTTAACTTTTATGTAGTTGTATGTCTTATTGCTTTTTTTTAGTATGGCTGTATGGTAATTCGAGTTTTACTGTACCTTAATTGTTACACGTGACAATAAAAATACTTTTGAACCTTTCAACTTTCGAACCTAATCAAATCAAATATGGCATAATGACTGCACAATAGGACTACTTCATTAGCAGAGAAATGCTTAATGTTCCCTGAGGAAATAGTAAAAGGCCTGTCCCACTTGGGCAACCTAATCCGCAAGTTCTGGCGAGTTTGCCCTCAACTCATACTCGCAGCATGGTCGACATGGGGTCATAGGAGGTCTTCATAACTCTCCTTCATGCTCAAGAGTGGTCTCTGCATACTCGAGGCCTCAGCTAGGTCGCGGCGTTTTTAGAAATATGTTAACAAATGCCCACAAGTAAAAAAAAGGTCGCCGCCATGGAAAAAATCGATACTTTTTTTACTCGTAGGTTTAGTCGTAGTTGGTCGTAATAGGTCGGCATGTTAGTCATAGGTAATCGAGGGTAGTCTAAGGTAGTCATAAATAGTCTTCATCATAGTCGAAGGGAGGTCGAAGGAGATCGAAGGAGGTCGTCTTCACTCTTCACTATTCAGTGTCCAAGTTTCCCGAAGTTAGTCGTAGATAGTCGTAGCTAGTAGAAGCTGGTCTTCAACATAGTCAAAGGAGGTCAAAGGAGGTCTTCTACATAGTCGAAGGAGGTCTTCAACATATCATTTTTTCAAACTCTTCTAAACTCGCCAATTAGGTCGCCCAAGTGGGACAGCCCCTTAAGACTCAATTTATTCATGCTTAATCAAGAACACAATAAAAAAAGTCTTGAGCGAATGAGACTCTGCTAAAGCCACATTATAAATATTGAAAACAGACATTCCAAAGAGAGAGGAGAGATTGAAAATACTTTGTCCTACTTAAGTGCTGGCAGAAAATGAGGAAAGCAGTTAATTGAAACATTTATAACGGAGGCTTGACTGTACCTCAATACATTGTCATTATGATGAATTTGGATAGATTGAATCGGGAAAGATTGTTTCCCATGGTTGAGGGATCACTGACAAGGAATCATCAATTTAACTTTGTAGTGAGCATTTTGAGGTTTTTTTTTAATGCGGTGGCTTATCACAGGGAATGTTTGATATAGGACCATTGTATCCGTTAAAGGAAAGTCACATAAATGAAGAGGAAGGAGCACATTTTGTAGGGAGCACAGATCAATGATCTGATTCTTCTTCGGAGTCACGTGAGTGACTACGTGAAGACCCCGTCCAGCACGCATGCACGACATTAGCGTTCATGCAGTGCACCCGCGACGAACGGGAGTTCAAGGCGCTCCCGCTACAAATTGAAAAGTCGGGCCGACAGGTAAGTTTACCGTGGCCGTGTGTCTTTCTCTCTGTGGTCTTGTGTTCCAGGAAGAATGAGCAAGGCCCGAGGAAAGAAGTCTGCAGCTCGCCCCCGTTCGTCCTCCGTTGAGGAATGCTCTTTGGAGGGGGGGCAAGAGGCGGCGTGTATAACTACCGAGCTGAGCCCAGCACCGCTAGTGCTGCCTGAGCAGCGGGCTGGAGGTACCTGCAGCCGGAACCGGGCGGTAGTGTCCGACGTTTCAGATGAAGATGCCTTACCGCTCGAGAGGGACACAGGCAGCCGCCTAAGCCGCATGGAACGGCTCATGGAGCAATTACTCCAGCGAGATCTGCTGAGAGAGCAGCAGCAGACTCACCAAGGGAGCTCAGGCACTCCCGCAGTGCCTTTTACGGCACTGGCCATTGCTTCACCTTCTTTTGAAGGCAGCATTGGCGACCAGGTCTGGGCTGGTCAAGAAGAGGGGTCACTGGCTGAAGATATCGGGAGTACGCAGGGTGTACAGGAACAGGAAGAGCTGCTGGGTGTGGTCAACCGCTACGTGGCCATTCCACAAGCGGGTCGGCCATTAGAGCCGAAACTTGCAGCCAGCATTAACCACCTGTCCTCTAAACCCCTACAAGAACAGATGGTCAATGAGGCTCTTCAACTATATACAGCCCCAGTAAATTGTACATCTTTGAATGTACCTGCTGTCAATAGCCAAATTTGGGGACATTTGGGGCAGAACATCAGAAACCTGGAGTTGAACTTTCAAAACACCGGGGTCAGAACCTCCTATTCTGCTCTTTGGGAAAGACCTTCCAAAAAAGGTGAAAGACCTGGAAGAAGAATCCAAGACCTTTGGTCTCGTGAGGGCAGGTTTGGGACCGAGCAGACCCAACAAACCCAGGCGGCAGTACCCCATGGCGTCCACCAGTCGTCGACCACACTATGGGACTGGTGAAAGCTCGGGGTCCGCAACCATTCCCCGTAAGCCTTTTTTAGGCCAGGGCCCAGAGCGGACCCCATGGAAAATGCGCCACCCCCAACAACATCGACCCTCTACAGCCCAGCAGACGCCTCATCGCCCAGCGAAGAGGCAGAAGAAGCACCAATAACCATGGAGGTAGGTGGGTCTGGTTCCTCTCAGCATATGTGCAGTAGGGGCTCTGTACTAACAGGGGGGAGATTGCACTTGTTTTTGGATGCATGGGAATCCATCACTAATGACAAGTATATACTCAGCAGCGTTCATGGCTACAAAATTGACTTTGTCCATAAAGATTTTCCACCAGTTCAGCATATGCCCAAAAGGGTATTCACCCTCTCAGTCAAGGAGAAACAAGAGGGTCAAGCTGAACTGATGAGGTTACAAGCTAAAGGTGTCATTGAAAGAACAAAACATGAACCTTTGGAATTTGTGTCTAATATTTTCACTAAAATCAAAAAAGATGGTGGACGACGCATCATCATTGACTTAACTACTTTGAACAAGTCTGTCAGGTATATACATTTCAAGATGGATACTTTTGAAACAGCCAGACTATTGGTTTCTAGAGGGTACTTTCTAGCAAGCATTGATTTAAAAGATGCCTACTACTCAGTACCCATACACAAGGAGCATCGAAAATATTTAAAATTTATCTGGATGAAACAGCTATGGCAATATAAAGCCTTACCAAATGGGCTAACCTCTGCTCCAAGGTTGTTCACTAAAATCTTAAAACCTGCCTTGGCATTATTGAGGAAACAAAAGCATATAGTCATGGCGTATTTAGACGACATTTTAATAGTAGGGAAAACCTTGGAGACAGCCATTCTGGCAGTAGCAGCCACCAAACGTTTGTTTGAAACTTTGGGGTTTGTCATACATCCAGATAAATCCAATCTTACACCGTCCACTGCCATGGACTATCTTGGATTTACGATAGATACTGTTCGCATGATTGTAACTCTGCCGAAGGGGAAAGCATCAGAATTGGCGCTATCATGCAACGAACTCATGAATAAACATCAGCCAACCATACGGGAAGTAGCTAGAGTTATTGGCAAAATGGTAGCAGCTTTTCCAGCTGTACAATTTGGGCCTTTGCAAAGAGCTAAAGTGCATGCACTAAAGCAAAACTCAGGTCACTTTGACCGAGCTATGAGTTTAACTGCTGAATCCATTCCAGAGTTACAATGGTGGGCAAGGAACGTAAGACTCAGCTCCAGTCCCATAATGATCACCAACCCAGTATTAACCATTCAAACGGATGCCAGTGCTTTGGGCTGGGGAGCAACTAACATGCAATCCAGCACAGGGGGCAGATGGAGTAAATTTGAATCATCTTGCCTACAGACACGGGGTATCAACTATTTAGAAATGTTGGGTGCGTTTTATGGGTTAAAAGCATATTCATCTAATACGCATCATGCACATGTCCGGTTGCAACTAGATAATACCACGGTGGTGGCTTATATCAATCACATGGGTGGTGTAAAGTCGATATCGTGTGACAATTTGGCCAACCTAATCTGGCAATGGTGTGTTAAAAGGCATATTTTGGTTATCAGCAACTTACCTACCAGGTAAGCAAAATAGTGGCAGACACCAGGTCACGTAGATTTAATGATAACATCGAATGGATGTTAAATCCCAAAGTATTTGCTGAAATTACAAAGCAATATGGCACACCAGATATCGATCTATTTGCATCCAGGCTGAATCACCAGGTACCAACGTATGTCGCTTGGGAACCAGACCCTGAGGCAGCAGCAGTTGATGCATGGGTACACAAAAAGCTGGAGAAACTCAGCGGGTGCAGCAGCATCTAAGGAGCGAAGGAGATAGGCGACGTTTCGGGCCGAGACCCTTCTTCAGTTCCTTCTTTAAAAAAAAGCAGTTGATGCATTCTCGCTGCATTGGGGGAAAATGTTCTTTTATGCTTTTCCTCCCTTCTGCCTCATCAGTCGGGTATTACGCAAGATTCAATTGGATTCCGCTTCAGGAATCTTGATAATACCTGACTGGCCTACACAGCCATGGTTCCCAGTGGCTTTCGACATGGCTGTTGAAACACCGTTGGAATTCCCCAGCAGTCGACAGTTATTAATCCACCCAGTGTCAGGCATTAGTCACCCGTGCCATGACAGAGTCAATCTCCTGGCTTGCAGATTCTAAAAAAGACCTCTACTGGGCCTGGGACTGTCTGAGGACGCCATCAACATGATGACCGTCATCTCACCGGGAGTCCACCAGGAGACAATACCTGACCAATATAAGAAAATGGGAACGGTATTGCTCCAAAACAGGAACTACCTACACTACAGCTACAGCCACCAGTGTTGTGGAGTTTCTGCTTGGATTACATCGGGAAGGACTCAGCTACAGCGCCATTAATACAGCCAGGAGTGCGTTGTCAGCTTATTTGGTTCCAGCAGCAGGACAACTGACTTTGGGGTCCCATCCACTGGTGGTCAAAATCATGAGGGCATTTTTAACACCAATTCCCCTAGGCCTAGGTACACTCAGACCTGGGATGTCAGCATAGTACTGACGTACCTTAGGGGATGGCCACCACCCAGGTCACTTACTCTGGAACAACTTACACTGAAATCAGTCATGCTCATGGCTCTAGTGTCAGCTCAAAGGGTACAGTCCCTCCACCTTCTGAGGCTGGACAGCATGACAGAGTCATTGGACTGTATCACATTTCACATTCAGGGGCTGGTCAAACAAACTAGACCAGGTACCACGCCTCCAGTTATGGAGTTCCGGGCATATTCACCTGACCCACGGTTGTGTGCCAAGACCCATCTCGCCAACTACATAGACACAACATATAACTTAAGAGGGAGAGAAAAAGCCTTATGGATAAGCCACAAGAAGGACAGTATTATTATTCGAAAGGACAGTAGTTCAATAATCAGGGAAACAGATTTTAAAAGGTGGACAGAAGTCAGTGGGAATAAATGAGGTGTAAACCAAGTAAGTGCTGGAGCCACAGTCAATCTTGGCCCTCTAAAGCCAATTGCAGAAGCATAAATAGTTTTCAGAGAATTGGAATGACTAGATAGGCCAACAAGATGGAATCAATAGAGTGAATGGCCTTCTGTGCCATACCAATTCTATGATCCTAATCCATTTATTAACCCTTCATTTTTCTGATTTCACCCTCCCACGTTGTGTTGTTTACTTGAATAGTGTAATCTGCTCTAGTTACCAACTAATAAAATGGTTTTCTTTAATGTATTGGAACAGAACCCTGTTGTGTTAAACCAAGGAGCAGCACGGTTCCATAACTTGAATTGTTGCTTCACAGCACCTGAAAACCAGGTTTCATCCTGACCCCAGATGCTGTGTGAAGTTTGCACATTCTCCCAGTGACTGCATGGGTTTAATCTGAGTTCTCCAGATTCCTCCCACATCCCAAAGATATGAGAATTGGTAGGTTAATTGGTCACTGTAAATTGTCCCTGGTGTGCAGGGAGTGGATACGAAAGTGGGATGTGATAGATCTAATGTGAATGGCTCGTCAGTGATTGTCATGAACATGGTGGGCTGAAGGGCTTGTTTCCATGCAATAGCTTTCAATTAAGCAAACTTCACAATGCCCCTCACACTCAATTTGAAATCTTAGGATGTGAAGAATTCTGTGCACTATCAAGAGAGGAACAAGAAAGATCTCTCCAGTATCATGGGTATAATTTATTCCTGTACCAACTAATGTAAACAGAAAGCAGTTTCGCGGTCATTACCACTTTGCTGGAGTTTTCTGTTTCGTACAACATTGACTGCAATTCACAATACTTCATTGGCCATGAAGTGTCCTCAGATGACCAGAGTTTGTGTGCGAGCTGTGAAGATTTGCTGTTGATAAGAGTCCAGAGCAACAGAAAGAATGTGAGTCTACATTTCTGCTTAAAACTGTTTGTTTCTTGGATTAATTGAGTGGCTTCCCTTTTCTACTGTAGTCACAAGTGCCATTAAGAGCTATTGATAATTTGTACATTTGCTATTGACATGTACTATAGCAGTTGCTATTAGCAGCAGGGCTCTGAGAGTTGTTTACTTCAATAGTGTAATCTGCTCTTGTTACCAACTAATACAATTATTTTATTGAATATATTGGAACATCACCATGTTGTATCAAACCAGTACTTTGAAATAGGGGAATGTTTAGTGATTAGAGTATGGCCAATCACTGTCCTGATCCTTTTACCTGGGGAATAGGGTCCCTTTAAGGTTTAAATGAACGGTGACGATTGTTAAACTGCCAAACTTGACCTTCAGTCGGTTGTCTGATTGGCAAGCCAGCACACTGCCTGTATATTATTGCTTAATTACAGAACCAATAAACTGCAGTGGGATTAATCTCTGAGGAAATCAAACAAAAATCCTGCAGTTCTGTTTACTTGTATGTATGAGAACACTCTGCAGGCTTGACTTGAAGGTGACTTCCTTTCAACAGAATTATGCTCCTGTTTGCTGTTGGCATTGTGCCATTAAAATGCAACTTGCATTTTATAATGCCTTAAGTTGTGAAAATATTACACGGGACATTATCAAATTGACACTTGAGTGCTGTGGTGATGCAAGATGATCTAAAATTTAGTCACTAAGGCAAGTGTTAGAGGATTTCCAACGAGGGAATGAATCTGAGCTGGAACCTTAGCAGCTGAAGGCATAGCTGGCAATGGTGCTACATGTATAATTAGGTATACGCTAGAGGCTGGGTTGGAGGGGAGAACTGATTTTTTCTGGAGACGGGTTGAGATAAGGACGATCGAAGGCAGGTAGGGAATTATAAAATAAGACGAGAATCTTAAATTTGCAGCATTGGTCACCCTCGCCACTCCCTCCTCCCCTCTCCCATCAGGCAAAATGTATAGAAGTGCAAAAACGCACACCACCAGATTCAGGGACAATTTCTTCCCAGCCGTTGTCAGACAACTGAACCATCCAACTACAACCAGAGAGCAGTGCTGAACTACTTTCTACCTCTTTATCTGACTTTGCTGGCTTTACCTTGCACTGTGTCATTCCTTTATCATGTATCTATACACTGTAAATGGATCGATTGTAATCATGTATTGTCTTTCTGCCGACTGGATAGCACACAGTAAAAAGCTTTTCACTGTACCTCGTGACAATAAACCAATCTGAACTGAACTGGTTGTCTAGGCTTGATGCTCTGATGTGGTGATCTTGTCCGATTCCTGCTCCCCTGACCTGGAACATCTGGCAGTTAAGGACAGACCATTCTGCCTACAGAAAGAATTCTCCGCTATCATCTTGACTGCAGTCTACATCCTGTCTCAGGCATAGGTCAAGCCAGCATTAAATGAACTGAGTGCCATGATCACCAAGCGCCAAACAATGTAGCCTACACCTTTCTGAGCATGGCTGGGGACATCAGAGAGGTTAGCTTGAAGAAGTTACTGCCTAACTCCCATCAATACGTTACCTTCAACACCAAAGTACACAGCACTTGACCATTCTAGACCACCATCAGGACAGTTTAGTTTATTGTCACATGTACCGAGGTACCGTGAAAAGCTTTTGTTGCATGCTATCCAGTCAGCGGAAAGACAATATTTGATTACAATCAAGCCATTTACAGTGTGTAGAATAATGTACAGTGTGTGGAATGTCCGCCACTCCATCCCCTGCCCACATATTGGAAAATCTGACCACCTGACTGTGCCACTTCTTCCTGTGTACAGGTGGAGACAGGAGAGCGTGGCACTGGCAAAGAGATGGTCAAGGGAGGAAGAGTAGCAGTTACGGTACTGCTTAGAATAGATGGATTGGGCCACCTTCAAGGATTTGCCAGCAGACCTGAATGAATATGCCATGGTCAGCACTGATTGCATAAAGAAATGTGGATGAGGGGGTACTTAAAAAAATATTGAGTCTTCCCAACCAGAAGCCCTGGATGAACCACAAATTTTGAAATCTCCTGAAGGCTAGATCTGAGGCAATTAGAACCAGTGACCCAGACTCATACAAAAAGTCCAGCTTTGACCTCCAGAAAGCCATCATGAGGGCAAAGAGACAATTCTGAAGTCACAGACAGATGGTGGAGAGCTGTAACAGGACCTGCACGGTAAAAATTTCTTACAAGGTGAAACCAAATAGCAAAGGTGGCAATAACCAGATGAGCTCAATGCCTTTTATGCAAGCTTTGAAAGGAAAGACAATGACACACTACACAAGCCCCCACAGCTCTTGATGACTCTGTGATTTCAGACTCAGAGGTTAATGTCAGCACATCCTTCAAGCTAAAGGAAAGCATCAGCCCCTGATGATGTGATCTGCTGAGTCATAAAACCCTGTGCAGGCCACCTGGCTGGAGTATTCAGAGACAACTTCAATCTCTGTAGTCCGAGGTTCGCACTGCTTCTAAAGGACATCTATCGTACCAGTACCCAAGAAGAGCACGGTGACCTGCCTCAATGACTGCCCATCATTAGCACTTATATCCACCGTAATGCTGTGCTTCAAGACATTGGTTATGATGCACAGCAACGCGTGCCTTAGATATGACCTGCATCCAATTCAATTTACCTATTGCCACATCAGGACAACAGCAGATGCTATTTCATTGGCTCTCCACATTGCTCTGGATTATCTGGATAACAGGAATACATACCTCAGGCTGCTGTTCATCGACTACAACTAGGCAGTGAACACTGTTGGCAGACAACACTATCAAACCACCCCGCTTTTGTAGTTAATCCTTTCAGAAATAAACAGTAATATGGTATCCGTTTACCTCATGTAGCCTGACACTGGCATTGTTCTGTGGCAAGTGGTACAAATATATCTCACATCCTGATCAGGGCAACCCCCAAACTGTGATGCCCCAAATACCAATGGGTGGTAAATAAAAAAGCTTTGTCTCGTTATAATCTGTAATATTCCCATATATTTGTGGAAGCAAAGGTTCTGTCCATGCTGATCTGATCTGATTCAAAAGCTGGTCTTTATAGCTGATATTTTTTAAATGTTATAGTTCAGGAGGCTGCATTGCTCTCCACACTAAAGGGGCTGTCCCACTTGACGACCTAATTTGCGAATTTAGAAGAGCGTCTTCGACCCTCAAACTTGCAGCATGGTCGACATGTGGTCCTAGGAGGTCCTATGAGGTTGCTGGAACTCTCCTTCATGCTTGAGGGAAGTTCCCGAATACCTGTGGCCTCAGCTAGGTTGTGGAAATTTTTTCAGCATGTTGAAAAATTTCCCACGAGTAATATTTGGTTGGCATGGTTCTTTTTGACTAGTAGTGCAGTGGAGTGGGGTCACTATTTAGTTACAGGCAGTCGAGGGCAGCTGTAGGCAATCTCCTTCGCTGACCGGGCATTTTGATTGGCTCATTGGAGTTTTCAGGACCAAGGAAAACCTACTGGTAGGTAAAATGCCCGCTAAACTTTATTATACTTCTTAAAAGTGTCTCCACTCCTTCTCCAGCCCTTCTCTCCCCTTCTCTCCCCTTCTCCCTCCCTCCCCTCCACGCTCTCTAAAGGACTTACCGTTACTGTGCAGCCATTTTACCTTCCTCTTCATCGTGGGTGTGAATTTCTGACAGCGCTCCCCGGCTTTCCCTGGCCCCCACCTTTGCGATGTGCTTTTGTGTGTGTGGTCGGTCGATCCAGCTCGAGGTTTCCAGGTGAGTGCCCTCGAGCTTGAAGGTCGAAGACACTCTTCTTAACTCGCTGATTAGATCGCCGAAGTGGGACAGCCCCTTTAGTGTGGAGGAGCTAACCTTAACCCTCCGATAATTGGCCCGTGGTAAAACATGTTTTCCTTTCTGCGGCATAATAAGCATGCTGGTAAAGGTGATGGCATGAGTAATTAGAGGAACAGCATACACCAGTTAAAGTCTCTACCAACTGAGAATGCACAATCTAACAAGGCAGGCCTACCAGGAGTGTGCTGTGGTTACTTCAATTACACTACTTTGGAGAATCTGTTCACATAGAAACTAGCATCTTTTCCAGTTGGGCCCTGTTTGTGGATTGGCAATTATGAAGAAAAGAAAATGTATTTGTATGTCTAGAATGCTTTCCTGCCATGCCAGTTATAGGAACAGTCATATCCTAGATCAGCATGTGCCTTAAACCCTTTACAGTCGGCAATAGAATTATACTTGCACACAACAGTGTTTTTTGTCAGAATATTGAGAACATTTTACACCCCAAAATTTACACTCCTCTTTCTGGCAAAGTTCTTAATGTCAGACCTTGCACAACAAATGTAAAACCACAAGTGTTGAGTGTGTAGTTCACAGTACAATACAATACCGTTTATTGTCATTTGAACCTCAAATGAAGATCAAACGAAATTTGGTTTCTGCAGTCATACAACAAGAAAAGAACCAAGACACACACCAACACAATTTATGCAAACATCCATCACAGTGAATCTCCTCCTCCAAAGTCTTGTCTCTCCCCTGCTCTCCATTCTTCTCCCGATGTCAAAGCCCCCGGCGGGCGATGGCAAGTCCCGTGGCCATAAAGGCCGTGCCGGGCGATGCAAGGCCGCGCTCCGGGTCTTGATGTTGGAGCCCCGGCAGGCGGTATTAAGTCTCGGGGCCGCTAAAGCCGCGCTGGGCGATGTAAGGCCCTGTTCCGGGTCACCCTCAACCCTGCAACTCAGGCAGGAGAATTTACCGTTGCGGGAGCTCCGAAAAGCGGTCTCCCACCAGTGAACCGCGAGCTCCCGATGTTACCGTCCACCGGGCCTGCGGCTGGAGCCTCGGAAGCTCCGGAGATGGGTCGCAGCCGCGCGCCACCACAGCTCTCCACTCTCCGAAGCCAGCCAGCCCCACGATGGTGAGTCCACAGGCTCCGCGACTGGAGCCCCCAGGTCGTTCCGGTTGGAGGCCGCTCCACTGTGCTTGGCCCAAACGACAACGGAGGCCCGACAAGGAAAAGGTCGGGTTTCCGGTACAGGGAAGAGATTTAAAGGTTTCCCCCACCCCTCCCTCCCGCCCCCCCACACATACACAGTTAAAAACAATTTTAAAAAACACTACAAACTACACTCAACGGGACAAAAAAAAAGAAAAGACAGACGAACTGCAGAGGCCGCTGGTCGCGCCACCCACTTGTTGGTTGTTGGTAGTTGATGACAGATTATCATCAGTTGAGCCAGTACAGCAGTAGTTACTTTATTGCCACATGCACCTTGATACAGTGAAGTGTTTTGTCTCACATACAACCCAGTAAAATCATACTCTACGTAAGCACAATCATACCTGTGTTGCACAGTGGCGCAGTGGTAGAGTTGCTGCCTTACAACACTTGCAGTGCCGGTTCGATCCCGACCACGGGGACTGTCTGTACGGAGTTTGTGCGTTTTCCTTGTGACGGCGTGGGTTTTCTCCGTGATCTCCGATTTCCTCACACACTCCGGACATACAGGTTTGTAGGATAATTGGCTTGGTATAAGTGTAAATGTAAAATTGTGTTCCTAATGTGTGTAGGATAGTGTTCAGAGTGCAGAGATCGCTGGTCGGTGCGATGGACCAAAGGGCCAGTTTCGGTGTTGTGTCTCTAAAGCTGAAATATAAAAACTCCTGAAACAAATAATAATCAAAAAGTATTCTTAATATATGTTCACTCCTAAATGGGGCAGTCCCACTGTACGAGCTAATTCAAGAGCTCTCCCGAGTTTAAAAAAAAAATCAAACTCGTGGGAAGCACGTAGAATGTACGTTGCGGGTACGTCGGAGCTCAGGACGTCTCTTAGCGGCTCATAACGCTAACGGCAGATACTCGGGAAACGCAGTAAGCTCGTGAGGACTCGTGAAGATTTTTCAACATGTTGAAAAATGTCCACGAGAGCCCCGAGTACCTACGAGTGGCCATTACCGTAATTCTCCGAGTTCAAATCAGGGGAAACTCGGAAGAACTCTTGAATTAGTTCGTACAGTGGGACAGGCCCATAACTCTCTATTATCGTCACAGAGCTATACAGCATGGAAATGGATATTTCAGTCCATAAAAACCATATTGGCACTTTGGAATATTCCCATTTGTCTGGATTTGGCCCATATCGTTTTATCTCTCCCTATCAATATATATCTATCCAAATGTATTTTGAAAGTCAACATTGCATCTGCTTCATGTAAGAAGAAACTGCAGATGCTGGTTTAAACCGAAGATAGACACAAAAAGCTGGAGAAACTAAGCAGGACAGGCAGCATCTCTGGAGAGAAGGAATGGGTGACGTTTCGGCTCAAGACCCTTCTTCAGACATCTGCTTCTATAGCTTCCTCTGGCAGCTCGTTCCAGGTAGCGATCAACCACCATTAAGATGCCAACAACGTCCTTGCTTCAAGCAAAGATATCTTGTGTAATATTCGCCTCACCGTGTATGGAGACTGCTCAGGGTAGGCTGATTGAGTTAAAAAATGATAGATATCCAGCCTTTATACCCAAGTGTGAGAAACATGCATATTTGATGTAGTTTGTGAGATGCTGATCATTTTGATATTGTCATTAGACCTCAGGTACAGCTGTAAGAGCATATAAACCATATTTAAAAGTGCATTAAAGAGATGGAGTCTTCATTCTTTCTTCCATTCTGCGCAAACTAATCTAATTGTTCAGCGGAAATGTCATAATGGCACAATTCAATGGATTCAAACGCTTCATCTCAATAGCACTCATAATTTGGCCTTTAAAAATACATGGATCTCTGAGCTGAGAATCGTTTCTAATTTGCTGTGCACTTATCCATGGTGCTGATAAGAAAAGGATCATATTTTTTTTAAATTTCCACATCTCTTACTACAAGTAAGGGACATGTAGAGCGGGAAAGGGAGAGATGAAAGAAGGAGATGTCAAGCAAGCTGATTCAGTGTGATGCTTGCAGTATGTGGGAGGTCAAGGACACCACTGGTGCCTCTGGATGCTACAAATGTGAGAAATGCATCCAGGTACAGCTCCTGAAGGACCGTGTTGGGGAACTGGAGAAGCAAGTGGATGACCTCAGGATCGTCCGAGAAACAGAGTCGTTTCTTGACAAGTGCTACAGTAAGACTGTTACATCTAAGGTACTGGAAGAGAGAAGGTGGGTGATGGTGAGAAAGGGAAGGAAACATAGAATGCAAAGGTCCCCAGGTGTTGTACCTCTTGAGAACTGGTTCAGCCACTTAGAAGCTGTTGGGACAGAAGATGTTATCACACTGAGCAGCGAACTGGCTTGCGAAGCAAAAAGTGCTGTTGAGCCAAAACCAAAGAAATCACGACAGGCAACGCCTCTCATTGTGAGAGGTACGGACAGAGGTTTCTGCGGCAACAGACAGGATTCGAGGATGGTGTGCTGCCTCCCTGGTTCCAGGATCCAGGATGTCATGGACAGAGTGCAGAAAATCCTCAAGAGCGAAGCTGAACAGCCAGAAGTGGTAGTGCATGTCGGCACAAACAATGTCGGAAAGAAGGGGATGAATATTCTGCAGCGTAACTTTAGAGAGCTCGGAAAAATGCTGAAAAGCAGGACCTCCAGGGTGGTTATCTCCGTTTTACTTCCAGTTCCTCGTGCTAGCGAGAGCAGGAACAGGGAGAGACAGGACCTGAATGTGTGGCTGAGGAACTGGTGCAGGGGGCAGGGGTTTAGATTCTTAGACACTGGGATCTGTTTTGGAGCAAGGGGAAGTGTACAAAAGGGATGAATTGGACGTGGGGGACCAGCAGTCTGGCAGGCAGGTTTTGCAACTGCTACACAGGTGGTTTTAAACTAAATAAGGGGGGGGGGGGGGGGGGGGGGGGGGGGGGTGTCAAGTGTGATAGTCAAGGGAAAGAGAGTAAAGGGATAGTTAATGACCCCAGAATTAACGGGAAAGAAAGCTCACAAAGAAGTAGGAGAGTATGGCCAAATGTAATAGGGATCGATGTGAAAGGTGAGATGCGTAAGAAATTAAAGGTATTGTATATGAATGCGATAAGAATAAGAAGTAAAGTAGATGAGCTTGAGGCTCAGTTAGAGGTTGGTAGATATGACATTGTGGGGATTAGTAGCAGAAGTAGCTGCAGGAGGATCGAGCCTGGGAACTTAATATTCAGGGTTATACATCCTATAGAAAGGACAGGCAGATTGGCAGAGGATAGAATCATAGAATCAAAGAAAATAGGTGCAGGAGTAGGCCATTCGGCCTTCGAGCCTGCACCGCCATTCAATATGATCATGGCTGATCATCCAACTCAGTATTCTGTACCTGCCTTCTCTCCATACCCCCTGATCCCTTTAGCCACAAGGGCCACATCTAACTCCCTCTTAAATATAGCCAATGAACTGGCCTCAACTACCTTCTGTGGCAGAGAATTCCAGAGACTCACCACTCTCTGTGTGAAAAATGATCTTTTCATCTTGGTCCTAAAAGACTTCCCCCTTATCCTTAAACTGTGACCCCTTGTTCTAGAGTTCCCCAACATTGGGAACAATCTTCCTGCATTTAGCCTGTCCAACCCCTTAAGAATTTTGTAAGTCTCTATAAGATCCCCCCTCAATCTCCTAAATTCCAGGGAGTACAAATCGAGTCTATCCAGTCTTTCATCATATGGAAGTCCTGCCATCCCAGGAATCAGTCTGGTGAACCTTCTCTGTACTCCCTCTATGGCAATAATATCTTTCCTCAGATTAGGAGACCAAAACTGTATGCAATACTCCAGGTGTGGCTTCACCAAGACCCTGTACAACTGCAGTAGAACCTCCCTGTTCTTGTACTCAAATCCTCTTGCTATGAATGCCAACATACCATTCACTTTCTTGACAGCCTGCTGCACCTGCATGCATACTTTCAATGACTGGTGTACCGTGTCACCCAGGTCTCGTTGCATCCCTTTTCCTAATCGGCCACCATTCAGACAATAGTCTGAAGAAGGGTCTCGACCCGAAACATCGCCTATCTCCTTCGCTCCTTAGATGCTGCTGCACCCGCTGAGTTTCTCCAGCCTTTTGTGTACCCTCGATTCTCCAGCATCTTCAGTTCCTTCTTTAACACTAATAGTCTACCCTCCTGTTTTTGCCACCAAAGTGGATAACCTCACATTTATCCACATTATACTGCATCTGCCATGCATTTGCCCACTCACCCAACCTATCCAAGTCACCTTGCAGCCTCCTAGCATCCTCCTTGCAGCTAACACTGCCCCCCAGCTTCGTGTCATCCGCAAACTTGGAGATGTTGCATTCAATTCCCTCATCCAGATCATTAATATATATTGTAAATAGCTGGGGTCCCAGCACTGAGCCTTGCGGTATGCCACTAGTCACTGCCTGCCATTCTGAAAATGACCCGTTTACTCCTACTTTTTGCTTCCTGTCTGCCAGCCAGTTCTCTATCCACATCAATACTGAACCCCCAATACCGTGTGCTTTAAGTTTGTATGCTAATCTCTTATGTTGGACCTTGTCGAAAGCCTTCTGAAAGTCCAGATATAACACATCCACTGGTTCTCCCTTATCCACTCTACTAGTTACATCCTCGAAAAATTCTATAAGATTCGTCAGACATGATTTACCTTTCATAAATCCATGCTATTGTATTGTATTGTATTGTATATCTTTATTATCATTTTTCTGAGTACTTACATACCCAGAGGAAAATGAAAAAGCATTTCTCAACCTGTGTCCATTCAGTGTGTGGTAAAAAATAAATAGAAATAAAGAATAAAAGTACATATATCACGAGTTCCGATCAGCAGTGGCACGACAATAGCTCTGCTTCAGTGTGTCCAGGTTGGTGTTTGGTACGCGATACTTTGGCAGGGGGCAAAGTCTGTTTATCAGTCTAATTGCCTGCGGGAAGAAGCTGAGGAGCATCCTGCTGGTTTTGCAGCTGCTGCTCCTGTACCTCTTCCCAGATGGCAGGATGGAGAATATGTGATGCGATCGGTGGTAGGGGTCTTTGATGATGGAGATGGCTCTGCTAATACATCTCTTCCTGTATATGTCCGGCAATAAAGGGAGTGGAGCACCAATAATCCTTCTGGCGGTCTTCACAATGCTGTCCAGTTGGTGCCGTTCGTACGCCTTGCAGCTCCCGAACCAGGAGGTGATGCCGTAGGTTAATGTGCTCTCGATTGTCCCCCTATAAAAAGTTCGTAGGTGTGCAGTGGGGAGACCTGCTTTCCGTAGTCTTCGGAGAAGGTGTAGTTGCTGCTGGGCTCTCTTGACCAATGCTGTGGTGTTGGTCGTGGACGTCAGGTCATCTGACAGGTGGAGTCCTAGGAACTTCACACTGCTGACCCTTTCCACATCAGCTCCATCGATGTGCAGAGGTGTATGGCGTTGTTTTCCCGCCCTCCTGAAGTCAACCACCATCTCCTTCATTTTTCCCACGTTGAGAATGAGGTTGTGGGATTTGCACCATCCTGTGAGCAGCTCCACCTCCATCCTCCATGCTGACTTTGTCCAATGATTTCACCACTTTCCAAATGTGCTGCTATCCCATCTTTAATAACTGACTCTAGCATTTTCCGCACCGATGTTGGACTAACTGGTCTGTAATTCCCCGTTTTCTCTCTCCCTCCCTTTTAAAGAAGTGGGGTTACATTATCTACCCTCCAATCCTCCGGAACTACTCCAGAATCTAAAGAGTTTTGAAAAAAGGAGGGGATAGCTCTGCTGGTGAGGGATGGAATTCAGTCCCTTGTGAAGGAAGACATAGGTAGAGTCACTGTGGATTGAGTTGGGAAATTGTAAAGGCAAGAAGACATTAATTGGTGTTATCTACAGACCCCTAAATAGTAGATCGGATGTACGGTGTAAGTTGCGGCCGGAGTTAAAACTGGCATGTAACAAAGGTAATGTCACTGTGGTGATGGGGGACTTCAATATGCAGGTAGACTGGGAAAATCAGGTTGGTTCAGGACCCCAAGAAAGAGAGTTTGTAGAGTGCCTCTGAGATGGATTCTTAGAGCAGCTTGTAATGGAGCCGACCAGAGAAAAGGCAATTCTGCATTTAGTGTTGTCTAATGAACCAGATTTGACAAGAGAAATCGAGGTAAAGCAACCGCTTGGAGGTAGTGATCATAATATGATTAGTTTTAATCTACAATTTGAGAAGGAGAAGGCTAAATTGGACGTGTCAGTGATGCAGTTAAACAAAGGGGACTATGAAGGCTTGAGAGAGGAGCTGGCCAAGGTAGACTGGAAAGGGATCCTAGCAGGAATGACGGTGGAACAGCAATGGCAGGAATTTCTGGCCATAATCCGGAAGACGCAGGATCATTTCATTCCAAAAAGGAAGAAAGATTCTAAGGGGATAGAAGGCAACTGTGGCGGACAAGAGAAGTTAGGAATAGAATAAAAATAGAGAAAAGACGTATAATACAACAAAGAGTAGCTGGAAGCCAGAGGATTGGGAAAATTTCATAGGACAACAGAAGGAAACAAAACGGGCAATACAGGCTTAAAAGATGAAGTACGAGGGGAAGCTGGACAGGAATATAAAGAAGTACAGTAAAAGCATCTTTAGATATGTTATGAGAAAAAGAGTAGCGAATTCAGATGTGGGTCCCTTGAAGGCAGACGCGGGTGAAGTTATTATGGGTAACAAGGAAATGGCAGAAGAGTTGAACAGATACTTTGAATCTGTCTTCGCTAAGGAAGACACAATCAATCTCCCAGATGTACTGGAGGACAGACGATCTAAGGGGGTAGAGGAACTTAAAGAAATTTTCATTAGGCGAGAAATAGTGTTGGGTAGGTTAATGGGACTGATGGATGATAAATCCCCTGGACCTGATGGTCTGCATCCCAGGGTCCTCAGGGAGGTGGCTCTAGAAATAGTGGATGCATTGGTGATCATTTTCCAATGTTCAATAGATTCAGGATCAGTGTCTGTGGATTGGAGGATAGCTAATGTTATCCCACTTTTCAAGAAAGGAGCGAGAGAGAAAATGGGGAATTACAGACCAGTTAGCCTGACTTCAGTGGTGGGAAAGATGCCGGAGTCAATTATTAAAGAGGTAATAATGGGGCATTTGGATAGCAGTAAAATGATTAGTCCAAGTCAACATGGATTTATGAAAGGAAAATCATGCTTGACTAATCTTCTGCAATTTTGTGAGGATGTGACAAGTAAAATGGATGAAGGGGAGCCAGTGGATGCAATGTATCCAGACTTTCAGAAAGCCTTTGATAAGGTCCCGCACGGGAGACTGGTGACTAAAATTAGCGCACATGGTATTGGAGGTAGGGTGTTGACATTGACATGTAGAAAATTGGTTGGCAGACAGGAAGCAAAGAGTAGGAGTGTACGGATCCTTTTCAGAATAGCAGGCAGTGGCGAGTGGAGTGCCACAAGGCTTGGTGTTGGGGCCGCAACTGTTTATAATGTATATTAATGATTTGGAAGAGGGAATTAGGAGCAACACAAGCAAGTTTGCGGATGACACAAAGCTGGCTGGCAGTGTGAACTGTGAAGAAGATGTTAGGAGGTTGCAGGGTGACCTGGTCAGGTTGAGCGAGTGGGCAGATGCGTGGCAGATGCAGTATAATATAGATAAATGTGAGGTTATCCACTTTGGCGGCAAAAACAAGGGGGCAGATTATTCTCTCAATGGGGTTAGGTTAGGTAAGGGGGAGGTGCAGCGAGACTTGGGTGTCCTGTACACCAGTCACTGAAAGTTGCCGTGCAGGTACAGCAGGCAGTGAAGAAAACTAATGGCAAGTTGGTCTTCATAACAAGAGGATTTCAGTATATGAGTAAAGAGGTTCTTCTGCAATTGTATAGGGCTCTGGTAAGACCACATCTGGAGTATTGTGTACAGTTTTTGTCTCCTAATTTGAGGAAGGACATCCTTGTGATTGAGGCAGTGCAGCGTAAGTTCACGAGATTGATCCCTGGGATGGCGGGACTGTCATATGAGGAAAGATTGAAAAGACTAGGCTTATATTCACTGGAGTTTAGAAGGATGAGGGGGATCTTATAGAAACATATAACATTATAAAAGGACTGGACAAGCGAGATGCAGGAAAACAATTCCTAATGTTGGGTGAGTCCAGAACCAGTGGCCACCATCTTAGAATAAAGGGGGGCCATTTAAGACTGAGGTGAGAAAAAACTTTTTCACCCAGAGAGTTGTGAATTTGTGGAATTTCCTGCCACAGAGGCCAAATCACTGGATGGATTTAAGAGAGAGTTAGATAGGGCTCTAGGGGCTAGTGGAATCAAGGGATATGGGGAGGCAGGCAGGCATGGGTTATTGATTGGGGACGATCAGCCATGATCACAATCAATGATGGTGCTGGCTCGAAGGGCCGAATGGCCTCCTCCTTCACCTATTTTCTATGTTTCTAAGTAGCAAGTTTGAGATTAATCTGTACAATAGTAACCCACTTAGCAGCAGCCAGTGTGTATTCAGAATTACAAGATCGTCTTCAATCAAACTCTAGATGTCTTTGATAAGTGCCAACCCAAGTGGCCTGTGGAAACACTCTGATGTATTATGAACTTTTAAAAAACTGGTTAAATGTCCACAATGTAGACTATTACCTTCAAAGCTGCGAGGATGTAACACTAATTCCTAAAATGTCTGATGGTGAGAAATTAAGACATTTTTGAATAAATTGCATAAGAGTTTAGGAAATACTGAGGTGGGTGCATTGTTTAGTTTAGTCCAGATATTCTGAGTTCAACGCTGCTCCAAGTATCTTTCAAGAAAACCTACAGTCTCAAACACTGTGAGCAGCCAGCCATCGATTTTGTCTGCAGATGATGAAGGAGCACTGTGGACTTGATAAGCCTGCATGAAACTCAAGGGTATGTACAAGTATAATATATCAGTGACGGTATTGTTTTGATACTGATAGATGCAACTTTTTTTTTAATATTGAAATGTTGCTTTGGTCAATTTGTGGTTTCATGATTTATGCTGAACTGGACGATGAGAGGGATGCTAGAATGTGGATTTATAATCACTACTAGGATGTAAATGTCCCTGGAAGGTCAACATATAATGATCATCCCTAATTGCCAATGAAGGTACTGAGCATCCGCTGAATAGACTCTTCTGTGCTATTAAATGAGCAACTCTGGAAATAAAAACAGTGGCTGGTTTTACACAGGCACAGCGATATTAATTGTTGAGATTATTATTTTTTTCTTTTTTGAGGTTCCTTTGCAGCACTAAGACAATTGTTGGCTTGTCCTTTTATTTGGTAAGTGTGAGACATTTTCCTTGTTGCCAACGAAGCTATCAGGCAACCGAACCATCCTACCACAACCAGAGAGCAGTCCTGAACTACTATCAACCTCATTGGTGACCCTCGGACTATCTTTGATCGGACTTTACTAGCTTTACCCTGCACTAAATGTTATGCCCTTATCATGTATCTATACACTGTAAATGGGTCCATTGTAATCATGTATTGTCTATCCACTGACTGGTTAGCACGCAACAAAATAGAAGGATGAGAGGGGATCATAATGAAACATATAAGATTATTAAGAGATTGGACACGCTAGAGGCAGGAAACATGTTCCCGATGTTGGGGAGTCCAGAACCAGTGGCCACAATTTAATAATAAAGGGTAGGCCATTTAGAACGGAGATGAGGAAAATCTTTTTCACCCTGAGAGTTGTGAATCTGCGGAATTCTCTGCCTCGGAAGACTGTGGAGGCCAATTCACTGGATGCTTTCAAGAGAGAGTTAGATAGAGCTCTTAAAGATAATGGAGTCAAGGGATATGGGGAGAAGGCAGGAACAGGGTACTAGATCGCAATGAATGGTGGTACTGGCTCGAAGGGCTGAATGGCTTATCCCTGCACCTATTGTCTATTGTCTATTGTCTATTGTAAAAGCTTTTCACTATACCGCCATACATGTGACAATAGACTAAACTGAACTGAAGCTGCGATGTGCTGTGGCCAACTGTTTTGTACATGGTGAACAATGCCTTGGTAGTGGACAGTAGTGAATGTTTAGGGCATTTGATGTAGTCCAAATGCAGCTAAGTTTTATCTAGCACATAGTCAGATTTTCAGCATGCTTGGGACTGCACTTATGACTTTAATAATTCTTCGTTGAGTTTGGAGCCTCACTCACAGAAACACAGAATTATAGAATTGTTATTATTTGAAAGGAGGTTAATCCGTCAGCCCTGCCCCCCCCCATAAAACCTATGTCATTCATCTTCTCGAATAATCCATTAGTTTCATTACTGAGCTTTTTCCCCGTTGCCCTGCAATGCTTTGATTTCTCCCCCATTCAATTCCTAACATGTCCAACATGTAATTAATGAAACAATGTACCACAGCAGACCTACTGGAGCAACCTACTGCCACCAACAGCCAGAAACATAAAACTTTAAATGCATAAGCACGGTCGAGCTGCGGTCGAGTTGCTGCCTTACAGCGCCAGAGATCTGGGTTCATTCCTGACTGTGGGTACTATTCGTACGTAGTTTGTTTCTTCTCCCTGTGACCGCATGGAATTTCCATGGGTGCTCAGGTTTCCTCCCACACTCCAATGACGTACAGGTTTACAGGTTAATTGGCTTCGGTAAAGATTGTAAATGTGTTGAATACTGCTAGTGTATGGGGATCACTGGTCGGCATGGACTCAGTGGGCCGAAGGGCCTGCTTCTGCGCTGTATCTCTAAACCAAATGAAACTTTAAAATAAAACACAGATAATTCTACTGAGCGGTCTCATTGTGGCATTTCTTCCCTCAAGTCCATTTGCATCAGGCCCATCCTTATCGAAAAGTAAGCATTGCTCTCTGCTCTGTAACCCACATGTGAAATTAGCTGATATATTTGTTTTCTTCTGGCGTTTCACATCTGTGATGGAATGGTACACATACAGAATATTATAGTTTCTAAAGAAAAATGCCCATTCATAGAAAAACATGATAAAAATTTGCCTGGCACAAAATCCATTTGAAATATGCCTGCTCAATGTACGTACTGAGATGAACTTAAATAAACTCTCTGCATTAATTCATTCAGGAACATAAAGCTTGATATGACTGAAAGCATTGCAAAATTTAAATAATGCAAGGTTCCTGAGAAGAAATTTAAAACTTGATATTATTTCCTACAACATGTAAAATCCGGTGAGTCCATACTGACCAGCGATCCCTGAACATTAACACTATCCTACACACGAGGGACAATTTACACTTATGCCAAGCCAATTAACTTGCAACCTGTACGTCTCTAGAGTGTGGGATGAAGCGCAAGATCTCGGAGAAAACTCACGCGGTCATGGGGAGAACATACAAACTCCGTATAGACAGCACCCATAGTTGGTATCAAGCCCGGGTCTCTGGTGCTGCAAGCGCTGTGAGGCAGCAACTCTACTGCTGCGCTACCGTGCCGCCCTGATAGGTTTATTAAAATTCTCACCTTGATATTTAGAGGTCAAGAAGCGAATTGTTCATGGCCTTCATTTGTAGCAAAAATGTGGGATTTTGTTTCTGTGGTTTTAAAATTCATAAATATTACATGCTTAGTCTGTACTGGATTTCCCTGTGTATCTTCTGCATCTAGTAGTATAATTACCAGTCTGAATTCAATGGACCATTGAGAAAGTTAACCATAGTTGTCTCTGTGCAAGATACAGAACATGTAACGAGCAAATTAGGCATCCATTATGAAGGAAAAAATTAGAAACATGGTGTAAAAATCGACATAAAAGTGTCAAAAATACTGCATGTAATTAATGATGACGTCTGCCTATTAAAGCCATAAAATGTGAACATAATCTGGGAACTATAATAGTTTGTGAACGTTATCATACTTGTCACGTTGGCTGATCAATGGATCATGATGAGATTTCCACAGGAATTTTAATAACAGCATGATAACAACTGAAATGGCTAAATAGCTGCCTATAACACCAGTTAGAATCTGCATTCTAAGTATTTCATTCAAATGAAAATATTAACATGAACTAAAATAAATTAAATGTCTTGCTCGACTGAATATAGATTAAAATTCACTGAGTTAATGAAGTACACTTGAAAGAAGCAACTAATGAGATGACCTAAACTAAACTAAACCTTCTGAAAATCCACACCATCCACTCACTCTCCTTTGTCTTTCTTGCTATTTAATTCCTCAAAGAATTCCAACAGATTTGTCAGGCAACATCTCTGCATCACAAAACGGACTTCAGCTTATTTTATCATGAGCTTCTAAGCACTAGGAAACTTCATCCTTCATAATGGACTCTTAAAATCAGAGTTCAGCCTGCAGTTTACCATATTTTAACTCCCTCCCTTCTTGAACGGCGGAGTAATAATTGCAATTACCCAGTCCTCTGGGACCATGCCTGACTAATGATTCTTGAAAAATCACTACTAATGCCTCCACGATCTCTAAAGCTACCTCCATGCGAGGTGATGTGTTGAATAGTGAGGACCAGTTTCAAGATACAGCATAGAAACAGATCCTTCAAACCACTGAGTACACTGACAATAGATCACTCTTCACACTAGTTCTATGTTATCCCATTCCCTATAAACTTGGGGGCAATTTACAGAGGCCAATTAACCTACAAACCTGCATGTCTTTGTGTCGAGGAAATTCTTAGAGGAAAATCAAATTGAAAACGGAGACTTTGATGTTTGCTTGAAGAGACTTTATTCCAGAGATGGTGGCAGTTAACTGCTCACCGGTTCTCTGACTGCAGCAAAATTAGCCGATAGTTATACAATGCCGTAAACAACTTTTTTTTGTTGTTAAATACAATTATACGAAAACATACTTTGTTCTTGGCTATAGTTTTTCTTGTTATTACTAACTACTACATGGGTATTAATTATTTAATGAGTCATAATATACTTTTTGTTTATGTTAATCTTATTCAACATGGTTAATACAAGTCAACTGTAATACAAGGGTATCTTGACATTATTCTATCTCATCTTTCAAGCAGACCACGTCACTGCCTCCTCTCCGAGTCAATCATAAGCCCCCATTTACTGTAACGTTTTGGTGCTACTAGCGATAGGGGGCAGGGGTGGTCTCCCCAACTATTGCTTTTCTGTTTTTGATCACAATAGCTACAGACATTACAGGGTTAACTATTGTGATCCAGTATTCACTAATTTTCCACTGAGAAACAGACTTCCTTATCTATGTCCTAATTTGTATGGCTTATTCACTTCTTATTGCGTATGGCGTGCACAGCCTAAAGTTGTCAGACAACTTGTTCTATTTGATCTTATTTGATTGTTCATGCCGGGTTGATTGCATTTGTCGAAACCACGTGAAGGTTGCAATCTCCCACCCCGCTTATTCACCATGATACGCATTCACAGACAAGGGATAATGCATCTGACACTTGTTTTGCCAAATTCCCATGACCCTCTTCTGCACCTGGTCAATGAGTGATGCCAATTGCCACTTCCCACAGCATTTTGTTACCTTGTTTAATTCCGATCAAAATTAAGTAAATTAAGATTTTATTTTTTTCTCCTACACTTTGGGATATGGGAAAAAACTGGAACACCCAGAGGATACCCACTTGGTCACACAGGGAGAACCTGTAAACTCTACACAGACAGCACCCAAGGTCAGGATCGAAACCGGATCTTTGATGCTGTGGGGCAGCAGCTCTGTGCTGCATTTTAACCATGGCATTGGGAGCTCGCAACACCCTTCTAATCATGACATTTAGATCTTTCATGTGTACTTAAAAAAGCTGACGAGGAACTAATAGTGTGCAATATTAACATACAAATGCATAATAGATTTTAAATATTGCTTTTCCCATCTTTTGAAGGTTATCCAGTTAAGGTCTTAAATCAAATTTCAAAGCATGTAAATGCATTAAGCATTGGTATGAAAATACAGTGCGCAGTAATTAACGCAAGAAATGATTTGAATGGATTTAATAAAGTTCATTAAGAAAAATTGATAAATTGTGAAGCTGAAGGCAATAGCATATTCTGACTGGTTAACAGTCGTCTTGCATTGTTATTATAGCCAAATATTTATATTTGTTACTGTTGAACCTAGACCTATTTCTTAATTTTTAAGAGCCCAAAGGACTGCTCTGCATTATTCTCCAGCAGCCCCTAGTCTATTTATTATCATCATCATCGGCGGTCACTCGAAACGAGTATGACTGTCCTCTCCCTCCATAGGGTCCTCTACTTGTGGGTCTGCAGATGTCTGCAGAGGCTGATCCGCGATCCACATAACTTGGTGCAACGTGGGCAGTGGAGACTGGCAGTGGTCGGTAGTTGTCGAGCCCCCTTCTCTCTCTCCTTACGGTGCTGATGCTTTGTCTCTGCGACACGGCATAGTTCCATTTCGTGACATGCAGCTCCTTCCTGCACGGATTTACTCCAGGAGCGCCTGTCCTGTGCAATGTGCTCCCAGTTGCTTGATGTGATGTGGAATTTCTTCAGACTGTTCTTGATGTTGTCCTTGAAGCGTTTCTTTGGCCCGCCGGGAGCTCGCCTACCTTCCTTCAATTGAGAGTATAGGATTTGTTTAGGGAGACGTGTGTTGCCCCTAGTCTATTTATTATATTCCATACTTTACTCTGATGGGTGCTGCCTGTACAGAGTTTGTACATTCTCACTGTGACCGTGTGGGTTTTCTTTGGGTGCTCCGGTTTTCTCCCACATTCCAAACACGTACATTTGTAGGTTAATTGGTTCCTGTAAACCTGCCCCTCACATGCAGAATGCAAAACTGGGATTACATAGAACTAGTGTATGGGTGATCGTTGGTTGGCTTGGACCCGGTAAGCGAAAGGGTCTGTTTCCACACTGTATCTCTAAACCTAAAGTATGTGTTAAAAGTATGTTTTTAAAGTGTGTGTTAATGTTCTCTGGTTTGTTTTATGTGGGGGTGGGAGAAGGGGTCGGGGAAACTTTTTTCAATCTCTTACCTTGCCGGAGATGTGATTTTTCTCCGGATTGTATCTCCGGTCGCTCTGCAGCTTAACATCATGGAGCTGGAGGCCTTGCTCGAGACTGACTTTGAGCCCCACCGTGGGGCCGTGGACTTACCATCGGAGCCTGCGATCCCTTGCCTGGGATCCACGCTCGAACCACGACCTGCGGATTTCACCATCAATCAGCTTGCAGTGTTGGGTAGAGACTGATGTCAGGAAACTCCAAAATCACAAGAGCCCCGACCCGGGGTCCGATCGCCCGTCGCGGGGGAGCTGAGATCCCCTCGATGCGGGAGCTTGATCGCCCCAATGCGGAAGCCCGACCGCCGGTTTCGGGAGCCAAGATCGCCCCGACAACGGAAGGTTCGAGTGCCCCGACCGTGGGAGAACAAAGAAGGGAAGAAGATTACACTTTTTTTCCTTCCATCACTGTGAGGAATGTGGGTGAGTCGCTGTGGTGGATGTTTGTGTTAAAAATTGATTTTGTTCTCTTGTTGCTCTTTATTGGTATGACTGTATGGCAAATCAAATTCCTCATACGTTGCAAAATATACTTGGCTAATAAATTACTATTATGATGATTATGATTATGATTTAAACCTCCATCACCAGCTGAAAAAATAGGTACAGGACTCAAAATTGCCACAATAATGAACTGAGTGCAAGTGATCTTTCATTCTTCTAATTGTCCAGATGGCATTTTCCCAACTCCAATCTCTATTGTAATAGAAATATTTCTCACTAGGAATATATGGTAAAAATATTGTCAGGTTAGCTCCATGAATCTTCAACCTCTTTGGTTGGAACATTGTGAGTGGAAGCTCCTAAATTTCCAAAGAATTGTGGAATTGCAGAATGCAGCTTAATGGGATCACAGTGTCTAAGAATTATTGCAAAAGTTCAAGGAAACCGTTTCAGTGGTGACAAGTTGGGACATTTCTCCAAAATAAGCTATAAAATAGATTATTTTTCTGATCTTTGTTTTTGATCGATGCATTTTGAATTGCCCTGTAAAAATAGAGATGATGGTTGATCATTAAATCAGTTTTGGTAGTGATTACCTATAATGGATTCATCGATTCTGGAAGATTTCATCCCGTGATTTCCCTGAGTTAAGGTCCCCGTTGCACTCCATTTCCAGCTCTTTTTATTGATCATTCACTTGATCATCATTGATACTTGCCCACACAAAATGGAAAATGGACAGATTCTGATTTTGTATCTTTTTTTTTTGCCACCAATCTAATAGGTTTTCTCCTTCCCATCTCCAAAATGTTTGTTTTATGTCAATGACCTTTCTCTTTAGTTATTCGCAATAATTCATTGCAAATTAATCTTTAATTTAAGGGGACACCCCAACATAGAAAGATAATGACCCTGCTTCAGGAATATAATATTAAGTGCTGCTTAGTAGGCTTGTGGTCATAACTAAATTAATTTGTTCACCCCTATGCCCAACCCCTACCAATCCATTGGAGGTGGAGCAGACGCATGGTTTAGTTTAGTTTTTTAGTTTTGAGATACAGCCCGGAAACAGGCCCTTCGTCCCACCGAGTCCGCACCGACCAATGACCCCCGTATACCAACACTATCCTACACACACTAGGGCCAATTTACACATACACCAAGCCAATTAACCTACATACCTGTACATCTTTGGAGTGAGGGAGCAAACCGAAGATCTCGGAGAAAATCCACGCAATTACAGGGAGAACGTACAAACTCCGTACAGACAGCACCCGTAGTGGGGATGTAACCCGGGTCTCCAGCGGTGCAACGCTGTAAGGCAACAACTCTACTGCTGCATACCATGGCTGCCCAATGGAGTGAAAGAAGGGCAAATTAAGAACACTAAACTTTTTTAATCAGATGGATCAGTGAAAATAAATGTTGAAACGGCAATGTTATGTTGATGCAGAACACTAAACTACACTTGAGTTGAGTAGGAAAGAACTGCAGATGATGAATCTGACAAAAGGCCTCGACCCAAAACGTCACCCATTCCTTCTCTCCAGAAATGCTGCCTGTCCCACTGAGTTACTCGAGCATTTTGTGTCTACCTACAGTTAAGTTAAGATGTATTATTTCAATGTTAGCCAAACCCTGTAAACCTATGTTACTTTCTATATCACTGATGTCTCCTGACGTAACAGGGCAGAAAA
Organism: Okamejei kenojei; assembly: GCA_035221665.1. Lineage (NCBI taxonomy): Eukaryota > Metazoa > Chordata > Chondrichthyes > Rajiformes > Rajidae > Okamejei > Okamejei kenojei. Next base: position 25,319,566 of record CM069144.1, on the reverse strand, counting down.
TATTTCAAGAATTTCACATGTGGGAGGGGGAATGAGGGAAATAATCTGAAAAGAGTACCGATGCAGAGCATGTTTCTTTCCATTCTAATTCTCATATTCATCCTTTTTCTTTTCTTCTTATTGAATCCTTTTATTCTTAAAACTTGTTCTTTCATCTTGGTTCTTTTCATATATGAAAACCAATACATAATACATCCAGCAAGTTAATTAAAATACAGAGTGAAGTGAATTGAAAAGAAATATAGGATGTAATTGACAAATCCTTCATTTAACGTGTAATTGCTTATAAATCTTTTATGAATAATTTTGATGGGTTTTTGAGATTTTATGCATTTAATCCAGTTTTGCTTTTCATGGAAATGAAAGTCCCTGTGATTTGTTTCCAACTCTAGGATCCATATCTACTTGTGCAAAAGTTCTATGAATATTAATAATATTATAAATAGACAGAATATTTTGTGCAACTGGTTCAAAATTTAAAAATATAAATAAAACCAGTGAAACATTCTTCCATTCACGTTTATAACCTTTTGTCGGGACTAATAGTGCTGTCATTGAAGCCACCAGCAAATAATTCAAGACTATATTGAACAATTACTTCCTTGACTAAATCCAAAATTCACTCTTATCAAGACAAGTATAGTTTTATCAGCTTTTTATTGTAAGTACTCAGTTTTTTAATCCCCTTTCTTCTCCCCATTTCCATTGCAATTATTAAGAATCCAATGTGTAGCTAATTAGGTTGCAAATGTAACTGCATTGATTTTTCTGCATGTACATCGCATTCCATCCAGGCATAAACTGAATGGATAGGAGCCTAGCGTGTTACTTTAGTCTGAAATAGGTCACAGAATAAAAAGTGTCATGCATGGCACAAAACCAAGATAAAACCACACGTGATGTATGTTATTTTCACACATGCACCCCTATTGTTCCTTTCAACTAAAATAAATACACCTGACTATTAGGATTGGCACAAAAAGACAATCGAGTCTACTATTGAGACATCTGTAAGAGTTTCAACTTCATTGCACTTATGCAAAAGGGTAAATTTACTGTTAAAGGGAAAATTAAGTGTGGTCAGTAAACAGATAATAATTGCTGTTTACTTTCAAGTTATGCACTGTAAAATTCAGTTGATTCTTCCACAACAGTCGTAATGTAGGACTCCAGCCTATCAAATTAAGTCCAATTAGTTTCCCTGCTGTAGAATTCTCAAGCCAATTATCGTTTCTTTTTGTTTGTGGAACAATTTGCTTTTACGGGTGGATAAGAAAAACATTTAGGGTTGAAATTCCAGAATGGTGGATACTGCCTATTGTAGCCATAGTCACTGGAAATAAATGGGAAAGGGGAATTCGTGTGAGCCAGAATTAGACGAGTGCAAAGGCCTCGTGATTGAAAATCCAAAGGAGGTTACAGGGAAAGGTGAGGCAACGGGGACACAAGGAACTGCAGATAGTGGTGTCTTGAGCTAAAAACAAGATTGAAGAAGGGTTCCAAGGGTCCCAGTCTGAAGAAGGGTCTTGAAACGTCACAAAACACCACCCATTCCTTCTCTCCTGAGATGCTGCCTGTCCTGCTGAGTTACAACAGTTTTTTGTGTCTATTTCCAATTCAACGTTGTCTGTCCTTTTCCTCCACATATGTTTTAGCTGTTAGCCTTATGGCTACAGGTAGACATAAAGCAAATCATATTTTGAACTGCAGGGAAGATATAGCCTGCGTCCTAGCCAATATTTTGCTTTAAGCAAAGTAACTGAAATAGATTATCTTGCCATTAGGGAAGTTTGCTCTACACAAATTGCATGTGCAGCTGCTTAATGAAGAGTAATGACTTCACTTCAAATTACTTAATTGGCTGTGAAACATGTAGGGATAACCAAAGATGTTAAATAAATTCTAGACCTTCTCAGAAGGTCTACCATTTTATGAATGACCAGTCCTTCAAATCTTGCCGTGAATACTTGTTGCATCTACTCCCCAGCAATCCAATTAACTTTTTCAAGAGTCTTACATAGAAACATAGAAAATAGTTGCAGGAGTAGGCCATTCGGCCCTTCGAGCCTGCACCGTCATTCAATATGATCACGGCTGATCATCCAACTCAATATCCCGTACCTGCCTTCTCTCCATACCTCCTGATCCCTTTAGCCACAAGGGCCACATCTCCTTCTTAAATATAGCCAGTGAACTGGCCTCAACTACCTTCTGTGGCAGCGAATTCTGTAATGAAATTTTTCAGTTTGTTCCAATCTATCATTTCTAATATTTTTCAATTGCTACTTGTTACCTGAACTATATTTTGTTCTCCATACATGATTTATTTTAAACTCCCTGCACTAACTTGTTCTTTTCCATTCTATGTTATCAATTATTTGAAATGATTTGTTGCGTGTCCTGTGCATTGAGCCCCCACATCCTCTTTAGAGTGCTAGCTTCACAAATGCTCTCTGTCCCGGGTGAAAAGTTTTCAGGATCTCCATGGCATTGATGGGTGTAACAAACAGGTCCTGTTACTCACATAACATTATCAGCATGAAGCCGAGAACATTATAATGAAGTTTGTTTGATTACAACTTGGTTTTCTGGCATTACTGGAGTGGCTCCACATACCCTTGATTGACTAAACAGCTATAAGATTCTTCTGATACAGGAGGAAATTGAAAAATATTTGTCTCTGAGAAGTTTGAGTAAAGATTTCTGCAGTTGGAGAATATCAGTGTGGGTAATTGCTTCTTGATACCCATGTTTTTCATATTTCCTTATGATATGGAAGACCATTTGGTCCATTGTCAAGGATGTGGAGCCTTGGACAGAATCCAGAAATGGTTCACCAGGATGTTGCCCAGATTGGAGAAAAGTAGCTATAAGGAGTGGTTGGACAAACTTGGATTGTTTTCTCTGGATCGCCAGAGGCTGATGGAAGCATATCAAATTATGAGAGGCGTAAATGTGGGTAGATAGTTGGTCTTTCTCCCAGGACGAAAATGTCAAATACTATAGGGCCTAAGCTTAAGGTGAGAGGGAGAAAACTTATGGGAATTTTTTGAGACATATTTTTTCACAGTCTGGAGCACACTGCCAGGAAGATGGTAGAAGCAGATACAATGGTGGTGTTCAAAAGGCATTTGGATTGGCATGTAAACTGGCAGGGAATAGAAGAATGTAGACAATGTGCAGACAGATGGGGTTAGTATTGATTGTTATCATGGTCAGCATAGAAGTGATAGACCAAACAGACTATTCAGCACAGTATTTTTCCATGGTATTCCTATAAGTCAATATTGACACATAGAGCAATCCCATTTCACCATACATTTTCCAGTAACTTATTCTCTTCCCATTCCCTACAATTCTATCACCCATCTACTTAGGAGGTTATTTACAGTGGCCAAACCTGTATGATTTTGGGATTAGGAAGAAACTGAAATTCCCAAGATAAACTTGTGCCGGCACAAGGAGAATATGCCAAATTCACACGGACAACCCAGAGTGAAGGATTGAACTGGGTCGCTGGAGTTATAAGGTAACAGTCGAACTGATGTGCACTTTGTTCACTGCATTTATATTATCAGTTACTCCCCTGTTTCCAATGCCACTGAAAATGAAGACCTCTCAGAAATTAATATGGCATCCATATGGAAATATACTGGAATGCCAATATCAATGAGGAGGAGTGGGGGGGAGAGCACCACCACATGGTGTAGGTGAATGACCCATCACCCAAGGAGAGCAAACAGTCTGCATAATATCAGGTCCTTGCCCTATATAATTTAGCGAGCATGGGGATGTCAGATTGTTACTAAAAAGATGGCCTAAACTAATACGAGTCTAATTTGTACCAAACAGTCATGAACAATCTCTGATACCAAATGGGATGAGCATAAGTTCTTCAAGTAATCATCATTTGCATCTCTATCAGCCTATCAGATTTCAGCTATTGTGTATTTTTCCAGAGGGCTTTTAGTTTTGCATAATCTCTCACCTCATTCATTGTGCAATAACTTTTGGATCATAAAGCTTGTTAGGGATATGTTTCTTTGCCTATCTCCTGATGGACAATAATTGTGTACGGTGGTCAATTTGTGCCTTATCTCTACACCACCTGCCTTCACTAAGATCATGACTCGACTTTCTCTTTCTCAAACTTAATATTGAATGTCATCCTTGCTAATGGCGAGAAACTACCTTACTGTCAAGCTATTGACCAATTTGCACTTATTCCTCACCAATTTAAATATATTGATCAAGAATGTATTGTTCCCAAAATTTGTCCCATGTGCAATAGAAAATTCATTATTCATTGGGCTTGAGTGTGTTTCATCAGTCTGTGAGAATTAAAGTCCACCATTACAATTGCTCTGTATTTGCAATGGTTTTCCTGATCTCTACTCACTACTATCGAAAAATCTGGTGACAATTTTCACCAAAATCTCTCACCATTTCTATGCAACAGCGTGTTTATTTAGTTTACTGGTGTGCATAATAATCTTTACTCGTCAGAATCTCAGCTGAAGTTATTGACTTATTTTACACTTTGATGCACAATGTACCTGTAGGAGCAAATCTAATGGACAGGGACAGTAGAGTGGAAATAATATGGAAAAGACAGGATGTGAAGGATCCTGAAAGAAGAAGCATGTCAATTTTTGATTGGTACTGTTTATTCATTCTATATTGCATGTGGAAATTTATTTCCAGAGTGTCATTATATCTTTGAATTTTGATCACAGAATTGATGATCCACACCTCCTCTGTTCTAGCTTCTGTTCAGATGATGCATAAACCAGCAGGTGCTCTCTCTGTTGAATAAGCTGATCTCATATGGCATTAAACTTGGTTGGACTCCAAAGAAAATACAACATTCAGGAAATTCTAGGCAAAGAAATCATTATCTCTATAAAAGATACCCGCTCATATTTTAATATATCTGAATGCCGATCTGTAGACAGAATTGAAAATGTTCTGGTGAAATTGAACTGAGAGCATTTCCAAAATGAGGAAGAATCCATTTTCTACCATCTTTACTCCTTTGCATCTAGAGAAAAAATCACTGTTGTACAAACTGAACGTACGTTAATTTGAGTATTTCTAGAACAGCCTTGTACAGTTCTTTTTGAAATGATATACAAATAGTAAGCGTTTGGTCAGATTACTTGAAGTGATGTTCACTATAATTGTAAAGTTTAAAAACAAACAGTGGATATATAATAGAGAATGCTAGAGATACTTGCCAGGAAATGCAATGTCTGTGAAGGGCGAGCCCACGCTATTTTATTGACAATAAATAACCATTGTTGTTGTCATTTTAGCTATCAGAAAGCTCAAGGTCAAAGTCAAAATGGTGAACTTTGTTTTGCTGAGAGAGAAAGAAACATTCAATTATACAGACAGCTTGGTATGAGACAATGTATTGTCTTTTCTAAAGATCAGACATCAGTGAAAGCATTGGAGATGTAAGCATTGTTCGGTTGGTTAATGTGTGAATCATTATTAATTGTCTATGGAACTGATGTGCTACAATGCTAAGTATCTGCACTCTGTATCTTCTCCTTTGCTCTATCTATTGTACTTGAATTTGACAATTGATTTCATGCAGTGTATTATCTGATCTGTTTGAATAGCATGCATAAAGCTTTCACTGTATCTCGGTACAGGTGACAATAATAAACATAAACCTAATTGCCACAGGAAGTAGTGAGGAAGCACTTCCTTGACAGTTTACTGCGCTTGTGGTGAAAGAAATTGTGCAGTGCTAGTCTGTGAACAGCTATAAAAATGTGACTCGGTTACCACACTGCCATTCTGTTCCCAAGAATCCCTCGGAATGAACTGATTGGATTACTCCAGGATTTCAGTACCATTTGCTCATTCTGTGTGTAGTTAATGTTCAATTGGCTGCTTCAATTTAAAAGGAAGGCAATGTAAACAAACTCGTTATCCAGTGAATGTGGCCCTGATAGAATTCCATCAACGGAATTATTCAATGGACGAGGCAGAACATCAAACTACAGGCCCTAGTAGATGGACATAAAGTTGGTAAAAGAATAAGGGAAGATGATATGGACAATCCACAATTGTGGCTTCGGCCATTGATTCTCATGAGACCAGCAGAAAATCTATTGCCCATAATATCAATAAGCCGACAAAATGTATAAAATCATTTGTATTGAATTGTTTTTAGGATTATTGATTAACATAATATGCTTTTATCCCAGCACTATTTGTACATATATGTACATACATGTACTATTTGTACATATATGGAATGAGCCATCGGAGGAAGTGAATGAATCAGGTACAATAATAACATTTAAAACATATCTGGACAGATATATGAATGGGAAAGATTTATGTGTTAAATGTGGACAAATGTGACTGGCTTAGACAAACATCCTACATTGAATTGGGAAGAATGACCTATTTCAGTGCTGTATGACTCTAAGACTCTGTGGGATATTGTGTTTTGGAAATACATTTTTACTTATGGAAAATGCAATATATTTTCAATTAGACAGGAAAGAAAATCAATTACATATACTTTTCTGTAGTTGATATCTGTTGTTATATTGGCCATTAACTTTATTTCGCATTCTTTTTTAGTGCCCAAAACTGGGTCATTGACATTTCTGTGTATGCAACAATTGAAATACAATTTTACAAATAGTGAATTATTAATGCTTTCAGAGCAGTGCATTAACCAAAGCTAAAATCCACTGTTCAGAAAATGTTGAGATTATTCCTTTATTAGACGTAAACTTGTGCATAAATGTGCTTGAAATTAAAACAACTGCAGTTCTTCCAATCGAATGTAGTGAAATCAGTCTTCACTACTGTATGTTTTCTGCATTCAAGAAACCAAACGCAGATTGAATGAATGTTTTGCACAGCCACTGTGCTGAGTCCACAGAGGCGATGCTGATCTTCCCATTGCGTGGCATTTTAATTTCCCAGCCCGTTCCTACTCTAACTATTGATCTGTGGCCTTCTGTACTGTCACAGTGAAGACCAGCGCAAGCTTAGGAAACAGAACTCCATCTTCCATCTAGGCATGTTGTAACCTTTTGGATTCAATATTGAAGTCACGGTGTGATGCGGCGAGACGCGGCGTGACAAGGCGTGATGACGTATTGATGAGCGGTGTTTCCTCAAGTGTCGCAACATTTTTTTTTGTCGCCGCTGGATTTTTAAATGTTCAAACTCTTTCGGCGACCCTGATACGTCAGTCAATGACGCCGGCAATCACCGAGAAAATCACCAAGTGGGACAGACACTCTCTAGCTTCTCGCATTTTTATTCATTGGATCATTGGATTCATTGGATAACATGGATCATTTTATTTACAGCTTATTCCCTTGGTCCTCCCAGTTTTACCCTAGCATAGATATTTGGACAGCCACCCGCCTTGCCTCCTGCAGCTCCACAGGCTTCTTTTATCTCCTTTCAAGTTCTGACTAAGGATCTCCAATCTCAATTGTTGACCCTGTTTCTCTTCCCACAAATGCAACCTGACAAACTAAGCATATTCTGTATTTGTTTTGCCATATATGTGCTTGTTGTATTATAAGAGGAATATGTTATGAATCATATTTTGTTTGTAATATTGTCAGACTACTAACAATGGCAGAAGGGATAAAGGCTAATTGCTAACTTCTGCAAGCAAAGTGGCCGAGAAATTGATCCATCACAGTACATTGGCAGCAAATGCCCATTTCTAGTTGTGGCCCCAACTTGAAAAGAACACTTAGTTCCACATCTCCGTGAAGTTGGCCACTACTGTACGCAATGTTGTGAGCAATTTGGGCACCATACCTGAGGAAGGATATGCTGGCTCTGGAGAGGGTCCAGAAGAGGTTTACAAGAATGATCCCAGGAACGAGTAGGTTAACATATGATGGGCTTTTGACGGCACTGGACCTATACTCGCTTGAGTTTAGATGAATGAGGGGGGACCTCATTGAAACATACAGAATAGTGAAAGGCTTGAATAGAGTGGATGTGGGGAGAATATTTCCACTAGTGAGAGAGTCCAGGACTAGAGGTCATAGCCTTATTAAATTAAAGGATGTTATTTTAGGAAGGAGATAAGGAGAAATGTCTTTAGTCAAAGGGTGGTGAATCAGTGGAATTTTTTGCCACAGAAGGCTGTGGAGGCCAAGTCAGTGGATATACGGTATTTAAGGCAGAGATAGATAGATTCTTGATTAGTACGGGTGTCAGAGCTTATGGGGAGAAGGCAGGAGAATGTGGTTGGGAGGACGAGATAGGTCGGCCATGATTGAATGGCGGAGTAGACATGATGGGCTGAATGGCCTAATTCTGCTCCTATCACTTATGATCTTATGATCATTACTCCACGCTGCATTGCCACCTGTTTTGCGTGATAGGAGAGGGGAGAAGAGGTTTAAGGCCATTATAAGTTGCTTATAATGGCCTTAAGCTTACTCGGGCTGATGAGATTTACCTATTTCTGGGAGTGTAGGACTGGACATAGGCACCAGGGGCACCTGTCTCATGGCCTGATTTAAACATTGTAATGTCGGTGGGAACAGGATGATATTTGCTGCATTGGCAACTTATAATGGCCTTAAACCTCTTCTCCCCTCTCCTATCACGCAAAAGATATAAGTTTGAAAGTGCACACATCTAGATTCAGGGTTTCTTCCAAGCTGTTATCAAGCAACTGAACCAGCCTACCAACAACTAGAGAGCAGTCCCGGACTATTATTTTCCTCATTGGAGCCCCTCGGATTATCTTTGATCGGACTTTACTGACTTTATCTTGCACTAAACGTTATTCACGTTATTCCCCTTATCATGAATTTGTACACTGCGAATGGCTGGATTGTAATCACGTATTGTCTTTCCACTAACTGTTTAGCATGCATCAAAAGCTGGTCGCTGTATCGCTGTACCTCGGTACACGTGATAATAAACTAAACTCAAGTCAACCCAGTGGTGTGGGAGGATGAGAAACAACTGCCCTATGTTTCATGCTGCTGGTAATATGCTCTTATGGCCTGGTCAACAGTCAAAGAACTTCACGGGGATGTTCCGGTAACCAGAGATAAAGTGATGGTATGTACACAGTTCAACATTGGAATCAGATTCAGTCATTTCCATGAGACACAGGACTGTGAATCTGTGGAATTCTCTGCCTCAGAGGGCAGTGGAGGCCGGTTCTCTGGATGATTTCAAAAGAGATTCAGATAGAGCTCTTAAAGATAGTGGAGTCAAGGGATATGGGGAGAAGGCAGGAACGGGCTACTGATTGTGAATGATCAGCCATGATCACATTGAATGATGGTGCTGGCTCGAAGGGTCGAGTGGCCTGCTCCTGCAACCATTGTCTATTGTCTATTGTCTATCGTCTATTGACTGAAGTCATTTGCAGAAAATAGAAATGTGAAATATTTTGGAGAAATTGAGCTGTCCATTAATAACATAATATTTTGCCAGCTCTGACCATCAACAAAAGACTTGCTCTTGTGTAACTGTCCCTCCCTTGAGTTTTTTGTAACATAACACAGCAAACATAAATGCAATTTGCTCCTTGACTAGAAAAATAATCTTGCCTACACTGAGCAGGTTGGTGCCTGTACAAGAGGAACAAACACTGGAATGTTCTTCAAGTACAATCACTGTTTATGTATAAACACATCTATTTCGATAAACCAAAATGTCCCCACTTCTGATGCCAAGGAATTGTCCACTTTGGACTCCACAATTTTCTCCCAGTGACCTCTCGCATGAAGACTAATTTCAATGTAAGTTAGAAACATAGAAACAAAGAAAATAGGTGCAGGAGTAGGTCATTCGGCCCTTCGAGCTATCACCCCCATTCAATATGATCATGGATGATCATCCAAAATCAGTATCCCGTTCCTGCTTTCTCCCCATATCCCTTGATTCCATTAGCCCTAAGAGCTATATCTAACTCTCTCTTGAAAACATCCAGTGAAGTTGCAGCCACACCCGTTGGTGTCTGCAAGTATCATGTCTTCCCAAGCAATGCAAAACCAGAGAGAACACCTTCCTCAATATGCTCCAAACCTCTTGTAAGCTGGGTCACTTCCATTGCCATCCGTACTCTGGGTCATCTTCAATCCCCATCCATCCTCCTGACTTCATCCAACTCCAGGTGTTCCAGGTATTGAAATGGTCACTAAGAAGTCCTGATTTAATATAATGAGCTACATTTTGTTTTTGCCTCATGATTAATTTTCTTTGCTTCTTTTGGCATTTGTCCAGGTTTACTGTTTTACACTGGATCAAATTACCAAGATCAGTAGACCCACTGTGCACACATGTTGGTTTTTGAGTGGAAACAGAAGCAAGAAATTATACATCCCCACTGTTAAGCCATGAGCAAACAAAGAAGCATGTTAAAAGTGAAGAACTTTAATGTTATGACTGATCTGTCCAAATATTTAAGTCAAAGTCATGTTTGTACCATTACCACAATGCAGAAGGGAATTGAATGTCTAGATTTTCTCCCTGTTGACTCCAAATGAGCAATTCTGTCCATTACCAACACATTTCAAATGCAAGCATATTTTTTCAATTGTTTCCAAGAAACACCCCTATGTATATTAAAAATGGCTTTAATCATTGGGATTGATGCTTCTAGTAGAGTGTAGCATTGCCCAGCAGTAGCTGTGAGGCAATTTCTCTCTCATTGCAATGTAACAGCATTTAACTCATCCACATCAGCTGAGGTGCTCCTCATATTTCAGCACACAATTTAGACTGACACATTAATGTTCTACTGAGGGATAGTTATATTGTCAGGTGGTGCTTCGAACCAAAGTTTTCAGAGTGAGGCCAAATGCAGATTGGAGGAACAGCACCTCATATTTCACATGGGCAGCTTACAACCCAGCGGTATGAATATTAAATGTGTTGGAAAGAACTGCAGATACTGGTTTAAATTGAAGATAGTCACAAAATGCTGGAGTAACTCAACAGGACAGGCAGCATATCTGGAGAAAAGGAATGGGTGACATTTCGGGTCGGGTCTGAAGAATGGTCTCGACCTGAAACATCACCCATTTCTACTCTCCAGAGATGATGCCTGTCCCGTTGAGTTACTCCAGCATTTTGTGTCTATTTTTGGTATGAATTTCACTAACTTCAAGTAATCCTTGTAATCCCTCTCTCTCTCCGTCCCACCACCACCATAATCATTGTCCTAGTTTCACTGTCATTCTGTTGAGTTTCACTGTCTTGTATATCTTGTTATTACCTATCCCACAGCAAACAATGGACTATTGTGGGCTCCACCTTTCCTTGATCATTGTTGCTGTTTGCATATCTTTCATACGTTTATCCTATGTACCATCTATATCTCTCATTTCCCTTTCCCCAGATTCTCAGTCTGAAGAAGGGTCTCAACCAGAAACATCACCTATTCCTTTTCTTCAGAGATGTTACCTGATCCATGGAGTCACTCCAGCTTTTTGTGGCTATCTTCTGTTTGTACCAGCATCTGCAGTTCCTTCCTATACATTTCCTCTTCCTTTCTGTCATTTAAAAATGAAATATACCAGTGTGGCTTTGAAGAAAGACAGGGCAAAACTCTTTGTGTCCTGGACAATATTTATCTTCAACTAACATCACTAAAACAGACTAATTGGTCAATTAGTTCAGTGGTGTTTTCAGAACCTTGCGATGCACAAATTGGCTGATATGTTTCATATCATGGCTACTATGCTTCAGAAGTGCTTAATTGGCTATAAAGCATTTTAAAATTTCTCCTGGTTGTTTAAATGAAATCCTGCCTTAATTTATATTAAAGTTTTTCAGGCAACTACTGAGTTGGAATGGTGTAAAAGCAACAGCTTTGTGGATAATACATCAGTACAACTTTGAGAATTGCTGTCTCATATTCCCTTTGGACCAGTTTCACTCCTGACAACTACTGCTGTCTTTGTAGAGTTTGTATCTTCTCCCTGACCCTTTGTGGGTTTCCTCTATGTAGTTCGATTTCCTCCTGTATCCCAAAGTTGTTCAATTTTGGATAGTTAATTGGCAAACTTTAAATCGGCCCTTGTGTGGGTGAGTAATGGGCCTGTCCCACTTACGCAACATTTTCAGTGACTGCCAGCATCCGTCATAGGTCGTTGCAGGTCGCCGAAATTTTTCAACATGTTGAAAATCCTCCGGCGATCAGAAAGACGCCACGACTCTTTGGGCAACTGAGGAGACTAGTCACAACCATACAGGTGATACCCCGGCGACATGTCGCGGGGTGAAGCCTGTATGATTGTGAGTAGTCGCCCAAGGAGTCGTACCTTGTTCTGGTCCCCGCTGGATTTTCAACGTTGAAAATTTTCGGTGACCTGCAACGACCTTTTACCGATGCCGGCAGTCGCCGAAAAAGTCGCGTAAGTGGGCCAGGCCCATAATAGAATCAGGGGTGGGTGAGAGAAGTGGGGAGTGGGGTGGAGAGGGTGGGGGATTTGATGGAAATGTGGGGAGAATGGGTCATAGAAATAAACTAGTGGGGGGATGTAATTGCTCTCTCGGGAGCTGTTGGTATGTTCTCCTTAGAAACTGCATGGACTTCCTCTGGGTGCTCCAGTTTCCTTCTACCTACTAAAACAATGCTGGTTTGTAAGTTTATTGGCTTCTGTAAATCTATCCTTAGTGGATGCGAAAGTAGGACAACATAGAATTACCGTGAACGGGTAATTGATGGTCAACATGGACTTGATGGGCCGAAGGGACTGTTTCCACACTGTATCTCTAAACCTATCTATACAGATCTGATTGTTCAAAATTGCTTCTTCTACTGTCATGTGGAAACAGCTGGTCTTTTAGGCTGTAAAAAAAAAAAAAGAAAGATTGGGTAGAAATATACAAAGTATATCATTTATTTTGAAATTGAGAGGAATGAGAGGACTTTAGACCAATCCTGAAACATCCTGCATTTTGGGAAAGCCACAACAGCAATATAATATTAGTTGAGATCCTGCCAAGAATTATTTGCACTTCAAGTCATAATATCAGGCAATGAGTAAACCAATATTTCACATGAATGCAGAGTCAGATAGCTTGTTTTCTTTTGTTGTATCAGACAACTGTCAGTTTTTCTAACTGTAATATTAAATCGGGTTTTCTCGTCCCTCTGAACTGTTGGATATTTTCTTCAGCTCCAGCCTAATACTGCTTAATTTATTTTCTCTCAATCTTATTGTTCTTATTAACATATCATTAAGGTAGCTTCAACCCCAATACAGAACTGATTATCCTTGGATCAATGGAAGAGGGAAATAAATTAACTATATTTCAAGAAGCTCTTCTTAATTATGGTTTAATAACAGCAAAAAAACTTATACTTAAATTCTGGAAAAAACATAACCACGCCAACGTTCAAAATGTGGATTTCAAATATGTCGGAAACGCTGCATCTTGAAGACATGAGATTCCTCCTACTAGGCAAAGTAGACGGATGGATGGGTGAAGATACGAAATAGGTATATCTCTCCTAATTTCTCTTTCTTCTACTTTCTCTTTCTTTCTCAATCTTTTTAGCTTTTCATCTCTGCTCTTTATTTCTCTCGCTATCTGTTTCTACTCGCTTGTCTATCTATTTCGACACCCTTTATTTCTTTTTTCCTTCACTGTTCTTTTATTATTAAATTAAAAATACAAAGTTGTACAAGAATGGTAATGTGTATGTATGTATTAGGTACTCAAGTACCACACTATTGTACTTACTTCTAACAAAAATAAAATAAAATAATAAAAATAAATAAATAAATAGATAAATAAGGTCGCTTCATCAACCACTTTTCACCACAGCAACCCTGGCCTTGCCTTATCTGAGACATCCTCTTTATCCTCTCCATCTTTTTAGCATCCGCCCCACAGCGTAAAACACACTTTTTATTCTCCCTTCCCCAGTTCTGATGACCTGTTAACTCAAACTCTTTCTCATTCCACAGATAGAATTGTTGAACTTGTTGAGGGTTTCCAACCTTTCCTGTTTTATCCCACTGTTCCTATGAACTTCAAGTGACTCCCTAATGTGTTTAGTTTTGTTTAGTTTAGTTTAGTTTAGTTTAGAGATACAGCATGGAAACAGGCCCATTGAGTCCACACCGACCAGCGATCCCCTCACATTAACACTACCCTACACACACTAGGCACAATTTTACATTTAAACCGAAACCAATTAACCTATAAACCTATATGTATTTGGAGCGTGGGAGGAAACCAAAGATCTCGGAAAAAGCTCACACAGGTCACGGGTATAACGTACAAACTCCGTACAGACAGCACCCATAGTCATGATCAAACCCTGAGCTCTGGCGCTTTAAGGCAGCAACACAACCTTTGCACTCCCATGCCGCTTTGTCCTTAAATCTTGATATTGAAATTGATTTTTGCTCGCTAGTATGCCCCACACGAATGGAAGGTACAATATGTTGAGTCAAATTAGAGTCATAGAGTTATAGAGTGATACAGTGTGGAAACAGGCCCTTCGGCCCAACTTGCCCACACCGACCATCATGTCCCGGCTACACTCGTCCCACCTGCCTGCGCTTGGTCATTATCCCTACAAACTTGTCCTATCCATGTTACTGTCTAACTGATTCTTAAATATTGGGATACTCCCAGCCTCAACTACCTCCTCTGGCAGCTTGTTCCATACGCCCAACACCCTTTGTGTGAAAAATTACCGCTCAGATTCCCATTACAATTTTTCCCCTTGCAGAAAAAGTCATTTTCACCTGGCACTTGCCTTGTGCTAGCCCTATGGCTTCCATGTCTATCATTCTGAGATATTGATTCTGAGATACCGAGGAGGAGGAAGAGGAGAACAATGGTATGAAGGAGGACATCTTGTGCCTCTTGAGAAATATTAAGGTGGATCAGTCCCCGCAGCTTAATGGAATCTCTTCCAGGACACAAACGGTGGCAAGGGAGCTGATTTATGGTGCCACAGGTGAGGGGCCAGAAAGCAACAGAATTGCCTAAGTTGTTTTTTTGTTTTAGAAGAGCAACATGGAAAAAACAAGAAATTATAGGCCAAATACTAAGCCTTTCATCAGTGGCAGGGAAATTACCAAAGATAATCTGAGTGAAAGGATTTATTTGCATTTAGAAAATGCATGGATTTATTAGGGAAGGTCAGCGTGGCTTTGTGCAGGGGAGGTCCTGACTCACATTTGATTGGGGTTTTTGAGGAAATGACAAAGATGATTGATGATGTTAAGGCAGTGGACGTTGTCAACATGGACTTTAGGAACGCATTTGACAAGGTCATTAATGTCAGGATGATTAAGTCGCATCGGATCCACAGTGAGTTGGTAAGTAGGATACAAAATTGGCCTGTTATAAAAGGCAGAGGGTAGTGTTTGGAGGATTGTTTCACTCTCTGGTGGTCCACAAACAGTAGTGTTCCTGCAAAGATCATTGCTGAGACCACTATAAATGATCTAAATGAAAATGGAAGTGGTTTGATTAGCAAGTTTGGGATGGCACAGTGACACAGCGGTAGAGTTGCTGCCTTACAGCACCAGAAACCTGAGTTCGATCCTGACTGCAGATCTGTCTGTACATTCTCCCTGTGACTGCATGAGCTTCTTCCAGGTGCTCCAGTTTCCTCCCACACCCCTAAGACGTACAGGTTGTAGGTTAATTGGCTTTGGTAAAAATTGTAAAATTTTGAAGCATTCTGTAGCCAATGGTCTAAACAGCTGGTCTAGGACTAGGTTGAGCAAAGTAATCATGAATGAAGTGCAGGGGCTTGGGGGGTAACACGAGCTGGAGCCTATGGTGATCCCTTTTTGATTGTGATCTTTGATTTGGCTTATTTTTCCATCTCACTCCATTTCGAACCAATGTCACTTTAATATAGAACAGCCTTTTCATCTTCTAATGTGGAAGAGGGAACTGCAGATGCTAATTTAAACCAAAGATAGACAAAAAGCTGGAGCAACTCAGCGGGACAGGCAGCATCTCTGGAGAGAAGGAATGGGTGACATTTCAGGTCGAGACCCTTCTTCGGACTGTTTAGGGAAACGAGAAATATAGACAGTGATGTGGAGAGATAAAGAACAATAAATGAAAGATATGCAAAAAAGTAACGATGATAAAGGAAACAGGCCATTGTAAGCTGTTTATAGGGTGAAAATGAGAAGCTAGTGCGACTTGGGTCCCCCACCTTTATTGCCACAGAAGTCAAGTAAATGTGTATTTTTAAGGCAGAGATATATAGATTCTTGGTGACAGGGGTTATGGGGAGAAGGCAGGAGAATGGAGTTAAGAGGGAAAGATAGATCAGCCATGATTCAATGGCAGAGTAAACTTGATGGCCTGAATGGCCTAATTTTACTCCTATCACATGAATATGAAAATAATATCATTATTAGCCTAAGGTGTGTTTGGGCTAAATTTGTCAATATCTGCTTTATTATTATGAATGGCAAAATGAGATTTAAAATACTTTACCTGTCCCTATTGGACAACCCATGTCTTCGGGGCATCTTATATTGTATGCATACTCAATTCATGACCATATTTTCCAACTTACACACTATTCTGATTACAAATGGATCTCGGAAAAGGAATCCCGCAGTGATCCAAGAAGGACATGGATGTTAATAGAAAGTGGCATGTCAAATTGGTGTGTACATTTCTTATTGAATAGTTAATGAATGAAAAAATACAGGCTGGAAGATGTGGATAAATTCATCACTGGTAACATATCAGTTAATCTCTCGGGACAGAAGTATTATTTTCAAATCAAATATAAAAGGTTATCTTTTCCTTAAAAGTACAGCCACGACATTCATTCATTCATTCGAATTTCAGAATTTACTGTTCCATTTGATCAGTTTTTTGCAATCATCCCTAGGTCTCATTAACGCCATATAAACGTAGGACTAAAAAGTTTGTATATGTTTCTTTTTTTTTTAATTAAGAAAATCATTCTACACTTAAATTGTTCCAGACCAAAATCTTTTTTTATTCTAATTATTTGTATCTCAGGATCAATTGAGCGATCTGATCACCATCATAATGTGTATATCACATTACTGAAGTGGTGCATTTAATGATTTGATAGGCTTCCTAATGGCCTTAAGTACATTAAAATGTCCAATGATATACATAAAAGAACATAGGTTTAAGCTAAAATTGACAATGTTTTCTGACAGAAAGCAACTTGCCCAAAGAAGTGGCACAGTGGAACAGAAGTAGAATTGCTGCTTTGCAGAACCAGAGACCTGGGTTCAATCCTGACCACAGGTGCTGTCTGTATGTTTGTACATTCTCCTTGTGACCACATGGATTTTCTCCAGCTATTTCCATATTCCACTTGGGTTGGCACTTATCAAAGACTTCAAGAGAAAGATTGAAAGAGATATTGTAAATCTGAATCCACATTGGCTGCTGTTAAGTAGGTTATTATTGAACAGATGAATCTCAAACTAGTTTCTTGTAGTAAGAGATGCAGGTTTGTAAGTTAATTGGCTTCTGTAGATTGTAAATTGTCTCTAGTGTGTAGGATAGTGCTATGTATGGGGCGATTGTTGGTCAGCACGGACTCGGTTGGCCGACAGGTCTGTATCCTCGACGTATCTCAATAAAGTCTGAACAGTCATCCACTGTTATTAGTGCTAAATATAATAATGCAATTATATTGAGTTCCTGAAATCCACTCCCTTGAAGTTTTAGACAACTTTGTTGACAGCTGTGACAGCTCAAAAGTTTTCAGGAGCATTCTGACTTGTACCAGGTTTCTTGTTAAATCTGCCAGATAACCATCTGGTGTGTTGAACTCAGTATTGCAATAACTGCAGAAATGTGATTGAATCTCTATATTGTCTTTCTGTCCACTGGGCAAACCATAGTCATGTAGGCATGCATACAGAAACATGCCCTTCGGCTCACCAAGTCGAAGCCAACCAGCAACCACCCATTTATACTAAATCCCACATTGATTCCATTTTTATTCTCCCCACATTCTCATCAACTCCTCTAGCACCTACACACTGGAGCAACTTACAGCAGCCAATTAACCTATTGAGCCATAGAGTCATACATCGTAGAAACCGATCATCCAAGCCTGCCAAGTGTGTGCCCAGCCATCATGCACCCATTATTGCTTCCACGCATTTTTAATCAATGCTGTACCAAGATAAGCTAAAATAAATCTATGCTCTGGCGCAAAATGTTGCATAGATTTAATTTCAGTTTAGATTCATATCCAACTTCAGGAATAAGCAGGAGCCCCAATATTTACCTGATGAATATTAACTGATGACCCGAATAGTCAAAAGCTTGGATAGAATGGATGTGGGGAGGATGTTTCCACTAGTGGGAGAGTCTAGGTCATAGCCTCAGAATTAAAGGACATTCCTTTAGGAAGGAGATGAGGAATTTATTTAGTCAGAGGGTGGTGATCCTGTGGAATTCTTTGCTACAGAAGGCTGTGGAGGCCAATATTTTTAAGGTAGAGATGGATAAATTCTTGATTAGTACGGGTGTTAGGGGTTATGGGGAGAAGGCAAGAGAAAGGGGTTAGGGGCAGAGATAGATCAACCATGATTGTATGGCGGAGTAGATGGGCTGAATGGCCTAATTCTGCGCCTATCACTTATGACCTTATGACCTAATGTATGCACATTAAAATATATTTGTACCATTGAATGCTGGACCTGTTTTATGTATTATTGTTGAATATTAGTACCCTAATGTATTTTCTTATAAATGTGTACATGAAAAAGATCACATTACATTGGGTGGTGCAGCGGTAGAGTTGCTGCCTTACAGGTTTGATCCCGACTAAGGGTGCTGTCTTTACGGACTTTGTACATTTTCCCCATGACCTCTGTGGGTTTTCTCTGAAATCTTCGGTTTCCTCCCACTCCAAAGACATACAGGTTTGTAGATTAATTGGCTTGGTATAAATGTATAAATGTAAAATTGTTCCATGTGTGTATAGGGTAGTGCTAATGTGCGGGGTTCGCTGGTCAGTGTGGACTCAGTGGGCTGAAGGGCCTGTTTCTATGCTGTATCTCTAAACTAAACTAAACAAGTTCAACATGTTGGTATCATCACCAACCATTTCTTAAATCATCATGCCCCAAAGTACAATTATTAAACATGCCGAAAGGAATTGCTTTGTGTTTTCTAATAGCGATGAACCATAAACTGTGAGTCAATAAGCTACATGTTCATATTTTATTCCATGGCACATACAGAACATTGAGAATTTATATGTACCGTGCTACTACATTATACCAGGTCCATCAAGTTGTAATGTAAAGAAATATCTTTGAATTTATTTTCTGGTCAGCTACATTAATTTGGCTGTTTAATGCTCTATCCACCCTGCTTCTGAAATTCCCATCCATTGACTTCAATGGTATGACATTTTGGAAGTGAAATATGCAGCTATTGCTGTATAATGTACAAATGATGAGTGCTGAATTTCCAAGCATGGTTTGAACTAATTTTTGATCACTTACCTGACCTTCACTTGTTCATCATCAACCTGAATTCCACTGTGGCCCATTACCTTCCATCTATAAATTGATGTTTTGTAAAACTGTTTCCATTTAACATTGTGCCCTGTCGCTGAAAAGGTAACTTGCAGCATGGTCTGCTTTACTTTCCCTTTCCCTTCAGTTTAAACCTGGAAGAGCAGCTGCCTCACATTGCCTGAGACTCTGGTATAATCCTGACCTCGGGTGCTGTCTATGTGGAGATTGCACGTTCTCCCTCTGATTAAGTGGTTTCCTCTGTTTGCTCAGGTTTCCTCACACATCCCGAAGACATGCAGGTTGGTAGGTTAATTGGTAAATTGTCCCTAGTGTGCAGGGAGTGGATGAGAAATTGGGACAACGTAGAACCAGTGCAGATGGTCGGTGTGGACTCGGTGGGTTGAAGGCCCCGTTTCCACACTCGATCTCAAAACCAAAATATAGGCTGATAACAGCATGATGAAGAGAACATTTAATGTGGCACAACAGAGCCAGGGTGGCCAATTGTACTGTAACCAGCTTGCCCTGTAAAGGAGCTTGAAATCCAAAATTTGCAAAAATGCTGAAAGCGGCATCAACGTGGAGAGAAACATAATCCAATTTTTAGTCAGGAAGTCAGTTGGTCTGTTTCTCTCTTCATTGATGCTGCTTGACCTACTGAGACCTCCCAGCAGGATAGAGCAACCGTCAGAAGGTTGTGAAGGGGGGCAGAATCAACATAGTGTGTGTGGTGGCCAAGAAGAACAGGTAGGTTTAAGTTAAAGGGAACTCCTTTGGGCCATTTCCAATGTTGGTGATACCTGTGTCAGGATTTCTCTGTTAAATACTGCTGTGTGTATAGCAGTGTTTTAAGAGCATAGGAACCCAGATATTGCCCAAGGATGCCACATTTCCAAAGAATGACACTGCAGCGTGTGGAGTAATATTATCCCATGCCATGTGAAATGTCAGCGATTTAAGGCTGAATTTCGGGAACACCATCATTTACCCGAACATGGTTATATCACGTTCCACTTTGGAGACAAATAATTTTAACAGATGCGCAATATTTAAACATTTTATTGAACTTTCTTTGTTTATTGTGTTACGATGAGTTCTGTGATTACTTACCTATTATGCTGCTACAAGTAAGAATTTCATTGTTCAGTACATATGATGAATAAACACTCTTGTCTCTAGAATGAAACAATGTTACACGTCTGGATTTTGAAAACAAAATCTGAAAATATAAATAAAAATCATAAATCTAATTTTTTTGACATTTTTAAATCATAATGACAATTTGCTATCCCTAAGAATGAGATTCACATCTTCAATTATTCAGTTTCGAATTTAAAGACATTGATCTGCATTGCATTAATACATATCATGTCATTAGAAAGGTACTTACAATGTTAATTACCAGATTTAACTTTCTGTGGTGAGTTTAATGGGCAATTTAAGTGCAAATCAAACAAGTTGTTATAAATAATGGAGGCTAAAGGTGAAAAGCAATTTGCGTAACGCAAAGACCGGATCTGTACAAATCAACTGGCAAGCTCTAGGTACTTGTAACTTATTGTTTTCTTCAAATCCCTCCGAGTTTGCTGGCTGCATGCATTGATAAAGGCTGGTTTCCTTTACTTGCCATTGTTTTCTTTCTCAGCAAGATTCAGTCCAGTCATTATTGAAGAGGGACATCCAAGACGCCTTTATTCCAACATACCTTATCCAGGAAATAAGCACAGGAATAAGACCAAAACAAAGACTTAACGTACAGAAAGCAATTGTGAGATCGACGAAGGAAGAAATTGATCACGTGGAGAGAAAATTCAGAATGGAGCTGGAAGAAAAGGAAACAATAAAGCACATCAAAAGAGAAGGGCCAAGAGTTATGCATGTGCACAAGCTACAAGACTGGTTGAATATTCATAGAATCCATTTTATATTTTAGAAGAAAACTACTTCCATATTTATTTTAGTGGTTGTTCATTAGAGTGCATCTCAGAAAACAATCGCTGTGTGCAAAGAAAAGGTTTGTATTGCAACATGTAACTGATTTCCCTGTTTATGGTTAACTTCAAAGAGTTAAATGCATTTTCCTGCATATTTTTCTTGTCCTTCGTTCTACCTTGCACAAATTGTGGTCTGGAATCTGGTGGTGTTCAGACTCCCGGCGTGAGGGAAGCATCGTTAAATATTTGTCCCGGACGACATGTGCTTCACCTCTATTCTCGTACCTTTGGAGTATCAGCGTGGAAACAGGCCCTTCAGCCCACCAAGTCCGCACCGACCAGCAATCACCCCGTACACTCACACTACCCTACACACAAGGGACAATTTACAATTTACAGAAGCCAATTAACCCACAGTCCTGTATGTATTTGGAGTGTGGGGGGAAACCAGAGCACCCGGAGAAAGCCCACACGGTCAGGGAGAACTCC
This sequence comes from Okamejei kenojei, assembly GCA_035221665.1. Lineage (NCBI taxonomy): Eukaryota > Metazoa > Chordata > Chondrichthyes > Rajiformes > Rajidae > Okamejei > Okamejei kenojei. The sequence continues at coordinate 25,297,641 of CM069144.1, read as the reverse complement.
ATACAGACAGCACCCGAAGCCAGGATCGAACCCTGGTCTCTAGTGCTGTAAGGCAGCGGCTCTACCACTGCACCACCATGCCTTCCCATACCTCTTCTGGTTACTGTATCAGTGGGATAAATGATTTCATGTCATTGATGAGGTGAGGGTGCAGTTCCAGTTTCATCCACAATGGCACCTGTTGCTCAACTTAATACATACAATGTTTTTTTCTTCTGTCTCCCAGTGCATTGTGAACAGATTGGACTCACTCCTGTCCAAATGAGACAATTGAAATCCTAGTCTTAATCCACATTAGATCAGGGTGTGCAACAAAAATACAGCTTTACAGACAGAGCAATGCCATCTCATTAACACAGCCGCATGGATTTGGTGTAGTAATGTAAAGTGTCAGCTTGCATTGATTAAAGCGCAATATGAATGTGCTTTCATCAATCAATAGGGAAAAATCCATAGCTAGCTTCAGCGGGATTATCCATGTATTATTTCCAGGTCGCTTGTGATTACAGATGACCATTTTCACAACAGGCGAGGGGAAACTGAAATGATAAATACCACAAATAGCATGGTTTGATCATGCAAGTTTGATTTTTCAATGAACAAGTCAGATGGAACTGATGGGCAATGACAAAGTAAATGTAATGGAGAATCAGGTTGACTGGCCAATTACCTGGAACATGCAGCAATATGGGAAAGTGGAGAACATTTTTCGAAGTCCAGCTGCACAATAATGCTCCATTGTTTAACCCCACTGAACTGATCAGCGGTGTTTCTCTCTGCAGCATGTAGACTATGCGGGGCTTATTCCAGATGTCCCATGACAGGCAAAAGGCTCTCATTTCATGCACTGTGTAGGCAGACGAGACTGTGAATAATGGGATAAACTGCTGCTGCAATTCAGCAAGTCAACCACCAACTATGGAGGCAAAGAGATGGGTGAAGTTTCAGGTCATGACCCAGCATCAGGAGTGAGAATGGAGATGGAAGATAGATAGCTGGTCTATAAGAGTGAGAGGGTGGGGTGAGATGGAAGCTGGTGGGTGATAGATAGATCCAGGTGGGGGATGGTGGGCAGATGAAAACTGGTCAGAGTCATACTGTTACAAAGCACAGAAATGGACACTTCCACCCAACTCATTAATGCCAGCCAAGGTGCATTCCTGAGCTAGTTCCAGTTTCTTGAGTGCAATTTGGCTCATATCCCTCTGAACATTTCCAACCAGCTCACTAGTTTTGAGTCTCCACTACTCTGTGACCATCTACCTCCTCTATATCCCTCAGGACTTTATAAACCTCTATAAGATAACCTCTCTGCCTCCTTTGCTGCAGGGTAAACAGTCCCAACTTATCCAAGCCCTCCAGTCCTGGCAACATTTGTGAGTCTATAATAACCAACCAAAACTGCACATAATATTCTAGGTGCAATTTTATCAATGTCTCATACAGCTATAACATAACATTCCAACTCATGTACTCAATACCATCTCCAATGAATGACAGCATTCCATATGTTGCCTTCACCACATTGTCTGTTTCGCCCTGATCAAGAAACTAAGTTCTTATACCTCAGATCCCTCTATCCCACAACACTCTTCAGGGTCCTGTTATTCACTATGAATGTCCTGCCCTGGTTTAACTTCTCAAGATTAATCAGTGAACTCCTACCTGAGTTATATTCCATCTGCGATTTCTTTGTCCACTTACCCAGTTGATCGAGATCCTGTTATAACCTTGGACAACCTCCTTCACTGTCCACCACTCTAGCAGAGTTGGTAGCCATGCGATCCATGTTCTCATTCAAGTCAATACCATAAAAGACAAACAACAGGGAACCTAGCACCACTCCCCGCAACACACCATTGATCGCATCTCAGCCCTCCAATCTGAAAAAGGACCCTCCACTATCACCCTCTGACTCTTTCCGTCAAGCAGATTTTGTGGAGAATGGTTAGCCCATGTGATCTAACCTTCTGGACTGGACTGCAATGAGGGATTTTGTCAAAAGGCTTGCTATAGTTTATGTAGACGACATCTTCCTGTCTTTGTCGATCCTTTTGGTCACCACTTCAAAACAAACACAGAAAAACAAGCACATTTGTGATTCACTGTTTCCCACTCAAAGCCATGAGGACTATTCCACAAACAGCCGGTGCCTTTCCAGCTGGGAAATGGGTAGGGACAGTTTGTGTTTAATGGAAATAGATAATTAAAAAATAAGGATGGACAGGCCAGGTGGGGAGAGGGAAGGACTAAGGCAGAGAGAAAGGCGGTAGGCTGATAAATGGAACCAGATAAATGGGGGGGTGATGAGCAGATCGAACCAGATAGGGCAGGAGATAGGAATGTAGGCCAGCTTAGAAGAAATTTAAGTTAATAGATGTGTGTGGGTGAATCTTCATTTCCAATAGTCCATCACCCACACTCTTATCCATTTGAGTTTCTTCTCCCCCTTCACCCAGCCTTCCTATCCCTTTCCCATCTGGTTTCATCTGCCATCATCACTCCCTTATCTATGCTCACATTACCTGTAGGAAAGAACTGTAGATGCCGGTTTAAATTGTAGAGAGACACAAAATGCTGGAGTAACTCTGCAGGACAGGCAGCATCTCTGGAGAGAAGGAATGGGTGACGTTTTGGGTTGGGTCTGAAGAAGGGTCTTGACCCGAAACGTCACCCATTCCTTCTCTCTAGAGATGCTGCCTATCCCGCTGATTACTCTAGCATTTTATGTCTATCTTCACTTATTACCTTCCAGCTGTCTCTATTTCCACCCTCCTCTCCCCCCACCTGGATCCATCTTCCCTTTGTGTCTGACTTCACCTGGTTCCACATATTACCTACCCAACCTTTGCCTTCCACTCCCTCTCATCTCCGATCTGCTGGCTGTCTTCCCTCTCATCTCCGATCTGCTGGCTGCCATGATCCAAAATGTAGACCATCCCTCTGGTGCTGCACCTGTTGAATTCCTCCAGGAGTTGTATTTAATGTTTCAGGTATTATATTGTCATCGATCAGAAAATGCTGGCATTACGTAGAAAATCTTCTTGACTGATTTATTACAAAGTTCAATAAATATACCCTTATTCATATTCATCCAAACATCAGTTGTTCAAAGATATTTTTTTTTAAACATACCCAGACTTTACAGAAACAATGGTTTGTTCTTTGATGAACCATTACTTTATACCTAACAAATGTAACATTTGAAAGCACCTGATTTGAATTAGGAGGCTGATTTATTTTTTACCAATTGGTCTTAAAATTGACGCGACAACGTTTTAACATTTGCCTTACATTGTATTATTCAGCAATAATATGAATTCAGATATTTGAAGGGAATTGTTTGTTTGAATGAGTTCTTAACAAGCTTCTTATGAGGATATGTTGGGCTAGAATCATATTTATACACCACGAAAACAGTTCCTCTATCATCCAATCAAGGCAGTTGTCCATATCAAACAAGTCACCCGTCTAAGCTAATCACACTTGCCAGCGTTTGGCCCATATCAGTCTAAACATTTGCTATCAGTGTACCTGTCCAAATGGTGTTAAAACATCATATTTGTACCTGCCGCTACCACTTCCTCTAACAACACTACCCTCTGAAAAAGTTGCCCCTCTGGTCCCCTTTGAATTTTTCCCATCTCATCTTAAATCTATTTTTTAGGCGACTACAAGCGACTAGGCTGTCACCACGTGGTCGCTGGGGTGTCGCCTGTATGGTCTCCTCAGTCGCCCAAAGAGTCAAACCTTTCTTTCTGATCGCCGCTGGATTTTGAAATGTTCAAAACTTTTCGGCGACAGTCGGCGCCCGTGGGCTTGACGCCAACGATTGTAGCCTGATGTAGGTGCTGTCGCCAGGATGAGGTAGGTTGTCACCGGTGCTGACTTTAGTGAATTCCACTGGGGACTACCTACATCAACCTACGTCAACCGGCGACAGGTACCGGCGACAGGTACCGGCGACTGAATTGTCTTATCTTGTCGTAGCTTGTCGCGGGTGGACGTAGGTTGTCATAGGCGTGGTCGTAGTTGGACGTCCTATGAGTCGCCAGTTGTCGGTAGCTTGCCATAGCTTGACGTCGACTAGGAGGGAGGTTGTTGTAGACATTGTCGTAGACATTGTTTTTCGGCGACTTGCTACAACTATGACAGTCACCGGCAGTAGCCGAAAAAATCGCCTAAGTGGGACGTCTTCTTCATCTTGCGTATGGCGTGCACAGCCTAAAGTTGTTGGACAACTTGTTCTATTTGATCTTATTTGATCGTGCACAGCAGGTTGATTGCATTCGTCGAAACAGGGCGGACCACGTGAAGGTTGCAATCTCCCACCCCACCTAAGAGAGACAGGCCCATTAGACTCCTCTCCCCTTGGAAAAAAAAGACCATGTCCCTTCACCTTATCCATGCACCCCATAATTTGTTCCTCTGAAGTCACCCCTCCATCTCCTATGCTGCATGGGGGGAAAAAATGCCAACTCTTCCAGTCTCTTATAATTCAAGCACTCCAGTCCCAATAGCATCCTTGTGATTTTTTTTTCTGCACCCTTTAGAGTGTAATTACATCCTCCCTACATCTCAGTAATCAGAATTGCACACAATATTCCAAGTGTGGTCTCAACAATATCTTGTAACTTGATATCACAACTCTGATATGCTGTGGGTCCTAGATGATATTAATTGCTGCTTTGAGGCAGTGCTTCCTGTAGATACCTTTGATGGTGAGGAGGTCAATACCCATGATGGACTGGGCAATGTCAACCACTTTCTGCATGCTCCTTCATTCCTGAGCGTTCAAATTAGCGGACCAGGCCATGATGCTACCAGTCAGTATATTCACCACTTGCAGAAGTTCAATAGACTATTCGGAGACATGCTGAATCTACTCAATATTCTAACTTTTGGAGCCCCTTGTGTCCCCAAGAGTCACACATGAAGAAGTAGAGACATTGATGAGCTTTTTTTGTAATTGAATCAATGTGCTAGGTCCAGGCCAGATCATCAAAGAATTGTACGACCCGGAATCTTAACGCTGTTGACCCTCTCCACCACCAACACACTGATGAAGCTGGGTGCATAGTCCCTTAGCTTTCTGTTCCTGAAGTAAACAATCAGCTCTTTGGTCTTTCTAACGCTGAGAGCAAGATTGTTGTTCTGGCACCACTCAAGCAGATTATGTGTTTGCTGAGTGCACGTTAGATGAGAATGGCTTGAGTTGAGCTGGGTTGTCCTCTGTGGCCATCAGTGTCCCTGCCTAGTGAAGGATGGTCACTTAGTAAAGACTATTAAAGTGGTGTCTTCAGAACAGTGGATAGAAGAGGTTAGGAAATTTGATGTAAAGGATGGGAACTAAGAAATTCAGGAGAGGTGTGAAATAAGCAAGTTGAAGCACAATAAAAGCTATCAAAAATGTTATTCAAATACACAGGAGATAAATAAACAAGTGTGATCTGCTCATGGAGGGCTGATGTTCAAAAGTCAGAACACGGAAAGGCCATTAGCAAATTGCACTCTTTCAGAAATCAATCTTCAGACAGCCTTTTATACCTATTTACTTAAGCAGCTTTTAACCTTTTTGAAATCCTTTTATCTATATAAAATGGTAGGCATTCACATCTTTTTTTTAACTTAACCTGAATGGTTTTGATTGAAGCTAGTACCCCTGACAGAGCTTCTATGGTGTAGGAATGGAACTGCTGATGCTGGTTTAAACCGAAGATAGACACAAAAAGCTGGAGTAACTCAGTGAGACAGGCAGCATCTCTGGGGAGAAGGAATGGGTAACCTTTCAGGTCTGAAGAATGGTCTTGACCCGAAACATCAACCATTCCTTCTCTCCAGAGATGTTGCCTGTCCCGCTGAGTTACCCCAGCACTTTGTGACAGAGCTTCTATGGTGTTGCTCAGCTGACCACAGGGAAACTTGATGACAGTTTGGTCCTCTGGTCACGGTGGCGCAGCGGTAGAGTTGCTGCATTACAGCGAATGCAGCGCCGGAGATCCGGGTTCGATCCCAACTATGGGTGCTGTCTGTACGGAGGATGTTACTTCTCCCCGTGACCTGCGTGGGTTTTCTCTGAAGACGTACAGGTATGTAGGTTCATTAGCTTGGTAAATATAAAAATTGTCCCTAGTGGGTATAGAATAGTATTGATGTGCGGGGATCGCTGGTTGGCAGGACCCGGTGGACCGAAGGGCCTGTTTCCCCGCTGTATATCTAATCTAAACTAAACTAAACTAAACTCTCAGTTATAGGGTGTTGGCTTCATGCCCAGTTAAATAACTGAGGGGCAGAGCAGCAATTATTTTCGAAATAAATCAGTCCTCGAGGTCTGAAGGTTTTACACCCGCGATTCAGTTACTATTGTCCAGAAATTGTCCAGAATTATGTCACCCATTCCTTCTATCCAGAGATAGAAGGGGAAAACAAATGGTCGGCACGGACTGGAAGGGCCGAGAGGGCCTGTTTCCGTGCTGTAATTGTTATATGGTTATATTGTTATATGGTTATATGGTTATATAGATGCTGCCAGTCCCTCTGAGTTACGCCAGCATTTTGTGTCTATCTTCAGATTTTGTATAGGTCCACCACTGATTTTCGGGCGACTGATTGTCCAGTACCTCCTTTAATCCAGACCAAATTACGAGACAATGAGCCCTTGAAATCCCCCCTGGAAGTTCCCCCGAAAATGTGATGCCCGGTTCAGGTGAGGTGGCTGATCTCATCCTCATCAGGACTTCTGCTCCGATCGGCGGGTCGACTTTGCCCCATGCGGCCAGGGCTCTGTTACTCTGGCCCAGCTGGAGCCGGCAAATCCGTTCCCATAGCCAACTTCTGCGGTCGATTGGCAGGCCGAATTTGCTCCCTGCAGCCAAGGCTCTGGGAATCGGGCCTGACCATAGTTCCCTTGGCCGACATCCGAGGACAACTTTGCGGGCCAATATCTCGGGTCCTTGGCTGCCTAGGCGCACCACTCTAGTACTCGGAGGCCATAGCCTATGTTGGTCTGGCAAAATGGATAATCCAGAAAGGCTCTGGAACCAAGGATGATGGAAAATCGATGGTGGGCCTGTTCCTGTAAATCAAGAAACATATTGCATGTGTTTTGAAGTGACTATGCCCATTTCCTGGTAATGCCATGCCCATCATAAAAATCATATCGGGTACTTCCTGCTGTTGGTCACTTTAACACTGATGGCATCTTCCTGTCATGTTCTGAGATGTAATGATATCATGAGTACAGATTTCTGAGTACCTGAGAAATTGGATCAAAAGGTCAAAATCTGCAACTTTTGGTGTTCATTCACTGTAAAACAAGATGTGCACCCTGCAGAAAGGCTGGGCCCATATGTATTTTAAACATATTTTGACTGGCTCCTCCATATTAGTTTACAAGTGGTGACGATCAGGCTATTGAACACTAGCAACTGCAACTAAACTCCTAACTACAAACTGCTCAGGCTGCACTTGGGACTTTGTGCTTTAGTTTGATTTTGCACTCTATTGCTTTTTTGTTTAATTGATTTTTTTTTTGTGTCTATTACTGTATATCAATTGCCTATTGAGCACTGTGTTCACAAACCTGTTGCTCTGCTGCAAGTTAGAACTTCATTGTTCCATTTCAGGATATATGACAATAAACTACTCTTGACTCTTTCTCTCTTTTGTGGAAAGGTATCACTGACAAAGATTGGAACAGCAATGCATTGGACATTGTAAGCAATAGCCTCAAGATCACAGAGGCCTGACTGAGGCACATACAGAGAGAGATGTTCAAGTTCAAGTTCACATTTATTGCCACGTGCACCAATTAAAGTACAGTGGAATTTGACTTACCATGCCGCCATACAATTAAAAAGAGCACAATACACAATAGAATACAACATGAACATCCACCACAGTGGAATCAACATTCTTCACTGTGGTGGAAGGCAATAACGTTCAGTCAGTCCTCCTCCTCCTTTGTTCATCTGTGGTCGGGCCCATGAACCCTGCAGACAGCCCGATGTACAAACCCCCTCGTAGGGATGCTCGAATTTCGACTTTGGGACGGACGGACACTTCGCGGCTTGGAGGTCCTGAATCGGCCGCTTCCTACCGGAGACCGCAGCTTCACGGTGTTATAGGCTGCAGGCTGGTGGTCGGAGCTCTTCTCTGGTGATCACCGGCAAGAGATCCCAGACCAGGCGATGGAAAGTCCACGCCGCTCCCGAGGCTAGAAGCTCCGCAAACCGTGGCTAGAAGCTCCGCCGACCACAGCTTCAGGATGTTATAGTCCGCGAGCCAGCGATCGGAACACTTCTTCTGGCGATCCCCGGCAAGGGATCGCCCGGCTCCGCAATGGAAAGTCCGCGCTGCACCCGCTGCTGAAGGTCTGGGCCTGACTCGGGGAGAGGCCGTTCCAATCCAAGCTGTTAGGCCGCGAGGAAGGCGAAGATGTGACATGAAGAAAGGTCACATTCCGCCAAGGCAAGCGACCGAAAAACAGTTTCCCCCTATTTCCCGCCACCTTCCCCCCACACTAAACCACAATTTTGGACATACTAAAAACAAAAAAAAGGGAAAGATCCACAATTTCTTAAAATGATAAAGTTTTTATAGGTGGCACCCAATTTTGACAAAACATAATGCTGACTTAACTTCTTATAAATGGGCAATATCTGATTTCTAGCTGATAAGCAATATTTTAGATGTATCTGTACCTCACCATACTTGCTCAAGTGAGAATAAACTTCATTAGATATTCCAAGGATGGACACATAATCTGGATGCACACCAAATGCTGGAGTTACTCATTGGGTCAGGCAGCATCTCTGGAGAAAAAGAATAGATGACCTTTTGGGTCGGAAACCTTCTTCAGACTCTGAAGAAGGGTTCTGTTCCAAAACATCAGTGTGATGAAGGATTCCGGCCTAAAACCACCTATTCATTTTCTCCAAAGTTGCTGCCAGAGCCAATGAGTTACTCCAGCATTTTATGTAAATCATCGGTATAAACCAACATCTGTAGTTGCTTCCCACAAGTAATCTGGGATGACATTTTAGTTCAATATCAATGTAGTGTTGCACTGTCAACCTTGTGGTCCTTGATTGTTCATGTGGATGTGCAAAATATCCCACAACATAGTGCAAAGAAAACTAAAGAAGTTCCCTTCGTGACTTGATCACATTGAATGGCGGTGCTTGCTCGAAGGGCCGAATGGCCTCCTCCTGCACCTATTGTCTATTGACTTGTCCAACAGTTCTCATACAAGCAAAACCTAAAATGAGATAATTTGATCCTTTATTTTGTTCCCGTTCATGGGGCTTCAATATATGTAAATAATTGCAGTATAGCAGAAGCTACAACTTCAAAATACTGTATTGGTTGGAAGCAGCTGTTTAGAGTCATACAGCGTGGAAACAGGCCCTTCGGCCTATCTTGCCACACACCGACCAATATGTCCCATTTACACTAGTCCCTGCGTGCATTTGGCCATATCCCTCTAAACCTGCCCTATCCATGTACCTGTTGAAATGTTTCTTAAATGTTGCGATAGTACCTGCGATAGTTTGAGAGAGAAAATTAATGCCACGTGTATTTCCCAAGATAGACACAAAATGCTGGAGTAACTAAGCGGGACAGGCAGCATCTCTGGAGAGAAGGAATGGGTGACGTTCTTGTCACCTATTCCTTCTCTCCAGAGATGCTGCCTGTCCAGCTGAGTTACTCCAGCATTTTGTGACTTTCTTCGGTTGAAACCAGCATCCTTTCTACACATCGTATATTTCCCTCTTTCTCTTATTTCTCTTCGTCTTTTCATTATTTCCTTTTCTTCTCCTTCACTTCCGCACAACTCTGAGCTATCAAACTCTTCATTAGCATATTGAATGCTGGGAAATTCTTAATGGGAATGAAAAATTAAACATTAGCAGTCCAAACGCACAGTATTGGCATATGTATTATCCTTTGGGGGTTATATTATAAAATATAAATAGCCATCCTATTTCAACTAATCAAACAATATTTTGCAGGCCATGAGAGGAAAGTAATCTGAATGTTTTTTTTAATCCCATTGGTTTTGGGAAAATAAAAAAAGAGAAATAAATTGCAGTGTAGCAAGTCTGAAATCCCTGCTGGAAATCATTTTGAGTGAAATGTTATGGTCTACCCTCTGATTGGAGATCACTGCAAACACTTACATTTAGAATTTTTTGAAAGATTGCCATTGAATATTTATGGATGAGCATCAATTGTTTCCATTCATCATTTTCCCAAGTACATATTCAAAATGTGAACAAGGAAAGATGAATAATAAAACACCACTGTTTGCACGTTGGGACAAAGGGCAGGCAAGTAGGTCATTACCACATCAGCGCTGGGGAGAGGCAGGTCAGAAACAGAGCTCAGTGATTGATGGTGACTGACATTTTTTGATAGATTCATCATACTCCATCTTCACAAGTGAGAGCACAGGAATTAAAGGGGGATAAAATAGTGAACAATGGTAGCAATTAGTTTCAGACTAAAATATTCATCTTTTATGGCGATGTGGAAGGTTTTCCTCAGCAGAAGCAAGCTGTAGAAAGCCAAGGGTGGCAAGGATAACCCTTTGCAGAATTAAAATCCATCTCAGATAAAATAGATTGCAGAGGTGAATCTAGGGGTTACAAAAGTTGGTGGAAAAGGTCTAGGTGTCCAATTATTTTAATCTTGTTGGGGCGGAGTTGCTGCCTTACAGCTCCAGCGACCCGTGTTTGATCCTGACTATGGGTTCTCTCTGTACGGAGGTTTGCATTCTCCCTGTGACCATGTGAGTTTCCTCCGGGTGCTTCAGTTTCCCACACTCCAAAGACGTACAGGTTTGTAGGTTAATTAGCTCTGTAAATTGTAAATTGTGCCTCGAGTGTAGGGTAGTGCTAATGTGCGGGGTAATCGCTGGTCGACGCGGACTCAGTGGTCAGAAAGGCCTGTTCCCACACTGTATCTCAGAATTCTATTTGTTATGAATCGTCATTAATTGTATTCCTTTTTAGTGTTCATTAACATGACATTAACATAGCATTTGAGAGATTGGTATGAGAGTCTTACTTGCTCTGGATTGATGGAAAGTCACAATGCTTTTAAATAAAATGTTTATGAGAATGACAAGCACTCGCTGAATCTGTGACAGAATGGGAATAAAATTGGTGTTGCGTGGGGCTGCATGGTAGGTAAACGTGAATTGTAAATCTGCTTTAGACCACACAGATTTCCTTCACCATAGGCAGCTTTGTGGGATCAGAAACATGGCTGGTGATGTTCACTTCAAGCAGTATTGCAGTCAGAAAAAATTATAAAGAATATTCCATGACTCCAGAGATTGTGAAGTAAGCCCTTTATGCATTTTTGAAAGGATAGAATTTTCCAAAAAATAAACAGAAAATAAACAAAGGACCGCTGGAGTGTTATGCACAGAAATCAGATTGCATCCAATTTTGTTATTTTTAAGTATGGGTATTTTTTTTGCAATAACAAGTCAGATACCTGCAAAAAGTAAGAATTAAATTGGATAAAATTCAGTTTAAAATGTACAGTTTAGACCCAGAAGTATGCAGTATAAAAAGGACCTGCAACTTGGACTATCAGAACTTAGTTTAGATACAGGTCAAAAGAAGGCAAATTAGATTTGCTTCGAAAGACATCTTGGGCAGCATGGATGAGCTGGGCTGAACAGCTTGTTTGCATGTCGTATAACTCTACGAACCTATGAATAAATATTCCCAACAGGACTTTACCAATTCGAGCAACTCTTGATACATTGCTGCTTAGCGATTATAGAGTCACACAGCATGGGAACATGCCTTTCGACCCATCTCTCCATGCCAAAGGGCCATTATACCAAGGCATCATCCCAAACAGCAAACCCCACACCAAGAGAATGGTGACAACCAATATGCAGACAGGGGCTTCAAAGAAGATACTGCCACAATCACTCAGAGGCAAACAAGTCCTTGTCAAGAGTCTGGTATAAGGTTGATAGTAGTTTGCTTCCCAAAGTTAGAATCACTAAACCATTGAGCAATGAATAAAATGTCATGAATATGAACCTGAGGGGCAACACATTCACCCGGAGGGTGGTGGATATATGTTATGAGCTGCCAAAGTAGTTGAGTCACTTACAATAACAACATTTAAAATATATTTAGATAAGTACATGGAAAGGCTTGGAGGAATGCAAACCAAACACAGGCAAATGGGATAAGGTTTGATGGAGCATGTTGGTTCAAATGGACAAGTTGAGCTGAAGGGCCTATTTATGTGCTGGAAGACTCTATTACTCTACCTTGCAAATCAAGTCAAGAAGATTTGCAAGCCACTAGCCACACTTTCAAAGAACAGATCCTCATGGAAAACATAATTCCTGTGGAAGTCTGAGTTCTTTAACCAACAAGGTACTTATCAGGAAGTACAAAAGTTGTAACAAGCCATTAAAGTAATTGGAACAAGAATCTAGTCATTCATTAAATACATTCAGTGAATGTGAAGCGATTTTGTGCTTTATCTGTCCTCATCCAGTTGATAATGTTGTGCAATAGTACATACATATAACCCCAGGGACATATTAGTATCGACACGCCAAGTTTCTGTTGTCCCATAGTTTAAACTGTGTAAAGGCATCTTTCTCATGTGGCATTGGGATTGGGTTTCTTGGTTAAACATTTAACGTGTGTTTGTTAGCATGTAGACAGCTTATTATTGAATAAGGAGTTAGTTATTGTCCTATAGCATAAGTGTGTATGTTTAGATAATACTTTGGCATTGGACTTGGTTTTCTTGGTTGAGCGCTTATCCTGGTGTTCTAACACGTACTTTGTGTTTTAACAGTAAAGGTGTTCAGGATTGCATTGTGTGATGAGTCACTTGTTATATGTTGGAAACTGTGTTTCATTGATAGCTATTTTATTTCCACATTTTTCACATTTAACCGATGCCTGCCTCCTCAACGCATCAGGGATACCCCACTGGCAGCTACAGTGGCTTGCAAAAGTATTCATACCCCTTGAACTTTTCCACATTTTGTCACGTTACAACCACAAACGTAAATGTATTTTATTAGGATTTTATGTGATAGACCAACACAAAGTGGCGCATAATTGTGAAATGGAAGGAAAATGATACATGGTTTTCAACTCTTTTTACAAATAAAAAACTGAAAGTGCGGCGTGCAAAAATATTCAGCCCCCTTTACTCTGATACCCCTAAATAAAATCCAGTGCAACCAATTGCCTTCAGAAGTCACCTAATTCGTAAATAGAGTCCACTTGTGTGTAATCTAATCTCAGTATAAATACAGCTGTTCTGTGAAGGCCTCAGAGGTTTGTTAGAGAACATTAGTGAACAAACAATGTTCCTTGGGCATCATGAAGCCCAAGGAACACACCAGACAGGTCAGGGATAAAGTTGTGGAGAAGCTTAAAGCAGGGTTAGGTTATAAAAAATATCCCAAGCTTTGAACATCTCATGGAGCACTGTTCAATCCATCATCCGAAAATGGAAAGAGTATGGCACAACTGCAAACCTACCAAGACATGGCTCACCACCTAAACTGACAGGCCGGGCAAGGAGAGCATTGATCAGAGAAACAGCCAAGAGGCCCATGGTAACTCTGGAGGAGCTGCAGAGATCCACAGCTAAGGTGGGAGATTCTGTCCACAGGACAACAATTAGTCGTGCACTCCACAAATCGGGCCTTTATGGAAGAGTGGCAAGAAGAAAGCCATTGTTGAAACAAAGCCATAAGAAGTCCCGTTTGCAGTTTGCCACAAGCCATGTGGGGGACACAGCAAACATGTGGAGGAAGGTGCTCTGGTCTGATGAGACCAAAATTAAAGTTTTTGGCATAAATAAAAAACGCTATGTGAAGTGGAAAACTAACACTGCACATCACCCTGAACACACCATCCCCATTGTGAAACATGGTGGTGGCAGCATCATGCTGTGGGGATGCTTTTCTTCAGCAGGGACAGGGAAGCTGGTCAGATTTGACGGGAAGATGGATGGAGCCAAATACTGGGCAATCTTGGAAGAAAACCTGTTAGAGTCTGCAAAAGACTTGAGACTGGGGTGGAGGTTCACCTTCCAGTAGGACAACAACCCTAAACATACAGCCAGAGCTACAATGGAATGGTTTAGATCAAAGCATATTCATGTGTTAGAATGGCCCAGTCAAAGTCCAGACCTAAATCCAATTGAGAATTTCTGGCAAGACTTGAAAATTGCTGTTCACAGACACTCTCCATCCAATCCGACTGAGCTTGAGCTATTTTGCAAAGAAGAATGGGCAAAAATGTCAGTCTCTAGATGTGCAAACCTGGTAGAAACATACCCCAAAAGACTTGCAGCTGTAATTGCAGGGAAAGGTGGTTCTACAAAGTATTGAATCAGGGGGGCTGAATACTTTTGCACGCCACACTTTTCAGTTTTTTATTTGTAATAAAATTTGGAAACCATGTATCATTTTCCTTCCACTTCACAATTATGCACCACTTTGTGTTGGTCTATCACGTAAAATCCCAATAAAATACATTTACGTTTGTGGTTGTAACGTGACAAAATGTGGAAAAGTTCAAGGGGTATGAATACTTTTGCAAGCCACTGTACCTTCTTCCTCTTGCTCCTGGTGCCCTTCAGGCTCTGCCTCATGACCCTCAGGCTCTGGGTCTCGTCACTGTTCCACTTCCAGCACCAGCAGTTGTTTGCAGTTTACAAACTTGTATACAACACACAACAGACAATGAAGAAATCTCCATCACTGCTTACCACGTACTACAGGGCACATACATTCTTAAGAGGAGCAGTATGTTCTAGGAGCAGATTTAGGCCCTTCAAGTCTACTCCCCCACTCAATCATGGCTGATCTATCTTTCCCTCTCAATCCCATTCTCCTGCCTTCTCCCCATAACCCCTGCCACCCTTACTAATCAAAAATCTGTCAATCCCTGCCTTAAAAATATCCATTGACGTGGCCCCACTGCCGTATGTGGCAATGAATTCCTCAGACTCACCACCCTCTCAGCACACTCAGGCAATGGGATCTCATCAAGAGGAAACGCATGGTGTTTCTCACTACCATCATGATATTTTTGTGGCTCTCATTGTTTCTGTGCTCAGTGTGAGACTGAATCTCTTGTGGCAAGATTCTGGGATCCATAACTGATCCATGTCATTGATCCCCTTGAAAATAATCAAGGGGGGAAAGGTTACTGGAATTAAGCAGGAAACCAGAGTTGAGGTTGCAATTATGTCAGCCGTGACTTTTTAGAGTAGACTCTGTCGGAATCCTGATCCACATATTCAAGCATCCAACTGCACGTTCTCCCTCAGGATGAATTGTCAATATGTGCTTCCTAGAAATTCATAGTTCACCATGAGGAAATTTCTTGATCTTCAACGCAATTTGAACAGTGGGAACAAAGATCTTTCCTGTTAATAGGTACATCTAGTTATTAATAGACATGTCAATAGAGTCTGGGGCTGCTTGTCCCTTTGGGGACCCCAGGGTCTGAGATGCCATTAATGCAGATGAAATCATCTAATTGTGAATGGAGTGACAAGATAACCTCTCTGATGAAGTTGTATGCAGAGTTAGGACATGGCAAATATCTGTTGCAGCTGCCATGATACAGATGTTGAGAGACAATGGATTTTCCTTCATAATGTCACATATCACAGAGATGAAAGCCTCAGAAATTTTGAACCTGCCAATCCAATGCTCTTCAGAGAGGTCCAGTTTGATTGAGGTATCTGTGACAATTATATGAATGAGCTTCAGTAAATAGACATCTCTTTGTCTCCTGCCCTGAGGTCCTTGACCTCTGTTGAGGAACTGACTGACCTCCTGTGAAGTGGGTGCTACCAGCTGTGAGCCACCATTCAATGAGTATCACAGCAACTAAACGCTGTGGAAAAAAATAATTGTGGCAAAAACCTTGGCAAACTCTGTGAACATACAGGAAAGTACTCGAGCAGCCAGCAGCAAGTTCTGAAGCTGCCACGTCCATTCTCTCTGATATCAACAGAATGTTTATGTGTTGGTAAATGAGCCTGGCCAGGTGACCAGTGCTTCAGTGAAGGAGCATTTTGGGGATTGTGATCACAACTTTGTAAGTTTTAAGATTGTTTTGAATAGGCGAAAAGACTGGATCTTGCAGGAAGGTATTAAATTGGAGTAAAGTGAACTGCAGTGTTAGTAGGCAAGAGCTCCAGAGAGTACACAGGGAGAAATTGTTAATGAGTAAATCTACGTGTGGATTAAAAGCCAGTTGATCGATTCAGAACCGGCATGTTCCAGTGAGGAGGAGAATAATGGAGAACCTTGGATGATTATAGAGGTTGTAACTCTGGTCAAAAAGAAAGAGGAAGTGCATACAAGGTCTGAGGTTAGAATCTGACGAGGCCTTTGAGGAATATGTAGAAAGGAGGAAGAAAACCCAAGCAGGCGAGTAGAAGAGCTAAAAAGGGCCACAAAATGGCTTTGGTGAGAGATTTAACAAATCCTTTTTATACCTATATTAAAAACAAAAGGATAATCAGGGAAAAGGTAGAACCATGCAAGGATATAGGAGGGAATTTGCGTTGGGAGTCAGGAGATGCAGGTGATGCACTAAACAAGTGGCACAAATAAACAGAATTCCAGCCCCCCTGCACCAAGCCACATATTTACCTGTCCGATCTTCCTGCTCTTGCCCTCACTAGCACGTGGCACTGGGAGCAATCTGGATATTACTACTCTCGATGTCCTGCTTTTTAACCTTCTGCATAACTCCCTGTATTCACTCCGCAGTACCTCATCCCTTTTCCTAGCTGGGTAATGAGAAACAGTTGAATATATTAAGCAATTAAAAAATATATTGAAA
This sequence comes from Okamejei kenojei, assembly GCA_035221665.1. NCBI lineage: Eukaryota > Metazoa > Chordata > Chondrichthyes > Rajiformes > Rajidae > Okamejei > Okamejei kenojei. The sequence goes on along the minus strand of CM069144.1, from coordinate 25,280,764 downwards.
ATTCCTTAATTGAAAACTCATTAAACAGTCAAGAATGTTTTATTGTCATATCCAACAAGAACAGAACAATTAAAATTTTACTCACTGAAGCTTAACAAGCCCATTCATATAATTAAGCAACAAATAAATATACAATAATCAATGAGCAACAAAATAAAATGCTGGAGGAACTCAATGGGTCAGACAGTATCTGTGAAGTAAATATACAGACAACATTTTGGTTTGGAACACTTCTTCAGGCTGGCTAACCGCGATGTGTATGACAAATTTCACTTCCACATTTCTGCACTGCTGCAAGGAAGTCGGGAAGTCAGGACTTCAATCAGCCTGAAGAAGGGTCTCGACCCAAAATGCATCTTACCATTCCCTTGACAGACGCTGCCTGATCAGTTGAGCTTCTTCAGCACTTTGTTTTTGCTCAAGGTTCCAACAACTACAGTTGCTTGTGTCTCTGTATAATAATTAATGATGTAAGAAATTATTAGTACTACTAGGTAACCAGACCATAATAGTGCAAACAAAAATATGTAGCACCATCAATTCAAAGTCCATAGTAGATTGTTCCTGACATAGGATTGTCGTTAGCCTTGTGCAGTGTAACTCAAGATTAGTTTAGTTAAGAGAGATCCTGAAGGGATCCTGAAGGAGAATCGGAAGAAGTTGTTCTCGGACCTGGAGGTCATAGTTCTCAGACTCCTGAACCTTTTTCTTGACAGTAGCAGCGAGATGAGATCATGGTTAGGGTTGATATAGATCTTTGATGATAATTGCTGCCTTTTTGAGACAACGCTTCCTGTAGATCCCTTTAATGGTGGAGAGACCAATACCTGTGATGGACCAGGTCGTGTCCCCCTTCTGCAGCCTCAATTCCTGGGTGCTTGGGGCTCCTGAATGCAACTAGTCAATATACATTCTACTGTATACCTGTAGAAGTTCAATGGATAGTAGTAAGATTAAACGAGAACTTACCAGTTTGAAGTTTGATCTTGATTTTATGAGGCGTTACGATGAGCGATTACGTGAAGAAGGCCTTCAGTCGTCATGCGCGTCAATCTTCAAAGCAGCAGTGTGGAACAGATAAAAATAAGTTGACCTAAAGATAGAAAGATTTGGAGAAACTAGAACTACCTTATAATATGAAGGTTGGAAGCGGTGGGCATGTAATCACTCATTGTAACTCCTCATAAAATCAAGATCAAACTTCAAACTGGTAAGTTCTCGTTTAATCTTACTATTTTACTTCGGAGTCACGTGAGTGACTACGTGAAGAAGAGCCCGCCTCACGCTGGTAACGGCATGACGTCGACGCTGACGGCGGAAGGTGGAGCTGCAGTAAGGAGCAGCTCCTCGCAGCGGTCGGAACGGCCCGCAGGTAAGAACAGTAAAGTTGGGATTTCTTAGCGGGCGCTGGGTAGGTCCAGCAGTATAGGAAATATATTAAATCAGGTCAGAGTCATATTAGTGCTGGATAAGCACAGATGATGAAGTAAACTTATATTCGCGGGTCAAAATGCTTCCTGGGGTGAAAAAATAAATATACGGGAAAGCTAGTGCGGAGCCGGTTCCGATACCGGTGGCCGCAGATATACCCGTTAGCGAATTAGTTTACAAAATGATAACCACGGAGAGAAATGCTCCCGAATATGAAAAATGGAAAATAAAATAAAATAAAAAATCTGAGAGGCCCGTGGTTCTGATGACTCTGACATTGAAAAATCCTCCAGATAAGTAAACTATGTGGAACTGATTATGGAGCATATGGAGAAAGTTCTCCAAATAATTATGAGACTAGGGTCAAAGTACCCTGAAGGTTCCTAAGATTAGCCCTGAGGGGTTTAATTATTTTGAATATGGCCATGGGCCTAATTGGAAGTTGGAACTCCGGACCCAGGATTTGGGCCGGAAGAAGTCTCATGGGATGAAATCCCAATTGATTTAGGGCTGCAGAAGGCAGACCCTGTTGATGGTGATTTGCATTTTGAAAGCACACCACAAAATAAAAATAAAAATAAAATGAAAAAATATGAAAAGAGGCCAAAGATGCATGGAATAGCAAAAGGTTTTGCTATATATGAAGGAAGTGGTGAGGCTATGGAAGAAATCCTAGCTGCCAACATATATATATATGGTATCTCACCAACTTCATGATTCTGTGATGATTGAATATTAAAATTGCACAGCACAGGAAATTGTGCCTCATTGGAAGAGCCTACGGTTTTATCCGTTAATATGGGCATCCATGACTCCAAATATGAGAGCGTCAAATAGTGAGGTTTAAAAATCCTCACAAATTATTCTGCTGCTATTATGGCTTTTGGGCAGATGAAAGGAAAACATAAAATAAAGACGCTATTGTGCAATTCTTTTTATGAAATTTTATATAATATAAATGGCTATTTGGGCCATTTTTCACCCAAGGTTGCATACCTGTGTCGAGCAAGTGGTGTTTAAGCTCTTGGTTATCTGTTTGGAGTAATCTGCCTAACTTATTGAAATTGGATGAAAAGCTAAATATTTTAGCTGCATGAAACCTTCGTCTTTGGACGAAAAGGTATTTTCGCCCAGAAGGGGATTTGATATTGGAAATAGAGGCAGAAATATGTCAAGGAAGTTTTTATTGTATTGCACAACCAAATACTTACCCGAATTCAGGGGATAAGGAGAACACCACGCTCATATGCAGAGGAATTAAAGACTTGTTCCCTGCTTAAAGAAACTGCGGATTAATCTCCAGTTAGAGGGAGATTACAAAAAGTTTATTAAGACTGGCTGGCTTACTATTATTTTTGATCAGTATATTACGAGCAGTTTCATTAACTACTATTACTTTTTAAAAAAAAGAGGTTAATCCTCCTGTACAGAATAAACCTGCTTATGTTTTCGTGTTTTCTGCAATTGAAAAAGCAGAGATTTATGTTCACATTGCCTAATTATCTGGAAAAGAGGTAATGGAAAAGATTTTGAACACGAGCATAAATTTGTCTTTAATGTTAGAAGGCATTACAGATGATGGTTGCAGAAGTATTCTGGACCTTACAGGTCTAAATAAGTTTGTAGAATACAAACATGTTCAAATGGAGACATTGAATACTGCAAAATATTTAATTCAGCAGGTTGTTATATGGCTAAGATTGATGAAAAGACGCCTATTATTCTGTACCTATGCATCAGGTCTCGGTGGTACTTAAATTTTAATTGGTTGTGACAAATATGGCAGTTAAGCTTTGCCAAATGGACTGAGTTCAGCTTTTTACTCTTTACGAAACTGTTGAAACCAGTTTAGCCCAATTAGAGCACAAAATGCACATCATTATGGCTTATCTCAATGACATTCTGGTCATTAGTGATTATCAGGAGTCAGCTGAGGACTCAGTTTCAGTTACTAAAGCTTTGTGGAAGCTAAGGTTCTTAATTCATCTAATTAAGCCCCAGCTGCAGCCAGCACAAACAATTTACTTTTGGGGTTTGTAATTAACTCAGTGACTATGTTAATACCTTTACCAACAGATAAAGTCGATGATATTTTGGTAACTTGTCATTATCTCATTCAAAACCTTATCCTTCCATCCGAGAAATGGTGACAACCATTGGTGAACTGCTAGCAGCATTTCCTGCAGTAGAATTTGGTTCATTACATTTATTGATATCTTCGAAGGTACAAGATACAAGCTCTCAAAGAGAAGGCAGGCCATTTGACAGGCCTATGTAATTAACAAAAGAAGCTGTATTGGAATTTACAATGGTGGGTTAAAAAAAGGAAAATGTCCCACAAGCTGCTAATAAATATTATGATTAAACAGCCTGAAATGGTTTACATACAGATGCTAGTGCTCTCGGATGGGGGCCACAGATTTATCCTCCAGTTGTGGAGGTAGATGGAAAACTGAAGAACAAGTGTTTCTCCAAGAGTATGGTATTAACTATTGGGAGTTATTGGGGGCCTTTTATGGGCTTAAAGCATATTGTTGTGCTAAACAAGGTCTGCATGTGTTAATACAATTACACAATAAAACAGCTGTGGTTTACATTAATCACATGGGGAGAGTTGGATCAGTATCATGTGATTGTCTGGTCAATGAGATATGGCAATGGTGTATTGGTCGGCAGATATGGATTGCAGTAAGCTATACTCCAGGTAAAGACAATGTGGTAGCAGATGAAAGGTCCAGGATTTTTAAAGATAATACGAAATGGATGTTTAAGCCACCAATATTTAAGAATATTGTTCGACGATTTGGGTTGCCAGAAATTGATTTGTTTGCATCCAGGCTTAATCATCACTTGCCTCATTATGTGTCTTGGGAACACGATCCGGACGCAGTTGCAGTAGATGCATTTTTTATTACACTGGGGAAAAATGTTCTTTTATGCTTTTCCACCATTTGCTCTGATCCAGAGATGCTTGAAGAAAATAGAGCAAGATTCAGCTTCCGGATTGTTGGTAGTGCCAAATTGGCCAACTCAACCTTGGTTCCCAGTTATGCTGAATATGATTAAAGAACCGTATATGCAGATTCTTAACTGTAGTGATATCTTGACTAATCCAGTAACAAATGAAGATTACCCATTATATGCATATATGAAATTGTTAATCTGCAGGTTTTGACCAGACCACTACAGGAACTGGGATTGTCGGACCAAACTTGACAGTTATTGGCACATCATGGCGAGATAGCACACAGAAACAATATATGACACATATTAAGAAATGGGAAGAATTTTGCACACAGTCAAAATATTTCTGATGATTATGTGAATGTTACTCATGTTTTGGAATTCCTTGCCAATTTGCGCTTTGGCCAACATTTAAGTTACAGTGCCATTAACACTGCACGCAGTGTCTTGTCGTCCTGTTTAGGACTTATGACTGGTGAGAAAATCAATTGGGTCGCATCCATTAATATCACGATTCATGAAAGGAATTTTTCACATGAATCCGCCAAAACCTAGATATACAGAGATTTGGGATGTGAGCATAGTACTTGCTCTACTTAGAGAATGGACGCCAATTGAAGGGTTGTCATTGGATAGGTTAACATTGAAATTGGTCATGTTAATGTCACTGGTCTCAGCCCAAAGAGTGCAAACTTTACAAATGTTGCGTTTAGACTGTATGTATGTGACTACAGATAACGTTGTATTCTATGTTTACGATCTCATCAAACAAAGTAGACCAGGGAGATCTGGAACAAAGGTAACCTTTCAAGCTTTTCATATTGAGCTTGCTTTGTGTGTGGTTAGACATTTGAACCAATGTATTAAAGTGACGGACACTTTTCGAGGAAACGAAAAGACATTGCTGCTTACGCACAAAAAGCCACACACAAAAGCTTCAGTTCAAACTATCTCAAAATGGTTGAAACAGGTGTTGGTTTTAGCGGGAGTAGACACTGATGTCTTCAAATCTCACTCCACCAGGGCGGCAGCTACGTCCGCGGGCGAAGGGGCGGGACGTACCTCTCGAGCATATTTTTTAAAAATCGCAGGGTGGAGTAAAGAAGAAACTTTTTCAAAGTTCTACAACAAACCTGTTCACACTATGACAAGCTTTGGACACGCGGTGTTGGGAGCACTATAATCACCTGCTTTGTTTGCTATTAATTGCTATAATCAGTTGTGTAGTCACTGATATCTTTTGTCACTTGTAATCATTTTTTCCCTCAAATATAAGGAGGGTATTATATGGTCTTTCAGCCATTTAAAAAACTTAATTGTGAAAAGATCTAACATTTGTGTGCTTTCTCATGTATGTGTTTACTTAGCCGGACTGTCGTACGGATTAATTCTACGACATAAAAAACACAGAAAGCTTTAAAACTCTTCACGTAGTCACTCACGTGACTCCGAAGTAAAATAGTAAGATTAAACGAGAACTCACCTGTTCGAAGTTTGATCGTTATTTTACGAGGAGTTACGATGAGGGATTACGTGCCCTCCACTCCCACCCTCGTAAAATAAATGATCAAATGGTGGTTCTAAGTCTTTTTATGAGCCTTACTATGTTACTCCGGCTTTGGTGTTCTGTGTTTTTCATGCCGTTGCTTTGAAGTATGCCGTTACCAGCGTGAGGCGGGCTCTTCTTCACGTAATCCCTCATCGTAACTCCTCGTAAAATAACGATCAAACTTCGAACAGGTGAGTTCTCGTTTAATCTTACTATTTTACTTCGGAGTCACGTGAGTGACTACGTGAAGATTTCAAAGCTCTGTGATTTCACGCCAGTTGGAATCCAGGCGTCACACACTGAATGGATTGACCATGGGTGAGTGAGAAAAATATTAAAGCATTCGGACTCACATAGTTAGATAACAAAACTTTAATGCAAAACAAAACAATAGTGACTCCGCTCAACGTGGGGGGAAACTATTAACAGAATTCAAAATGGTACGTGCAAACACCCCCGGTCCGGATATGGATTTGTTATAAAACCGGCGGAACATCCTTTCATTGGCCCATCCTGCCGCCGCTTGGATGCTGTCGAGGGGCACGTCCATAGCCCTTGCTGCCGACGTTGATGCAGCTCTGGTGGAGTGAGATTTGTAAATGTCAATATCTACTCCTGCAAATGCCAGTACCTCTTTTAGCCATCTGGGAATGGTTTGTGTTGACACCCTATTGTGGCTTTTTGTGGCTGATTAGGACAGCTAACTGTGCCTCTGAGGCTCCTGGTGACTGTAATATACTGGTGCAAGTGATCAACCACACATAATCGAGGATCTTCGGGGTATGCCAAGAACTCAAGCCTGGGCCCTGGCACCCTGGCCCTGCTCTGTTTAACTAAATCATAAATGACAAAAATTATGATGTTGGCAGTGTTGTGCATGTTGTCGAGTCGCAGTTTGTGCAGAGTCTGGACTCGTTGCGCCGTAATGAGCGCTATTAGCATGACCATCGTGAGGGTGAGCTTGTGTAAGGATAATGTGGTGGCTGGGGGTCACTGACGGAGTTGTGTTAGCACCACGCTTACATCCCATGTGTTGGTATATCGTGGCCTGGGGGGTGCAGTGTTGTATATGCCCTTCATGAATCTGATAATAAGGGGATGCTTTCCCACCAGTAGGGCCCCCGTTCCCAGTACTAACTATGAGGACAGTGCACTCCTGGCACTGTTGATGGGACTGTAGCCTAATTTCTGGTGATGATATAAGGTAGACAGAAATTCCAATATGTCCGTGATGCACACAGTGTCATATGTGATGTTGGATGCCCTGCAATACGTCTCCCACTTCTTGATGTGGGAGACGTACAGCTTTTGTGTGCTGTCCCTCCAGGCCGCTGCAATTACATCCACCGTTCGATCAGCCAGTCCGAGTCCCAGGAAAGGTCTCCTCAGAATCTGCAAACCAACAAATTGATTTGGTCATGTAGCGGATGATGGCCCCCCGTTACCGGGTGTACCAGCAGCTCCCTGATGCTGGGGACAACCATCAAAGGCTGTGTCATGATTCCCAGGACCAGTGGGAACCAAGATTGCGTAGGCCAATCTGGCACTACCAAAATGCCTGTGGCATTGTCTTGCTTTATTTTGACCAAGCATCGGTTGATGAGGCAAAAGAGAGGGAAAACATACAAGAACATTCCTCCCCAATGCAGTGTGAATGCATCAACTGCTACTGCCCCAGAGTCTTGCTCCCTTGAGACATATTTGGGTAACTGGTGATTCAACCTAGAGGCAAACAAATCAATATCCGGCGTTCCATATCGGCCAACAATGTCAGTGAACACGACATGATTCAACATCCATTCCGTGTTATCATTGATTTTCCGTGATCTAGTGTCCGCCACCATATTATATCTACCTGGCAGGTAGATAGCCAAGACCCAAATGTTCCTTACACCAATGCAAAGGAGGTTTGCCAATTTATCACATAACTCAGATTTTATTCCACCCATGTGATTGACATACGCCACTGCCGTGGTGTTGTCAATCTGAAGTTGTACATGCACATGATGCATATTGCTGCAATAAGCCTTTAAGCCATAGAGTGCTCCCAACAACTCTAAGTAGTAAAGGCCATATTGCTGTAGGATTAAGGACTCCTCCACATTCCATCTGCCCCCGCAGCTGGAGCTGGTGTCTGTTGCCCCCCAGCCCAGGCCACTCGCATCGGTTTGTATTATTACCGACGGTGTGTCAATTTGAATTTTCTTAGAACAGTGATATACATGGGTAGCCCACCAGTGTAACTACACAATGGCGTCTGGTGGTAAGTGCATATATTCCCCAAATTTGCCTGCGTGAGATTTGAGGGCCCGCTCCTTCGTTGTAAATTTTGGTAGTGCAAAGGTCCGAAGCGTACACCTGGAAAGGCTGCCACAAGCTTGCCACTTATGCTTGCTACTTGTCTGATTGTTGGATGCTGGTTAGCAATTAGCTTCTTGCAGGCTTCCATCAAGTCTGATTGCTTGCCACCTGGCAGAGTCACTGACATTAGAATTGAGTTGATTGTAAACCCTAGGTAATCAATTACCCTGATTGGAGTAAATTTAGACTTAACTGGATGGATTACAAATCCCTGCCTCTCAAACATGAGTTTGGTAGCCGAAACAGATGCTATTGCTGATTCCTTTGTGTTGCCAATTATTAGAATGTCATCCAAATAAGCCATCACAATGTGGTTCTGAGCTCGTAGCAGTCCCAGAACTGGTGTTAGTAATTTTGTAAAAAGCCTGGGAGTTGAAGTCAGCCAATTTGGCAATGCCTTGAATTGCCACATCTGCCCCATCCAGTTAAATTTCAAATATCTCCTGTGTTCCCTGTGTATTGGTACAGGGTAATAAGCATCTTTTAGATCAGTGCAAACCATATAACATCCTTTGGAAACCAGCTGGATAGCTGTACCAAAGTTGTCCATTTTAAAATGTTTATACTGCACATGGGTATTGAGTTCCGTCAAGTCTTGGATAATATGACTCCCTCCATCTTTCTTTTGCTTGGGAAAAATGTTCGATACAAATTGATGTGATTCCTGGCGAAACCTCTGAATCACCCCTTTTGCACGTAAAGCCTGAATTTCAGCCTGTATCTCTAATCTTTCCTGTTGTGGAAACAGATATGTGCGATTTGGTAAATTTTGAGTGGGTGGTGACGAGCCAAGAGGGAACTCAATTTTAAACCCTTCTACACTGTGCAGTATGAATGGGTCTGCTGTAATCCAAATTCATTCATTCAAAAAATGTTTTAGCCTCCCCCCCACTTGTAAGTTAGAGGTGTGTAATTTGTCCCACAAGTGACTAGAATGTCCTACCTTAGGCGTTACTGCCTGTGCGGTCCTGGCCTCCAGCCTCCCTCCTTGGGACTGCTGGACTCTGCCTTCTGTCCATGAGCCCCTAGGCTGGCTGCGCCTGGTGTGCAAGGTGGCATAGGGGTGGCCTCATAGAGATGAGCCCCTTGGTGGAGTTGAGGGTCGGCTCATGAGGCGGAGAGTCTTGGCCTCGTCATCCAGCTCTCGGACCTGCTTCGGCAGGTCTGCCCCAAAAAGGTAGTTGGCCGGCTGTACATTGCTGGCTTTGCACAGCACCGCAAATTTCGGGTTGAGTGCCGGCCGTATTGCACTCTTGCGCAGACAGTTTATCTCGAACAGGGCATTACAGAGGAGCCCCACTGCGTTCTGTTGTGTCTCCGTTAGTGGCCCGCCATCGATAGACCTGGCAAAAGCCGTTACCCCTGAGGCCAGTATTTTTAGAATTTTCTGGTGTTTTACCTCCTGGGCTCTTACCCCTGGCCCAATATGGCTCCAGATGGCGTGGTTGACAGCCAGCACACTGAGGGAGGCACAGTTGACAGGTGTACTGTAGCAGCGTGTGGTCTCCTCTATAACCTAGTCCTTTAGCTGGTGCGAGGCCAGGTAGTTTATGGTGGTGGCCAGCTCTTCATCCAAGGCCTCTCCGGCTCAGGTAGGTATGGTGAATTTAGATGCCAATAAAGGCACTGTAGCCCCTAAGTCCTGAGGGTGTTCCCCTGACGTGCCTCCCTGCTCCGAGTCAGGATACTGCTGACTCCGTGTACTCCCCTCTACAGCGAGGGAGACACATGGCAGCACTGTGTAAGATGCTGCTAGCGCGAGCTCCCGTGGAGCCCCGGCATGATACTGCTCCCTCCTCTGGAGCAGATCAGTCTGGAGGCACCTCTCCAACAGGTGCTCCATCTGGGAGAGGCGCCCACAAACGCTTCCCATTGTGGGAGGTGATTCCTCCAGCCCAGACTCATCAGAGTCTATGGTTCTGGCAGACTTGTGGGTGGCTTTGCTTCCCGGCGGGGCTGCCACGGTGCTTTCCTGTAGCACCAAGCGGCGGCCTGGGAGGTGACTCGGACAGCCGTCCGCTACCCGCAGCACCTCGGTTTTCTGTAGCCGGCTTCGCAGATCGTCTCCGCACCTTCAACATGGTAGGTTCGTTCTGTTGGTAGAAAAAACTAACAACTGAACCTGCCAAACAACGACCGTAAGTAACGAATTTAAAAACACTTACCTCGGTTTTTAAAACTTACTGCTGGAGAGACACAACGCGCCTGCCAGTCTGTCATTGGCGCATGCTTCAGACGTAATGACACGCATGACGGCTGATGGCCTTCTTCACGTAGTCACTCACATGACTCCGAAGTAAAATTGATGACAAGCCAGATTTCCTCAATCTTCTAAGGGAGTAGAGGCATTGATGAGCATTCTTTGTGATTGCAGCAATGTGATGGACCAAGACCAAATCTTCACAAATATGCTTACCCAGGAACTTAAAGCTGTTGACTCTATCCACTGCCTGTTGAGTATTAATTAGAAACAAAAATATATTGTAAAATTAAGAAAAATGAAACTGTTCCTAAAATTAAAAATCCAGTGAAGGTCTGTACTACCACTCAAATGAACATTGCCATGCTTGATGTAGTAGCTATGGCCAGCGTAAAGCTGAGGGGCCAGTGTAAAGTGTATCTTTGGCTCAGCAACTTACAGAATGCTCCTGTAAGTAGTATGGGGAGTCCAAGGGAGAAGAAAAAGATCAGATATACGTACAAATCGACACGCAAAGCTGGAGTAACTCAGCGGGTCAAGCAGCATCACTGGAAAAAAGGAATAGGTGACGTTTCAGGTCGAGACCCTTGTTCAGTTTGAAAAAGGGTCTCGACCTGAGACGTCACCTATTCCTTTTTTCCAGATATTCTGCCTGACCCGCTGAGTTAGTCTAGCTTTTTATGTCTATCTTCGGTGTAAACCAGAAGAAGGGTCTCAATCCGAAACGTCACCTATTCCTTTTTTTCAGAGATGCTGCCTGACCCGCTGTTACTCCAGCTTTTTGTCTCTATATTAAGTGTAAACCAGCATCTGCAGTTCCTTCCTACACAGATATACCTGAATCTGACCCATGCATTCCTGACTTCCTGACTGTGTAGTCTGGAATGCACTGCAATGCGCCGGGCAGTTAGCCAGTGTGTTCAATGCGCACTAACAACACTTCCATCAGCCAAGCTTTATTTTTAAGGTCCGACCCTATGTTCTGGATTCTCTGCACAAAAAGAAATAATTGCTTTCTATCTGTTCTACCAAATCATTCAAGCATCTTAACTCCCTCAGATAAATCATGTCTTAATGTTCTGAGAACTCAGACCACAAACCAAGTCTATTAACCTGTCCTTTCAACTGTTCACACCAGAAATCCTATTACCGCCTGATAATTCTAGGTCAGAATGAAACTGTTGAATCTTTTCTGTCGAGAAAATTGGGTAAAATGTCTACTTGCACATGCACTAAAGTAGCACTACGCCCTTTGGTTTGCACTTTGATGGCCTGGCCTACCTAGAATAATTGATCACTCATTGCATATTCAATTGTTATACTGTTGTTTTTAATGTGCCCGTGAAGCTGCAGCAGGGTACGTTTTCATTATTCCAGTGTGGTGCATAAGAAAATTATGAGCTTCAAACTGAAATTAGTCAAGTTCCAATAATTTCATACCATGGCAATTAATGTCGTGCCAGGCAGATTGGCTTGAAGTTAGTAGTATAAGGGAAGGCTCGTATATTTGTTTGGCACTGCCAGAGACAAAATGTTAAAGTTCAGTGAGCATAGGGTATCGGCCCTGCAGTTTGGTTGTTCTACTGTAAGAGTTGGGAGGCCTTTCAACACAGCAGGCAGTGGTGGACAGGCAGGCGGCTGGGATCCTGGAGTACAGCAGCACAAGTATGATCCAAAGGCCACAGCATTGCGATGGGAGTATTGATCTTTTGCTCAACTGTGCTTTCGGCACACAGTGTTTTGTCAGTCAGAGTATTGATTACAAATGTTAGGATGTCATGTTACAGTCGTACGAGACACTGGTGATGCCACATTTAGAGTATTGTATGCAGTGTTGGTCACCCTGTTATAGGAAATGTATTATTAAGCTGAAAAGGGTGCAGAAAAGATATACAAGGATGTTGCCAGGACTCGAGGGCCTGAGCTATAGGGAGAGGTTGAATAGGCTAGGACTATATTCCTTTGAGCACAGGAGGATGAGAGCTGATCTTGCAGAGGTAACTGATACAGAAGACATCTTGGGAAGAAAGTTTAGATTTAAGTTACTAAGTGTTTGTAACATTTGATTCTAGTAAAAATTCATCAGAATTTTTAAAGTCAATAAAATATTTGTGTGTTCTCAATTGCAATCATTGTTAGTGTTATTTGTATAAGCAAATTATGATCGTTCAGTAGTTTATGGTGTACATGTGGGTACTGGGAGGGGGATTGGGGGGAGGGGGGGAGGGTATCTGTAGTGGGTGGTTGAATATGTCCAGTAAAATAATTTGTGAAGTTAGGGTTTTATTTTATTGGGTGACATTAGAACAAAATGCATGTCCTAGTATTGCCCTGGATGGGCTCCCATTCCTAACTCAAGTAGATTGGAAGAAATTAAAAGTAGATAACGATTGGATTAAATTCACAATGAAAACGTGGTTAGCTATCAGAAAGCAATTAAATCTTTTTAATTCGATATCTAGAGCAATGAAGATAGCTGCTAGTCTCAATTTTATACCCAGCAAAATTGATAAGGGATTTAGAAACTGGGCAGATAAAGGGCTTATTACTGTGGAGCAGCTTTTTTGTGGGGGAGTCTTGAAATCTTATGAGCACTTGCAGATATGGCACTTCTTACAGACACATGTAGATTGGGAGCAGATATGCAGACTACCTTCAAATTTGGAAAATACTTTCTTGATGCCTCTAAAGGGAGTGTTACAAAATAATTTGATATCCGGTTTATATCAAGGACTTCTAGACGATATAAAAGGAAATACTATAGAAGCAAAACAGGAATGGGAATTGGAAATGAACATTATTATTACAGATTAAATATGGGAAAGGACATGTCTCTTGGGCCATAAGCTGGCAAGCAGCCCCTCTTGGAGGGAGTTCGATTGGAAAATTAAAATGAGAGTATTTAGGACCCCTCTAGTGTTGGCAAGATACAGTAACACCTCAAATTTATGCTGGAGACAATGTGGGAAGATAGGTGATCACACACATATTTTTTGGGATTGTCCCAAATTGTACCAATACTGGAGAGACATCCAGGTAGAGATTAAAGTAATTCTGGAGTGGATCTACCTCTAGAACCGACGTTTTATATTAGGAGATACTCCTGCAGCGACAGATATTCAAAATCAGAAATATTTGCTTGTGGTGATGCTGTTGATTGCTAAAAAGATGATAACAGTGGTATGGAGAAAGGAAATGCCACCAAATGTTCAACAGTGGAGGGAAATATTGAAAAATGTATACTTGATGGAAAGTATAACTGCTAAACTCCAGTTGAGAACTGATGCCTTTAATATTATATGGAAACCGGTACTATTACAAATGCCAAGATTGATTAAGGATATGAATGGATGAGCTTGCTCTGGTGCCTGTGAATAAGATGCTTCTATGATATAATGTTAAGAGGATTTGATGTGATGCTAATAGAGGTTAAGTGATTTGTATTTTGTCATTTTGCGATTGTCTTTTGTGTGTCTCTTTGTTTTGTCCGTATGTGTATTTTGTTATGTCAATAAATGTTGAGTTCAAAAAAAGGGTTTAACCTGAAGATATTTCAGCAAATGTTCTTGAATTGGCTTCTGGGATGCAAATAATCACTTTTGCACCGTATATTGTGGAGGATATTCACAGGACTTGAGGAAGTTTGAAAGAGCAACCATGAGTGTGGAGCCGGGGCAGTATCACTTGATCAGCAGAGGATGCGGGCATTTTTAAAAGCATCCCAGAGTGACTGCTCCTAGTAGTCGATATTGTGAATGCAGACACCAATGGAGCAGCGGCCATGTTGGGAGTGGCTGCACTGAGGTATGCGCGCTTAGTTGAGGATAGGTGCTGAATGGTTTATTTTTAAAAAACTGTCTTGTTTGTGAAAAACTGTCTAGTTTTTGAAAAGGATAGAAATATAAGAATTTGACATTGTTTTCCAATTATATAGAGCACTGGTGTGACCATATCTAGATTGTTACGTACAAATCTGATCTTCATTGCATAAGGAAGGATATATTTACAATAGGGTGGGATGTAGCAAAGGCTTACCAAAATTATTCCTGGGATAATTAGTTTGTCATTAAGGAGACTTTAAGCAGGCCAGGCTTGTACTCACTACAGTTTAGAAGAACAAAAGGAGATCTCTTGAGATGTACAACATTGCCAAGAGGCTAAAAGGGTGGATGTGGCGTTGATGTTTCTGTTAGCTGATCTATCTAGAATCAGGATGACAAGAAATTGTTTCATCCAGTAGTAGTAAATCTTTGGAATGTCTACAAAAATGTGCTGAGTATTCTAAAGATTGAGATTGTAGGTTTTTATATTTTAATGGAAATAGGATATGGTGTTAGTTCAAGAAAGTAATGCTGTGGTAAAAGACCAGCCATGATCTTCCTGAAGAGCAGGGCAGGCAAGAGGAACCAAATTGGCTTTTCCTGCTTTTGTTCCTTGTTTATTTTGATATTGAGCATTGATTCATTGTGTTGGCCAAGACTGAATTGTTCAGTTTTCCAATTGTTTCAGTGTTTCCAGTGTTTCAATAGAATAGCTTGGTTGCAAGAAAACTGGACAAATATTTATTGCAATATTTAGGAAAATGAATACTTCCAAATAAGCACCCTAACTAAGAACTAATGACAAAATTAATTGAGATTAGCAATTACAGGAGTAATAGAAATTCAGAATGATAGTTCCCACTCTAGACCATTGGTTGCAAACTATGATTACAAACTCAATATTTAACGACAAGTTGCATGTTATGACACACATTATACGTTTGCAGGTAAAGCTCTCTGAATCATTTCAGCATCTGAACAATGATTGTTATTTTAAGGCTGTCACCCCTTCAGGTATTGTGTCATGGGAATAATTTGGCCTGCATTGCAACAATGAATTATTGAAAGTTTGAGAAAGAGTCTGAATAAACCAAGCACACTTTGTTTGAGTTCCTCGACTCTTGTGTGTGTATATGTTTGTATATTCTGCAATAGACTCCTTTGCAGGCTAAGAAACCTCTTGACTTGACACCAGTGATGATGGTGACGTATCATGGCCATTCAAAGGGACTAAGCTGAGGGCATTGAGTGATATATGCAAAACTGAATGTGAATAAACTGCACTAATAATAACTGTTGAGGTGTTCACAAATATACAGTATAACGGCACACCATTCACACACAGATTATATCATAAATCTCGCCAGTTATCACAAGGCTCAGGAGTCCTCTATCTCATACAGTGAAAGAATGGGTTTGCATTTTTTGAACAAATAACAATATTGAAGTAGACGGCAAGGTAAAGATGCTCAGAACTAGACCTTATGTTTCCAGGTATTATCTATGACTGTGAAAAACCTAGTCACACTTTGATTTCCTCATGGTTCATGCATGAGTCTATACAAACCACAGTAAACTTTAAAATAAATACAGAAACTGCTGGGAATTCTCAGTCGATCAGGGTGCATCGATGAGAAGCAGAGTTAACGTCTTCAGTGCCACCACTGAGTATACTCGGGTTATGGCCAATAGTAAAAATAAACTTTGCAGTGAACAGATTCATGTTTCCGGTCAGGGACCCTTCATCAGAGAGAATGGTCAAACAGAAAAACAGGACATGGTCAAGATCTTACTTTTAGTTATATAGATTAACAATTTAGATGAGGGAATTAAATGTGACATCTCCAAGTTTGCGGATGACACATAGCTGGGTGACAGTGTGATCTGCGAGGAGGATGCTATTAGGCTGCAGGGTGACTTGGATAGGTGACTTGGATAGGTTGGGTCAGATGCCATCTTCCTGGCATGAACTGGAAGGCAGATTATTATCTGAATGGTGTCAGATTAGAAAAAGGGGAGATGCAACGAGTCCTGGGTGAGCTTGTACATCAGTCACTGAAAGTAAGCATGTAGGCACAGCAGGCAATGAACAAAGCTAATGGCATGTTGGCCTTAATTGCGAGAGGATTTGAGCTTAGGACCAAGGAGGTCCTACTGCAGTTGTACAGGGGTTGATACAGCACCTGGAGTATTGTGTGCAATTTTGGTCTCCTGATTTATGGAAGGACATTATTGCTATTGAGGGAGTGCAGCGTCGGTTCACCAGGTTAATTCCCGGGATGGCACAACTGACATATGATGAAATAATGGGTCGACTGGGCTTGTATTCACTGGAATTTAGGATGAGAGAGATCTCATGGAAACATATAAAATTCTTAAAGGATTGGACAGGGTAGATGAAGGAAACATTTTCCCGATGTTGGAAAAGTCCAGAACCAGGGGTCACAGTTTAAGAATAAGGGGTAGGCCATTTAGGACTGAGATGAGGAAACACTTTTTCACCTAGAGAATTGTGAATCTGTGGAATTCTCTGCCACAGAAGGCAGTGGAGGCTAATTCACTGGATGTTTTCAAGAGGGAGTTAGATTCAGCTCTTTGGGCTAAAGAAATCAAGGGATATTGGGAAAAACGGGTCACTAATGTTAGCCATGATTATATTGAATGGCGGTGCTGGCTTGGAAGGTCTGAATGCCTTACTCCTGCACCTATTTTTTTCTATGTTTCTACACGCGGGACAATTTTACAGAACCAATTTTCCTACAAACCTGCACATCTTTGGAGTGTGAGTGGAAATTGGAGCACCCGGAGAAATTGCATGTGGTTAAAGGGAGAATGTACAAATTCTGTACCGGCTGCACCTGTGGTCAGGATCGAATCCGGGTCTCTGGTGCTGTGAGGCAGCAATTCTACTGCTGCTCCACTGTGCTGCCCGCAGGTCTGTAGGTCGATAACTCTAAGCAACATGGTCAATTGGTCACGTTTACAAATTTCTTCCAGTGACTAATCTGCAGTGTTGATTATCACAATATATATTTTTCCCTTATAACTTTTGAGAGAGTGTCATCTGGAACAAGAGTTGAGTGTAATTCATTAGAAGTGAATGGATTAGACAGCCTTTGTAGATTGTTAAGGAACACAGAAAGTAATGGAAGATTTTTTTCAGTCATTTTTCCCAGGTTCCAAGTTCCCAGTTCACTTCCACACCAAGTCAAGAATAATATCAATGAAGAAACCATAATGATTTTCCACCTCCCATGTTGGGTCTTTGCAATTTTGTCTTTTATTATGTGAGACAGATTACTTTCAAAATATTATCATCATGACTGACTGGGAAGGAAAAGGTTTTTTTTCTCCAGGTCAGGCTACATTTATGGAATGCCAAACATAGATAACAATCAAGACCAATGGTCTTTGGCTCGGATGTTATCACCTGATGACATTTCATTGTCCTGAAATGTCAACTATTTCACTGTTGACAGTCTTGATGTTGTTCATTTTTATTCCAATTCCCATCCTCTACAATGTCTGTTGTTGCACCATTCTCCACATCATCTGTAAAAGTGTTTATGGTGTTGAGGGTTCTGAAGATGTCCCATGCAAGATACATTGGATGGTATGAAAGCCCTCCCTGGTATTGCACTCCCTCTTTATAGATAACTTGGTGAATGTTGTTGGATCATAGTGGTTAGCACCTGATGGTCTATTCTGTGTGTGAGGTTCTGAGAGAGAAACATGAACTGAGGCCACAGGGGAGTGATTAGCATCCTCCAGTCATGGAAGTAAATTGATGCGTCCCACACAACTGACTGAAATTGTAGGACAATTTTTGTAACAACAGAACTGTGGCTCACAATGTAAAGTTTGACCTCACCTTAGCATTTGGTTATGCCATGACTTGATGTCCCAGTTAATAGGGAGATAGTTACCAGTACAAAGAACATGGATGACTCACGAAGGGATGATTTAGAGCAGAGAAGATAGCAACCTCCCTGACCCAGCTCGTGCATGTGTGACCATGCTTGCACACTTTCACTATCGCTCTCTTTTTCACAGTAATCCAGGCTTTCACACACACATTGATCAAACTTTCCCACTTCTCCCTCAAGTTTCCATACTCTCTCACAAAGCCCTCTTACTCAGGTACATTCTTCCAGGCACACACTCAGTCATTCACACTTATGGTCTCACTGCCACACACACAGTTGCTCACAGCTAGTGTCTTGATCACTTTAACTCAAATAGATCTTCACTTCCACAGTTTCTCGTTCAATCATATTCCCACTTACACACTGATTTGCATACTCTGATGCACACTATTGTTCTCTCAGCACATTTTCTCGCGCTTTCCCCCGCACACTTTTTCTTGTATAATTTCTCAGGCAGTTACTCTCGCTCACACACCCTCTTACTTCTTCACTCGCACAAACAGTTTAATTCACATATTCTTATGTATACACTCTTATTTATAATCACTAGCTTGCACTCACACACACATACTTGTACTCTCACACTGTCTTCCTTACATGCTCTCAATTTTTAATCAGACTCTCTCCACATTCACTCATTTACTAGCCTTCTCATTCACACTCTCAGATACATTCATACCATTCATGCTCTCTCCCACATAATCTTCCAATTACTTACACCCATGGCTCATCCACACACATCCTCAGTCATGCAATCTCCTTTACACACTCACATATACAAATTAGTCACATAATCTGAAGGGTCCCAACCCGAAATGTCACCTGTACATGTTCTTCAGAGATGCTGCCCGCTGAGTTACTCCAGCACTTTGTATTCTTTTCGGTCAAACAGTCTCTCGTTTTGTCACTTTTGATTCCATAACCTGCCATTTACGCACTATCTCATATGCAAACCTGGTCGGCATGGATGAGGAGGATCGAAGGCCCTATTTATATGCTATAGAGCTCTCTGACTCAATGCAAACACACACTCTATAATTCACTCCTATTAACCCACTCTTGGATACATTACTTTACTCTATCACTCTAACTCTCCCATCTTCTCACACAGACGCACTCACACACTCTCATTTATGCACCCTCACTCCCACACCACTCTTCATTTCCCCCAATGAATCTCTCACTGAAAAAATCATTGCTTCCCACGTCTGTTGTGGAATCTGCAACTTCGGCGAGGACCAAGTTCAGCTAAATAGAAACTGTAAAAGCCTCAGAAGAGCAACTGGCACAGCTGCATAAAAAGGTATTTGAACTTAAAAACTTATTGAAATGCAGAAAATTGCTGACCCACTTTAGTTGTCAGAAGCAGCATCTTTTCAACATACTTCAATGGTAAACGGTTAATACTATTTCTCTGATACTGTATAAGCAACTGCCTTTGAATAAAAAAAATGTCTGTGTGGGGATGTGTAATGTGATTTTATTTTCCCCAAGATTAGTTGGTTTGGTGCAAACTATTTACACGCCATACATAACCAACGGTGGCGTTGCCTTGAACTGATGCCTGGACAAGATCTGGGTTGCCATTGCTGAGGGATTGATGCCAAATTGTGCCCTCACAAGTGAATGGCAAACAGTGGGCCTGCTGGAAGCTGATCTTCAAAGTCACTGCCTACACAATGCTCATAAGAGATTGGAACATAATTAGGCCATTCGGCCCATCAGGTCTACTCTGCCATGTCTGATCAATTTCTCCCTCCTAACCCCATTCTCCTGCCTTCTCCCCATAACCCCTAACACCCAACACCCATACTAATCAAGAATCTATTCATCTCTGCCTTAAAAATATCCAGTGACTTGGCCTCCACAGTCTTCCATGGCAAAGAATTCCACTGATACCTCACTACCTTCTGACTTAAGAAATTCTTCCTCATCACCTTCCAAAAGGAACGTCCTTTAATTCTAAGGCTATAACCTCGAGTCCTAGACTCTCCCACTAGTGGAAACATCCTCTCCCCATCCACTCTATCCAAGCCGTTCACTGTTCGGTAAGTTTCAATGAGGTCCTCCCCTCACCCTTCCAAACTCCAGCAAGTAGAGGCCCAGTGCCATCAAACGCTCATCATATGCTATTTGTGAAGCTCAAGATAAAACAGGTTTATATGAGGAAAAGGCCATTTGTGAATGTCAAACTTCAGATAAAACAAAAAATGTTTGAGGGTGTATTCTAGACATTTTTTTTACATTCAGTCAGAACAATTTGTGCCTTATTTCTGAACAGTAATTTCATACAGTAGAATTTGGAGTAGTTGCAAGTCTTAAACTCTTATTTCTGACATTTTGACTGACTTGCATCAAACTGTATGTCGAGAAAAACTGAATGCTGATAGTACATAGATGTACGTGGTGGTGCACTGACATTAAAGTAGATTTTAATTCATTGCTGATTCCTGCACAACAACATGTTAATCCATTTCAAAATAAGATCCTTCACTGGAACAACTGTTCTTTATATTAAAAAAAAAACACAGGAGCTCTTCCTTTGGTTTGTATCTAAGTGAATAAAAGAAATGAGCACAATGTGATTAAATGAAAGGGTTTTGAATAAGAGCAGATTTTCAAGGTAACCTGATAATATGAACTTTTTAAAAATTGTACAAAGGACAATTGCTGACTGTGAACTCATGTACCAAAATAAAGCCAATTTAACTGGAAGATAATGGAATACAAACCTGATACAATAGGACAATGGGGTAGTGTAGGTGTATTATTTATCACATCAGAAAAAGGAACTGAACTCTGTACACCTTTAATTTAGTTTAGTGATACAGTGGGTCACTGTATCACCTTCGGCCCACCAAGTCCATGCCAACCAATGATCACCTGCAGCTGTATCCTGCACACTAGGGACAATTTACAGCAGCTACAAATCCGCATGTCTTTGGAAGGTGGGAGGAAACCGTAACTAGAGAAAACCTTTGTGGTCTCAGGGAGAACATTCAAACTCCACACAGACAGCACCCATTGTGAGGCAGCCACTCTACCGCTGCGCCACTGAGCCGCCCCCTAACAGTGCCTTTTTGTCTGAGTTAGCACATTAGAATGATAGTCTTTACCTGCCATTTAATGAGTGGTGGATTTGCATCACAGGCACTAAGATGATACCATCACAACTCTAGTATTTAGGGTTATAAAAAATTGACAAATTGAATCTAGACGCAAAGAGACACGAAGTCCATAGATTCCAGATGAACAAAGGCAGCAACAATGCAATGAAGATCATGGATTCTGTCAGTGACCCCAA
The DNA here is from genome assembly GCA_035221665.1 of Okamejei kenojei. NCBI lineage: Eukaryota > Metazoa > Chordata > Chondrichthyes > Rajiformes > Rajidae > Okamejei > Okamejei kenojei. The sequence continues at coordinate 25,259,208 of CM069144.1, read as the reverse complement.
AAGGTCATGTTTCATAATGAACTAGAAGTTGGAATGTTGCTAGAGATGCAAATAGACATAATTCTGACTCCTGGCTTGCAGATAGTGGATATGGTTTGGAAAAACTGGAACTGAGTCAAGAATGACCAAATGCCCAGTCGCTCACCTACACTTAGGCCAACAAATCTGGTTTACGTACATTTCCGGTCACTTCATGAGACCGTGTAATGTTACAACTATTAAATATCAAGTGTAAATTGTTAGGCTCTGTCTCGTTGGGGGCGATCAATGACTCTGAGATAATTGACTTCTAGTAACAATAATAACAGCGATATGATTCGGCAAACCCAAGAGTGGGAATGAACATTTGGAAAATCAAGATAGATAAATTCTCTCAAACCTCTGTCTTTAACTGGGGAGAAGGACACTGGATGATGACCTTTTTTATTAATCTTTTCTCATACGTATTATATCAAGGCCCTTATACTTGCATAACAAGATGCCTACAGGAACGAGTCTCTCAGTTAAATTCACAATGGTAAGAAGTTTTAATTTCCTATAACCTTAATGTTCAATTGATAACATAATGAGATGAACTGCAGACCTGTTGGTTGTTACTCAACAGCTGATATAATTATGTGGCAATTGTTAATGCAATCACTGTAGAAATCCACAGTTTTATACCAAGGTGGTGTGGGTAGTGGAAGGGGTGAGGTGTGGTGGGTTGGTGTTGGACTCAGGTATAAAAATTCACCTGCTAAATCCTGCTAATTTATTTTACACCACAATAGGGTTATTTAGTTTAGAGATACAGCATGGAAACAAGTCCTTCAGCCCACTGAGTCCGCACCAACCAGCGATTTCCGCACACTAACACTATCCTACACACACTGGGGACAATTTACAATCTTACCAAGCCAATTAGCTTACAAACCTGCGTGTCTTTGGAGTGTGGAAAGAAAGCAGAGCACCCGGAGAAAATCCTCGTAGGTCACTGGGAAACATACAAACTCTGTACAGACATCAAACCTGGGTCTCTGGCGCTCTAAATGGCCTGTCCCACTTGGGCGTTATTTGCACGTCAATTATGCTATATCATTTACGCGTCACGATGCACGATGCGCGCATTATGCGTGCTTGCCGCGTGGTGAGACGTGGTGGCGAAGGCAATGAAGCGCGGTAGCGCACGGCACCCCGGGATTTGGGGATTCTCAAAATCCTCACGTGCCACCTGCGTGACGCGCAAATGACACCCAAGTGGGACAGGCCCTTAAGGCAGCAACTGTACCGCTGCGCCATCATGCCACCCTATACACTGCCGCCCAACTAAATGCGAGCGTTTATCTGAACAAATATATTTTTGAATTTCCTTTTTGGTTTCACACTCAATTTCAGCTTTAATGAGCTCATTCATAACCTGTATCATATTGAAAAGCACATTAAAAACATACAGAATTTGTTCCCCAAAGACAGGTCGAAGGGTGATTACACAAAGCAATGTATTGGACCATTGCCTTTTCATCGGTACCAACGTAGATTAATCTGGGTACGATCTTAAAGTCTGCCGCTGAGTTGTTCACCCTTAACACAAAGTCTATCTTCAATGAATAGAGCAAACAGTTTTAATGTTTTAGGTTGAAAATGCCTTTGAAGTGTCTAGGACCAGAAACGATAACTCTCTGACCTGCAGGATGTTTGCAACATTTAGTTTTATTTTCAGATTTTTTTTTTTCAAATATTCATCTTACTTCAATGTAACTCGTTTTAATTTCAGTAAAAATGCCTAATAAGGTTGCATTTGTTTTTATCCACACTGATGTTTTCATGTCTGAGGGGGACAGCAATAGAAACAAAGAACTGCAGATGCTGGCTTATACGAAAGATAGACACAAGGATGGGTGACATTTTCGGGTCAGGACTGTCTGAAGAAGGGTCCCGACCTGAAATGTCACCATCCTATTTCTCCAGAGATCCTGCATGGCACGCTGAGTTATGCCAGCACTTTATGTCTCTCTTGGGGCAAATAAATTTGGATCTAAGGGGAAAGAAAGTTATCCTTGGTCCTTTGAGTGAAAGGTGTAACAAGCAAAAACAGCATTTTGTGCTCCATTTCCAAAATCCATCATGATTAGAGTTCGAACCTCATTACTGGTCAGTAGTACAAGCAGCCACACCACTGCTGGTGCAACCAAACCTGATCTATGCTGCACTGGTCTATTTCATAGTCAATGCCTACCATGTTCTGTTGTGCTGAAACAAAGCAAGAATTTAATTGTCCTATCAGGGACACATGACAATAAACTCACTTGAATTTGAATGTTTCCACAGTGGTTTCCAAAATACTCTACCAATGGGTTTTACTAGATCTACTGAAGTCTACACTTTCATTGCTCAACAACTCCACCGCTGTTGTATTATGCAACAGCCAGGAAAACACAAGATGAATTGAATCAATATTGGTCATATTACATCCATTAATTCCTACACTTCCAAGACATTTTGGAGCATTTGCTTTATGTTCTACTATTTTAATTCGCATTATCTCCAATTTTTAAATAAAAAAATGTCAATATAATTAACAGATTTTCGAAACTACAATTTCTATCTTCTAAGAAGCACTCGGGAAGCGCCCAGAGGCTCTGTCAAGTCATTCGATTTCTGTCAGTCCATCACCACATTTCAGTTTTTTTCTGTTTGATGACTTATTATCTCATTACTTTGTAGCTGTATACACTAATAAACATCCTGCACCGAGGCATTTCTTTCCTAATTATAGTTATTGTTCCTTTCAGAAATTTCCCTGGGGAGCAATGTGTTTTGTATGTACAAGTGATTCCTGAATTATGCATTAATTTCTGCAAGCATGGGTCCCAAGATCTGGTCAATATTCGTCAAGGATGCCTCAGGTGGAAATCTTTGAAATCCACGGGCTTATTTTGGAGTTGTGGCCCATTACCAACAAATGGTCTTTAATTTTCTTAAGAGATTGGTGGATGGGGAAAGCTGTTTATATTTGAAGTTCAGGTGTTCTACGCTGTACAACGCTTACTGTGTCAGTTGCGTAGATCGAACTTTCTGGAGCTTGCAATCCACTGCTTGTGTGGTTGTGGATCGGTTTCTCCTCTATCCTCATAATAATTTTTCAAAAATAAACTTTATTCAGAATAATAAAAAGATATACAAGACAAGAACATTGCAAAAACTCTTCCGACATTCTCAGTGTTCATACATTTATTAGTGTTACATTCGGTAGTGTTCACAAACTATCCTTATACCTAGCACCCTTGCCACTCATGTAGCCCCCTGGGATGATAACCCTTCCCTTGTTTGGGGGACATCTCCACCAATGTCCTGCCACAGAAGAACCCTAGACTGTGGTGCTCCCCAACAGAGGCCAAGCTTCAGTGTGGCCCTCAGCAGATAGTGCTGCATTCTGCAGCGTGTCAGTCAATGACATTCCCTGATGGACATCTCACCCTGCAGGGATACCAACATGCCTTGGGCAGACCAAAGGGCATCTTTCACCGAGTTGATGACCTTACAGCTTCACTTGTTGTCCGTCTCCAAATGTGTCCCCTGTGAACAGTCCGTAAATCAGAGAATTCTCTGTTACAGAGCAGTTCGGGTTAAACCGTGACAGGGATCCTTGCACCATTCTCAAGTCTTCGCAAGAGATGGGCGACTGTCTCCTCTCCATAGCAGCCATACCAAGGGCAGTGTGCACTTTCCAACAGTGCAGGAGATTCTGACTTGGAGGGCCCCTCTCACCACCAGCTAAGCCAGGTCTTGGTGCTTCTTGGTGAGTTCTGGCGATGAGGCATTTCACCAGACATGCTGGGCAGTCTGCTCAGGGAACCATTGCACAGGATCCATCGTATCCTTGTCCTGCAGTGCCTGCAGGTTGTTCCATGCTGACCGCTGCCCGATCAACCTGTCCTGAAGAATTTTTCCACAAAGGACAGCTGGTGTGGCAATGTCCGGCTGACTGGCACATTGCATGGTCATCTGAGTCAGGCCAGAGCCATGCTGTAAGGCAGCAACTCTATCGTTGTGTTCCAATGCCACCCCATGGGTCTGGTCCATCGTCACAATTTCTCTAAAAAAAATCCTTGCCCCTCTATCTCTCCGATCTACCTTCTCATCCTTAACCAGCACTTCTATTCGCCACCCTTTAAGCAATTTTTTAGTGCCACAAATTTGAGGCCTTCCTGGAGCTCTGTGTTTATTCAATTTCATTCTAGTGAAGTGTTTTTCCACAAAGAAAACTTTATTTAATGAGAAGTTATCAAAGTGCATAAAACTCTAAATGCTGGAGATGTGAAATGAAAACTGAAATACATGAAATTTTCAGCGTCAGCTGTGGAAAAGGAAACAAAGTTAATGTTTCTGGTTGTTTTTTCATCAGATTGACGGTTATTATATTGTTGACGCAATGACAAATGTATATATGTGTAATTTAAATTATGATCAGTTAATATAGTTTAAGGGCCTTTGCATTGTTAAAGATTTGGTCTTAGTTTGATATTCCACCACTTTGAAACAATGATTTTTATGCCATATGAGTATATTTTTAATTAAATGCGACAGTCACTCCAATTGCGATGTCATTATTCTTTGGTTCACACAACACTGTTAAGGCACTGATGCCACAATAAGATTGGGATGGATTTCATAGATGGTGAGAACATCTAAGAGTGGCAGAGCTGTACGCTTTCTGGAAACAAAGCATTCACGTTTCAGTTAGTGCATGTGTGTGACACTCTATTATATGATTGTGTCGAAGGAGAGAGATAAGAGTTTTTGAAACTAAAAAGAAAAAAAATAAAGATGGGAGAGAAAAAGAAAAAAACAGAGATCCATCATTTCTCAGAAATGCCTCCTAACCCACGGAGTACCTTCAGCATTCTGTGTCTATCTTCCGTATAAACTAGCATCTGCAGTTCTTTCCTACATCGTTTCTCCCCATTTTGGCTGCACATCACAAAGCTAACCAGCCATCCGCCCATTCCCCATTCCCAGTGACTTTTGCAAAGCTTGACGGTCCACATTATATGGTGACCAATAAAGATATGAATTGTAACCTTGCTGCAAAGTGTTCATCAGCTCACCGGCAACATAAAGATATGGAAGGCTTCTCGGACAACCTTAATCCATTCATGGAAAACCTCATCACTGCATACGAAAAATAGTCAGTGTGAAGTATAAGAGTCATTAATGGTTGTGCACCACCCGAATACTCTGACCTTTAGCTTTATCCTCTCCACTACTCCTGTGTCCAAACCAGACCTTTGGAGATGAAACTCTACTATTTTTATCACTCTATACATTTCTATGCTGATGGTTCCAAATTGTCTCTCTTCTTCGCTAAATTATCTTTATTGCCACAGTTTATCACAGTGTTGCCTAAATATTTAATTTAAGATAATTGATGAAGTTATTTAATTTATTCATATTTTTCTTCCAATCTTTTCCATCTTGTTTTTCAAGTAGTGTATGTTAACTGTAAGCCGAACTTTAGACTTTAGACATACAGTGCAGAACCAGGCCCTTCAGCCCACCGTATCTGCGCCAACCAGCCAACACTAACACTAACACTTGGGACAATTTTACAATTTTACCGAAGCCAATTTGTCTTTGGAGCCCATACAAGCCCATACATCTTTGGAGTGTGTGAGGAAACCGTAGCACCCGGAGAAAACCCACGTGGTCACAGGGAGTACGTACAAACTCTCTACAAACAGCACCCGTAGTTTGGATCAAACCTGGATCTCGGTTGATGTAAAGTAGCAACTCTACCGCTGCGCCACCGTGCTGAAGTTTTCGGACTTAAACAAAATTAATGCACCATTCCAAAGTCATTACATTTCCTGGTTGCTCTACAGGATCCAACAGGGTCTTCCACACATTCAATGCGGATTCCTTTTTAGGATATTGTGTGATATTATTCCTCTGGATGCTAAGAGTCGCCACTGAGGTCAACTAATAAGGCATTGGTGTTGTCACAGGTTATTTACCAGTTGAAGAGGGCGGTGGAGGCCGGTTCTCTGGATGCTTTCAAGAGAGAGCTAGATAGGGCTCATAAAAATAATGGAGTCAGGGGATATGGGGAGAAGGCAGGAAAGGGGGTACTGATTGGGGATGATCAGCCATGATCACATTGAATGGCGGTGCTGGCTTGAAGGGCCAAATGGCCTACTCCTGCACCTATTGTCTATTGTCTATTGTCTATTGAAGTAATAATGTGTGGAGGTGACCACAATATGCTTTTGTGAATACAGTATGTATAGATTTCCATTGAGAACCATTTAGATGAGCAGCCTTGCAATAAAATCACTGCTGTGAAATAACAAAGTGCAATTTTGTTGGAAAGGTTGATTACATTGCCTATTTGGTGATAGCTGCATCATTTGGATTTGACAGATGTGACAAGAAAATATGAATTCATACATTGTGGAGGTATTAGAAGTGAAATGAAACAATGAAGATTGGAATCCAACTCCTCCACATCTCAGCAGAGATTGTGCTTTGCATTATAGTTCTGAGCCATTAAAACCAACAGAGTGAAAATCACAAAACTACAGATGCTGTAAATCTGAAATATTAACAATGAATGCCTGAAACACTCAGCAGGAGAAAAGAGAACCAGTTCCCATTTCGGGTCCAGTACCCTTCATCCAAACAGGAAGAGAGGAAAACAATGTTTTTTTTTTCAATAGTGAGTTTAGTTTGAGTTTAGTTTGAGTTCAGGAACATGGAAAAATATGTGCAGCAGTAGGTCATTCGGCCCTTCGAGCCAGCACGCCCATTCAATATGATCATGGCTGATCATCTAAAATCAGTACCCCATTCCTGTTTAGTTTGAGTTTAGTTTATTGTCAAGTGTTCCGTGGTACAGTGAAACACTTTTGGTGTGTGCTAACCAGTCAGCAGAAAGACATGATTGCAATCAAACCATCCACGGTGCGCAGATACATGATAAAGGGAATAACGTGAATAACATTTAGTGCAAGATAAAGTCAGTTAGATCCAATCAAAGATAGTCCGAGGGTCTCCAATGAGGTAGATAATAGTTCAGGACTGCTTTCTAATTGTGGTAAGATGGTTCAGTTGCTTGATAACAGCTGGGAAGAAACTGTCCCTGAATCTAGAGGTTTGCGTTTTCACACTTCTATACCTTTTGACTGATGAGAGAGGGGAAAAGAAGGAGGGTGCGACTTGTCCTTGATTATGTGGAGGAGACAGGTTGAACATTGGGAATATCTGCTTGGGTGAACCAGGTGGGATAATGGACGTTCTTTTAAGCACATTGTTTTAATCAGTGTTTTTTGTTGGCATCCATCCATCGGCGAGAGATGATGGTTTAGCTTTGAGTTTGTCCTTCTTGGAGAGGGGAAGGTTTCATCTGTTGTTCCATTTCCTTCGGTGCCTGAATAGGCCTATCCGCGACAGGCAGACCCCATAGGTGAAGTTGCCTCTGGCCGTTGGAGTGGGAAGTGTGTTGCTGTTGCCGTTGACCATTTTGCGGCGTTGGTACATGGCCTCCATGGTCTTGAACCATATGCTGTCATAGTGCTTCACGCTCGTCTGGAGATCCATTCTCCTCCTCCCTCAATCCTTAGCAACCACTTCCCCTTTGTCAGTGCCAATGTTAAAATTTGTCATATCTCTTTTAATGGTATCCTTGTAGCAAAGTTTTGGTCTTCATCTTGGGCTCCATGCACTGGTGAACTCCTCTTATAGGACATCATTGGGGATGCGTCCATTTTCCATCCCGTGTACATATCCAAGCCTGTATGATACGTTGTTTACAACGACACGATGGGACATGCTCAAGAGGCCAAATTCCATGAATAGCTGAAGAGAAACTAAGCCAAAGTAATGATAAGCAGAACCGGCCAGTTCTCATATAGCGAGAAGGAAAGAGTGAGTTACTTAAAATTGGAGAATTTGATATAGAGTCCAGAAGGCAGCCATGAGGTCCAGTGGAAGATAAGGATCGAATGAGTCACAGCTTTACATCCCACCTTGTCTATATATTACATCCTTGTCTGTACCACATTACACAGCTTTACATCCCACCTTGTCTATGCTGGCTCGAAGAGCCAAATGGCCTCCTCCTGTACCTATTTTCTGCATCACCTGATCTCATTGTGAGTGCTGATTCAGAGCAATACAGACAACCCAAATCTTTCTCAGCCCGAAGACGACACAATAACTCAGTGAGCCAGGCAGCATCTCTGGGGAACATGTTCTCCAAAGATGCACCCGTACCTGCTGAGCTATTCCAGCACTTTGTGTCTATTTCTGGCTGAGAAAAACACTCTCCAAAGATGCAGCCTAACCCGCTGAGTTATTCTAGCACTTTGCGTCATTTTTGTAAGCCAGCATCTGCAGTTCCTAGTATCTACAACTTTCTCAGTCAAGGTTGTTCAACTCAGAATGATGGGACCACACCTTTTTGAAAGCCTCGAGTGCTCAAATGACACCCCAGCTTTTGGCAACACTGCATGTGCCTGTTCCGCTGTGTATATATGCACATCATTTAGATGAAAACACACAATACATGTATTATTGGAGACAAAATGTAATTACTTAGCACTCTTAAATATTGCGCAATGCAAATAATCATAGAATTGTACAGTATGGAACTATGCCATACAATGCACTCAATCATGCAGAGTAGTGGGCATCCTACCTTATTAATCCCATCTCCCAGCATCTTGCCTAAGTGATTCAAGTGCTCATCTAGACATTACTTAAATACTGTCAGCAACCCAGCTTCAACTATGCTCACAGGCATTGCATTCCAGACACTTACCACTCTGTGGATGAAGAAGCTTCCTCTCGTACCCACTCGTATCCTCTCGTATCCCCTCTAAATCTCTTCCTCCTTTCCCCCAAATCTATGTCCTTTGGTTTTATCTGCCTCTGATAGGGGGAAATGTATCAATAGACAACAGGCAATAGACAATAGGTGCAGAGGTAGGCCATTTGGCCCTTCAAGCCAGGACCGCCATTCAATGTGATCATGGCTGATCATCCCCAATCAGTACCTCGTTGCAGTCTACCTTCTTCATACCCTCATAATTGTATTTACTTCAATCGTGTTCCCTCATTATCATCCTCCACACCATGAACAGACCTAGCTTTCTCAGTCTCTTCTCATAACTGAATCCCTCCAACCTAGGCAATACCCTCAGCAACCTGAGCAACCTTGGTACTTTCTCCATCTCTGGAAAAGGATTCAATACTCCTGCTGAGGTTTGACTGTTTTACAAAATTGGAGCATAATCTTCCTATTCCTGCATTCAATGTCCCAACTAATGAAGGCCAGTATCCCATATGCCTTTCCAACCATGTCATTGACCAGTAACTGGAACATAACAAGTTTCATAAAACTTGTTTATACAAGTTTGTATATAAAATTATGAGATAGGGTAACCGTTCTCTCAGGGTGCAAACGACCAACATTAGAGAGCATTGCTATAAGTGAGAGGGGAAAAGTTTAACGGAAATGTGCGGGGTAAACATTTTACACAGAGTGTGGTAGGGGCCTGGAATATATTGCCAGGGGTTGTGGTGGTGGTGGAGGCTGATACGATAGTAGTATTTAAGTGACTTTTAGATAGGCATATGGAAGTGCAGGAAATAGAGGGATATGGATCATGTACAGGCAGATGAGATCAGTTCAACTCAGCATTGTGTTTTGCACAAACATTGTGGGCCGAAGGCCCCTTTCCTATGCTGTACCATTTTATGTTCCACGTTCATGATGACACAATACTGCCAACTCTTAATTCTCTGTAAAAGGCCTTGAAAGATTTGTTGTACAAGTTCTTTATAGGTGCAAAGTGTTTCGTTACTACATTAGATTGCATTGTCGTTCATTCTAAAGGATAATCTCTTGAAAAGGAGATTTGTACCATTTTTACGATTACCAATCTTTCGAAGGGGAGCACAAGTAGAAACTGACACAACAGACCACTTGTTTGCAAGCTCAGCTGGGGAAATACTGAAATATCGAGAGACAAAATGAATGGTCCAAGGGTGATCTTTGAGTCATCCCCACCATCATCTAGCCAGCTCCTTGCGCCTAGTGGTGCAATTAACAGAAAAGTCAAAAGAAGGGAAAGCAAATGCAATTTACCTAATCAGAAACAAAGGTCAATTGTGTGCACTTTCTTTCCTCTTGACATATATTTAATTAATAGACAGCACCTCAAATCTGAAATGTAATGTTTAGTGTAATTGCACAATGATGGGATTGAGTTAAAGAGTTTTAAATGTAAAAGATTATCCTGTTGTGATCCATTAAGTGCCTGCTTTGTATCATCTACACTGTTGTGCTCGATAACCTCTGGGCAAAAACCCATTTAATAACAGTCCAAAGCTTAACTAGAATATTCCATAAAAAATATATTTTTAATAAGCAATGAAGAATTTGCCTTAACTGCTCTGGGCTACACTGCAGTTGTTCTTTATCATTCACATTCTATACTGATCTTTTGGACTTTCCCTTTAATCAATCCAAGAGGCCTTACTTGCATTATAATGGTGCTATTTCCCCAAAAGCACTGTGAGGAGAATCAATTTTCCCTGGTCTCCACATACCAAATCACATTAAACATACTCAGCTCATTTAGTATTTCCACCTGACAGTCACGATCACAGAATATCCAATCATTATAATTAGTTTACATTAAAGCATACAAGGTAAAATAATTGTGAGTCCAAAATGGACCAATCGTTTCAAATTAACTTTATAGCTGGTTTATTGACATTCTTTAGACTTAGGGGTTTGTTCAGTTCAACTTTTATGGATCTAGATACACAGGTTAACAAAATTGAAGTAACCTACGCTTTAAATTGGAACACACTTTTTTTCCTTTTGGTTATTAATTTAATGTTTTTGGTTGTTGAACTTTTATTAGTATTCTTCATTTTGGAACTATCAGTGTTAATTAAAGACTTAAGAATCTTGTTGTGCTCAAGGCCTGTCAAATTGTATTTAATGAATAACAAGAAATGCAGAAACTCCAATTGATGTTAGCTGCCTGGAATTCGTGAAGTACCACTCGATGATGCATTCTTGTTTCCATTTTGGTGTGTGAGTGCTGTTTTACTCAATCTGCAATGACAGGTCAAACCTCTCACCATCACACCTTTCTGAACCTGTCACTAAAATTTAAAGGATTGTCACAGACAAAGCTGGACCCCCACCCCAAAGACAAAAACAAATAATATTTCACTGATTCATAGAGTTCTGCAACATGGAAATAGGCTCTTTGGCCCAACTTGTTCAAGCTGACCAAGGTGCCTATTCAAACAAATCACATTTGTCTGCATTTAACACATATCCCTCTAAGCCTTTCGTATCCATGTACCTGTCCACATATTCTTCCTGTCTATTTCCTGTCTGGGTTACCGGGCAAAGGAAACCCGAAGGAGGAAGCGTGGCGATGCCAGGCTTCACCCTGCAGTTCATCCTTGCTTCGATAGGAGGCGCTGGTCTCAGTTTTATCTTGGTGGTTCAGCTTTGGGCTTGAAGAGGCGGCGTGGCGGTCTTGGAGTTATCCTAGCAGCTCAGTATTTGCCTGCGTGTGTGGATGCAGTTCTTTGTTATCCGTCGACAAGAAAAGACAGTGGTGCCCCAGGCCTGCCCCGGCCACCTTGTATAAGCTCAATAGAGGCTCAGGCTGTCTAGGGCTTCTGCCCAACAGTGTTTGCCAATGAAGCTGGGCAATGGCCTCCCCTGGCCTGTCAGCTGGTGAGAGGGAATCAGAGCAGCACGGGGCTGCTTTTACAATACCCAATCACGTGGCCTCCACAGCCGTCTAAGGCAATGGATTCCACACATTCACCATCCTCTTTCTAGTGAAATTCTTCCTCATAGATGGGTGTTGAGTCACATATAGGCTTGACTCAATAAAGGATGTCAGATTTCCTCTCCAGATGTTCATTACTGAATGAGATCATATTTAAAAAAATTGAAATTATTAATGGAATTTAAATTTCACAATTGTTATGGATTTCATCTCAGGTCACTGGACTTTCAGTCAAGGCCTCAGGAAAACAATATAATCTCAGAAATTAGCCAATGCACCCTACTACATTCAGTCATCATATGCCTTGGATCCTTCAACCATGCCACAACACTGTAACTCTTCCCAAGTGCACCTCATATTTCGCTTGGGTAGCATACAACCCAGTGGTATGAATATTGATTTCTCGAATTTCAAGTAACCCTTACATTCCCCTTCCCTCCCCCACCCTAGACTTCCTGCTAGTTTCATTGTTCATATCCTTTCATCATCACCTCTTCCACAGCCAACAATGGACCAGTGTGGGCTCCAACTTTCTGAATGCTCTGATTTGTAGTTTTCTAGTTTCCCTCTTCCCTGACTCTCAGTCTGAAGAAGGGTCTCGACCCAAAACGTCACCTATTCCTTTTCTCCAGAGATGCTACCTGACCCGCGGAGGTACTCCAGCAATTTGTGTCTATCTTCGTTGTAAACCAGCATCTGCAGTTCCTTCTTACGCACATTCTTGGTGATTGTCTGAGATGCTTACAATGTTAATAATCCTCTTTTTGTCTCATTGATGTTACAAATTATATTTTCATTATATTTGTATTATTTTCTTCTGCAACCTCTATAATGATATTTTGAAAACACACCCTTAAAAGTTTAATTGGATATTATTTTCCACAGAGCTTACTGTGTTCACCCCAACTATTAAATCAGCTCAAGTAAATTGCAATAAAGCAACACTATTATCAGTATTCCCATTAGCTTCATGAATTCCTCAGATAATTTTTGCATCAGACCAACATTTGGACAAAAATTATCTCTGACAGACTCCAATTTATTCCACAAAGAAACAATATTAAAATTGATTTGCGCGCACCTTTTGTCAATATTATTTATTATCCTCAAGATATTTTAGTGTCAGAAATATAAAATGGAACAAAGAAAATTAGGTGCAAAGCAACCATTTATATCACTAAAGCGCATTTTGTTTTTAATCCCACACCCATTACCACCTTATATTGAGTTTTATGTGCATTAACCAGACAGCTTAAAAAACCACAGAGGGAGAAATCAAAACAAATTATTTCAAAGAATGGAAGAACAGTAGTAACATGCATGGAGATAAGAAATGAACTTGGGGAGAGACAAAGAAAGATATTAAATTTCCCCATGAGTGTGATAGATTTACAACATTAAGGCTAAGCTGGTGGGTCTGTTTGAATCTGAATTTGTTGCTACTGTTGGTTTATCTCCTTTCATGTAAATCTGACATTTGTTGCATATTATCTGCTAATTATATTGGATATTACAACCAGGAACTAGTAGACTGTTCAATTTCTTAAGTCGATTCTGCCATTCAACACCATTGTGGTAGATTGAATCCCCAGAGTTTCCACCAGTCTAGGGAATGGTGCTATCCCGAAACATCACATATCCTTTTCCTCTAGAGATGCTGCCTAACCTGCTGAGTTACTCCAGTACCTTGTGGTATTCTGATTCCATATTCCTTAAGGACTGCCTAACAAATGTCCGTTGTTCAGAGGTTTGAAATGCTTAACAGGGGAGAGGGGAGCACGTTTTCATTGTTTTGAAATGTTACAAAAATAAGCAATCTTCACTTTGGCAAAGGCTTCGAAAGTGGAAACAAACACAAAAAATGATAGAAATATGCAGGAGGTCAAGGAAGTGCAGGTCAGAGAAAATGTATCCAACGGTGGAACATTGTTGATGTTAGCAGATCTTATAGAGAATGTTCTGTTGAAGGGGAAGGCTGGTGGGGTGGAAGATAGAGGCAAAGGGAACTCCACCATAGTTTCAGTTGTGGGGAGAGGGGCCAAGGGCAATAGTACAAATAAAGGAATTGCATTTAAGAACCCTTTGGTGGCCATAGTAAAGGAAAAGAGAAAACTGTTAAAAATTATATATCTTGGCTCATCAAGATAAGAAAATGCGACATGGTTAAGCTAAGAGCACAAAATTGGAATATGAAGCAAAGTTCAACCTTTCCAAAAGTACAATAACATGGCTGCTGAAAATCTGAAATGAATGAATTCTGATGAAGGGTTCTGAACAAGTGCAAAATCAAGGACTAATAGAAAAACTAATCAACTAATCTGTAGTTCCTTCCTACACAATGGAAAAACTAAAGTCTGTGGACAACAGGAGAGGACTATTCCAAAGGGAGGAATCTTCCATTGGAATAGTCTCTGATCTTGGCCTCTGATTCAGATGTCGAGTAGCTTCACTCCATCTAGACAAAATAGCCAGCATGATTTATTTCCTAGCCACCATCCTAAATATTCATTGAATCTATCAGCAGTGCACAGTGGTTGCAGTATGTACTATCTGCAAGTTGCATGTTGTAGCTTGTGCTTTTAACTCCAACAGTACCTCCCATACCCATCCACAAGAGCACCAGGAATATAAAAGGCCACCATTTTACCTGTGCAAAAACCTTTCCTGTCATCTTCCAGTTGGTCTTGGAAATATATCTCCATTGCTGTATTGTTGCTGGGTCTAAAGTCTATTTGCTAACTTGTCTACTGTGTATAATTTGGCTGTTGGGGAACTGTTAGCCTTCTGTTGTTGTTTTTTTGCTCCTGCATGTGATGCTAACGTCATTTGACTAAAACGATAGTTGCATGAATTAGCGTGTATCGGCATGGAAGCAGTCTCAGCCATACATAATTGTGACAAGAAGACGAAGGGCTGCTTAGAGTCTGTGCATGTTCACTGGCACATATACTTCCCACGCATATGATAAATGGGCCAGTTAACTCAATTCACCAATCAGTTGGCTGTCAAGATGTCTTCAAGCTCACAAAATCAGCAGTCAGATGTAGCTTGATGCATCCTCTCACTCATTGAAGCCCAGCAGCCAGTAAATCTCAGTGAAGAATCCAAGTCAAACCTGGCTGTCGTGGATATATGCTTTAGTAGTTTTTGCCGCATCCGCAAACAAAGGGGTAGGTTGTGCTGGCAACAGATTATGAGGTTGTGATGGTGCAAGAGAACACTTTAATGCAAATGCACTAACAATATTTTGTTGGCTGTAAAATGCCTTTGCACAGATGATATCCGTCTGTGTGGATCCCACCTGAGCCCTCTATCAGTGGAGTAACTCATCCTGGCTTTTGTACTCAAATTTTACTTCGGAGTCACGTGAGTGACTTCGTGAAGACCCCGCCAGCACGCATGCGCGGCATATCGACGCGCGCACTCGCACCGGCAGGCTGGGGGGGGGAGTGCGCTCTCTCCTCCGGCTCCTTCACAAGACCGGCAGGTAAGTATTACCTTTTTCTTCACAGCATGGACAAGGGCCGGAGGACGACGCTGTCGAGGAGCTGAGCTGCGGCCAGCCAACGGCCCTTGTCCCCGGAGCTGCAAGGAACGCCGGCAGCTTCAACGCATGGTGGGGGCAGGAATGCGGAAGTCGGGCGCTCCCGCTGATTCAGGGGCCGACTCACCCGAATGGGTTACCGCTCCGGAGCTGGATGCAACGGGTCCAGACTCCGAGCCCCCGTCTCCCAAGAGAAGAAGGTGGATTACAGGTACGTGGCTAGGGGTCTCGCTATTTACAGGCAACCTCTCCCCGAGCTCCAGAAGACCCGAGGGGGCTGGGCCGGGGGAGAGCCGCACGACAGGGGAGCCGTGCAATGTGCACAAACGTACCACAGCCAGGGAATCTGCCGTAGTGCAGCCTGGCAACATCACTGCTGCGTCGAGTAGGCCTGCCGGAGCAGATACCGCCGACAACACACCCCCGTCAGGCTGCGGTCAAGGGCGGAGGTGGCAGCAGGAAGCGGTCGGTCAGCTCAGCTCTGGGAGCGGCCGACCATGCGCCTCCACGCTAAAAGATGGGCAAGAGTGGAGGTAAGCCTGCACGGACTCCGGGGAGCCAGGTTCCGGGGGCCGGCGCCGATTCAACTCACCTGCCTTCTTATCAAACAGGTGGGCCGCCACAGTCTGGGAGAAGACAGACTAGCGGAGAGTCCGTGCGGGAGTCGTATGATCCTACTTGGGCTGTAGGTCACGACGACCTGCCATTGGACCCTAGACAGCACCTTATGGAGGTGTGGTCCGATGGTGGAAGCCCCAGTGAGTTCGCAGGGCCTGGGGAAGTCGGCTTGTCCGCTGCATATAGCAGGGACGGTCGCATAGAGCGGTTGGAGCTATTAGTGGTGCAACGCCTCCAGCGGGATCGGGAACGAGAAGAGCGGGACTCGCGGGCATCCACTAGCCGTGCAAGGACACCACTCAGCACCTCATCGTCTCCAGCCAGAAGCATTAATGATTGCCCAGCTGCTGTGTTTGAAGACGACCCGGGACAGCCAGTGACCGCTGAGCCAGAGCATGAGGAGGATATGCTGGATGTGGTGAGTGAAGTTTGCCGTTTCCACCCAGACAGGTGAACCCCTGCACCACGAATTGGTGGGCACCATTGATTGCCTAATTACGCACCAACTCCGGAGTCAGGTTCTCAATAATACCTTGGAGAAAGGTTCTCCACGGGCATAACGGCGTTTGCTAGGACCCTGGTCGGGGATAATGTGTCCAGTAAACAGCAAGATGCACTGGCACTCCTATGCAACGCCCAGTATGAGATAAACTGCCTGCGTAAGAGCTCCATATAGCCCACACTCAACCCCAAATTCGCGGGGTTGTGCCGACCATTACCGCTCCACCGCCGCATCAGTTGTTTGGAGACCTGTCCAAACAGGTGAAGGGACTGGACAAAGGAGGCCAAAACAGCAGGCCTCATGAAACTCCATCGGCCAGAGTTCACCCATATCACCGGCAACAGCCTAATACAACCTGTGAACCAAGGCTGCCGGATAGGGCACAAAGATCCTACCTACCTCCATCTCAACAAACACAACGACCTTTTAGGGCAAGGCCAACAGCGGCCTGCATGGAAAATGCGGCCGCCGGCCCATCAACCTCCATAACGTCCACCCGAAGCACCGTATGTACGGAGCCGCCGTTAACTATGGAGGTAAGGGGGTCTGGCTCCTCTCACGCCGTAGTATCCCTCCTGCACAAATAGGTGGGCGATTGCGGGCTGCCTTGGACATATGGGGAAAACTGTCACCACAGATGAGTTTATTTACAAAGTGTTCAAGGGTATATAATTTGTTGGAGGTATAAATTCCCCTACCCAGCATTCGCCTCGTAGGAATTTACTCTATCCCAAAAAGAGGTGGAGGCAGGGCATGCTGAAATTATACGGCGAGCAGAAAAAGGGGGTAATTGGCATAACCAAGCATGGACCTATTGAGTTTGAGTCTAATATGTTCACCAGCAGTAAAAAAGAAGGGGGATGTCGGATTATAATAGATTTAACTGAGTTGAACACTTTTGTACAATATACCCATTTCAAAATGGATACTTTTGGAACAGCTAGGCAGATGCTTTACCCAGGGTACTTTATGGCATGCATAGATTTGAAAGAAGCATGCTATACGGTGCCCATCGCTGAGGCTCACAGGGAATTCTGAAGTTGTCTGGAAGGGTGCATTGCCTAATGGAATCATCACAGCCCTAGGCTGTTTACCAAATTGGTATTTACCTGTATTGGCTCTTCTCCGACAACAAGATTATAGTGATGGCATATTGGATGAAATCCTTATAGTGAGGCAGACCCTCCAATTGGCAATTCAAGGAGTGGCTGCAACCAAGGCTCTGCTTGAGAAGCTGGGGTTGTAATCCATCCAGACAAATCAAAACTGCACCCGGTACGGGTTATGGATTATTTGGTGTTCACCCTAGACACCAATTTAATGAAGTTTATCATCCCAACTAATAAAGCTACTGCTATAATAGAAGAGTGCCACAATCTTGCTTGCGCCAGGGTACCGACCATTTGGCAAACAGCAAAAGTTATTGGTATTGGTAACTCTAAATTGGTAACTACATTCCCAGCTGCACGATTCGGACCGCTGCACTACCGAAATTTACAAAGATCAAAAATCACAGCATTAAAAAACAAATGCTGGCTGCTTTGATCGGCCAATTCGGTTACCACCAGAAGCTAGAAATGAGCTACAATGGTGGGTAGATAATATTAAAGAATGTCATTGACCTATTATAGTGAGCAACCCTGATGTTGTGCTACTAACTGACGCAAGCGCACCAGGCTGGGGAGCAACTGGTACGATGTCCAGTTGTGGTGGCAGATGGAACTCTCATGAGTCTACATTCCTGGAGTCACATGGGATAAACTATATAGAAATGCTGGGGGCATTTCATGGACTGCGGGCTTACTGTACTAATTCACGGGATTACATGTCCGCTTTCGAATAGATAATGCTACAATAGTGGCTTACATCAATCATAGTGGTAGTATCAGGTCGCTAGTTTGCGATGAATTGGCTAATACAATTTGGCACTGGTGCATTGAAAGAAATATTTGGATTACTGCGACCTATTTGCCTGGGAAGCTTAATTCGGTGGCGGACACCAGGTCACGTGTCTTCAATGACAACATTGAGTGGATGTTGAACCCCCAAATTTTGGAGATATTATAGCTCATTTTGGGACACCAGATATTGACCTATTTGCGTCCAGGCTGAACCATCGAATACCAACGTATGTGTTGTGGGAACCAGACCCTGGGGCAATAGCAATGGATGCGTTTTTATCCATTGGGGGAAATGGTTTTCTACGCATTTCCCCCATTCTGCCTCACCAGTCGGGTATTGCAGAAAATTGAACTAGACTCTGCAACTGGCATATTGATCATTCCCGACTGGCCATGCACAACCATGGTACCCGATGGTTGTAGAAATTTTAAAACAACCATGGATTGGGAAACATCCCAAATTGATTACTCACTCCATTACGGGGGGGGGGGGGGGTCAGTCATCCTTGCCATGGTCATTCAAACTTGTTGGCCTGCAGGTTCTGAAAGACCACTCATCCGGGCAGGCATCTTGTTAAGAGCCATAGACCTTATCGCCGCTTCATGCCGAGAATCAACTCGGAAACAATACCTCACCCAAATCAGAAAGTGGGAGGCATTCTGTGCCCGGACCAACAAGTCTTCCAACTCGGCAACAATACCTGATGTGTTGGAGTTTCTAGCAGGCCTCCATTTCGATGCTGGCCTCAGCTACAGTGCCATCAACAGCGCCAGGAGTGCGCTGTCCTCATACCTGGATATAGGTGTCGGCTCCAACCACCTGGTGTCTAAACTAATGAGGGGAGTGTTCAACACCAACCCTCCACGACCCAGATATACAGTAACGTGGGATGTGGGGATTGTGCTGACCCTACTGAGGAGCTGGGCTCCAATAGATGAGCTACCATTGAAACAGCTCACCCTTAAGGTGGTGATGCTTATGGCACTGACTACAGCCCAACGAGCCCAGACGTTACAGAAACTGCGACTGGACAGCATGGTGGCCACCCCTGGTCAAATAAATTTCTTTGTCAAAGAATTATTAAAACAGCACAGGCCAGGGGCGCATGGGCTGCAGTTGGAATTTCGGGCGTACCCTGTAGATGCCACTCTCTGCATAGTCACCCATCTCCACCACTACATCCGAGTTACTGGAGTTATCAGGATGAAGGAACAGGGGCTCCTCATCAATCATAAACCTCCGCATCATCGGGTGACTACACAGACGATCGCCAGGTGGCTCAGGGTGGTGCTGGATGCAGCAGGAGTTGCTACTAACATTTTTAAGTCTCATTCCACCAGGGCTGCATCCATATCAGCGGCGAGAGCCATGGAGGTGCCCATGGACCACATTCTCGCCACCGCGGGCTGGGCCAGTGGGAAAACCTTTCAACGGTTCTATAACAAGCCTCTGGCCGCCCCTGCGACATTCGCAGAAGCTATCCTGGCTACCGCTCAGTAAATGTCTGGCCCGATTTAGTGGTTTGTTGTTTATTTGATTAATAAATTGTGTTGATTTTTCAGTCAGTTTCGACTGAACTCCATTAACAGCCTTCCTCCATCAGACTGGCGGCAGTGTGATAAGCATGGACGTTGTCCAGGGTGTGAAATCACAGAGCTTTGAAATCTTCACGAAGTCACTCACGTGACTCCGAAGTAAAATAGTAAGATTAAACGAGAACTTACCAAGTTTGAAGGTTGATCTGTATTTTACGAGGAGTCGCGGTGAGGGATTTCGTGCCCACCGCTCCCACCCTTTATCATAAGGTCAACCAGGTAGTTCTACGTTTTCATCTTACTATTTTTTAGTCATGGTTTGGTTCTGTGATTCCACACCGCTGCTTTGAAGGATGCCGCGCATGCGTGCTGGCGGGGTCTTCACGAAATCCCTCACCGCGACTCCTCGTAAAATACAGATCAACCTTCAAACTTGGTAAGTTCTCGTTTAATCTTACTATCTTCTTGCAATAAAGGCCAGCATACCATTTGCCTTCCATGTTGCTGGTTGAATCTGCTAATGTTGTGATTCATGTTCAAAGACATCTTTGTCTGAACAAAAACACATCAACTTTCATCCTCTCACCATTTAAAAAAAAACACATCCTCCACAATATTTTTCTTAAACTCTTATTTCTCAGTTCTCTTTCCCCAGTAATGCTGAAAGAGCATATTGCAGAGTGTCAAAGCAAAGTGGCAGAAGAATAGTTCTATTCAGATTGGCTAAGCCTGCAGCCAGAATGCACTGAATTCAGAAAACTAACGTTAAAAGCATCAGACAACTGTACGGTAAAGGCAGCATTCTGACCTTCACCCATTAAAAATTGACCTTGCCTCATATGCCAGGGGCCACAGTTTAAGAATAAGGGGTAGGCCATTTAGAACTGAGATGAAGAAAAACTTTTTCACACAGAGAGTTGTGGATTTGTGGAATTATCTGCCTCAGAAGGCAATGGAGGCCAATTCACTGGATGCATTCAAAAGATGGATAGATGGAGCTCTTAGGGCTAGCGGAAGCAAGGATTATGGGGAGAAGGCAGGAACAGGGTACTGATTGTGGATGATCAGCCATGATTACATTGAATGGCCACGTCGCAGGATTGGAAAATGGAAGTATCATGAGCTAATTCTGCTACCACCATCATCTAATGCAACAAGTGATGGCTCCCACCAATTGTTGCCGGAAGCTTATGTTCTTTTCAGGACGGATGATGACAGCAATGTCAACATTTGAAACATGGACGATGGACACGAAAGAAGAAGACATTATCAATCCATAAAAAATAGCATTCTTGTTTTGTTTTCAAATCTGGATATATTTGCACAGGTTTTAGTGTAGATGAGCAAAAACGGCATCATGGACATGATGGGCTGAAGGGCCTGTTTCTGTGCTGTACTGCTCTATGACTGAAGATCATTACTGGAGTGAAATCCATTCAGCAGCCTTTCCAAATGCTGATAAACCCGGAACTATCTCCTATCAAAGTACCTTTGCGATGATAATGGGCAAAGCATCCAACCAGGTGGAATTCCCTTTGGATGATAATGGATTAACACATCGACACTGAGAAGAAAACAGTTTACAGGCTTGGAGCAAACAGGTATGATTAGCAGAATGCTATGCCAAACAATTGGCACAGGTGTGATTTTCAAGTCACAGGAAAGGAACATTTCTGATGAAAGTTCAGCAACTTGATGGGAAAATGTGGAAAAGACATCACCTGTGTATAAGGGAACGGAAAATAAAATATTGGTATTTGTAAATGCAATAAACTATCAAAGTAAAATTGAGTAATACTACTTTCCAAACCTCAATCAGATTTATCCCATCCAGATGGGTTTAGATTCAACTCTGGAGTTTCAGTATCAGAATAGAGGGGAGGATATCTACCTACTTCAGTGATCCGATGGATCCTATTACAACAGAAACGGTGATTGTTTAAAAGCAGAGGTAATCCTACAACAAGGAGTCCAATCAGAAGTGGAGAGGTGCATCAATCATGGGAATCCAAATCTGGAAACTAGTGAAGAAATCTTAATGAAATGCTCACATTATTGCTGAAACAAGGAAACACCATGGTGGTTTACAGAAAGGACACAAAGTGCTGCAGTAACTCAGTGGGTCGGACAGCATCTCTGGGGAAAATTGATTGGTGACATTTTGCGACCAGACCCTCCTACAGACCCCTTCTGACCCAAAACCTATTCATGATCTCCAGAGATGTTGCCTGATCCAATGAGTTACTCCAACACTAGAGTCTGTCACATTATTGCTCTTTAATTTAAACCAGGGGCACCCCAAGATGCAATCTTTCATTTATCTTCCTAAGTGGTTGTATATCTTTCCTTCCAAAAAATGTTATTACAATATATTATTGACATATTCAGCCCTCTAAAACAGCAAGGATTCCACTGAATGCACTGAAAATCATTTATTTCAAATTTAGAATGAAGTTCCCGCATCATACAAAATTGACCAGTTATTATTGGGGAAATTATTGTTTAGTGAAACAGGGTAAAGAGTTCTGACACAATTCACCTATGGGAGATCAGAAAACACCTTATACGTTGATTTACTGTTGCTATCTATTGCTATCTATTTAATAAATCATAAAACTAGTATCTTGATCTTGGAAGACTTATTCTCTTCTATTCCTCAGTTTCATTTAAAATATTGGACATGGATTTTGTCTTAGTTGTATTCTCTGAACAAGTCGTGTTCTCTGGATGTTGAAAGGTTGAAAAAACAAAGACGTAGAAAGTTCTTATGATTGTGTCTAAAACAGTGAAGCATGACCAACTAATACAGGTTGCTACCCACCTTTAACACCCAAGGGCATAGTACATGATCAAACAAGAACATGGTACTCAGACTCATATATAAGTACAAGGAAAAATTACTTGAAGCACAGCCAATAAGGTATGTTTTAAGAAGCATCTTTAGAAACGACAGGAAGTCAGAGAGATAAGGAACTATTGGGAATGAACTTCAAAAGTTAGGTCTTTGGTTTCTAAGGGTATGGCTGGGTGGAATGGAAAAATTGCAGTAAAAAGTGGTGTATATCCACATCATGAGCTGTTATTTCTGGGGGGGGGGGGGGAGGAATAAGGGAGTAGCAGTGAAATTATTGGAGAAAATTGTAAGGTTTAGATCTATCTACATTTGGAAAAGCATAGATTCATCGGGGATAGTCAGCATGGTTTTGTGAGGTGGTACTCTTGTGTAACAAACTTGACTGAGGTTACGAATCTGGTTGATGAGTGTAGAGCAGTGGATGTTGTGTACGTGGTCTTCAGTAAAGCTTTTAATGAAGTCCCACTTTGTTGGCTGATCCAGAAGATTAAAATGCATGGTATTCATGGAGACTTGGTGGAATGGATTCAAAATTTGCTTGGCCATAGAAGTCAGAGGGTAATGGTGGAGGTTATTATTCTGACTAGAGGTCTGTGATTAGTGGTCACTGATTAAGGATCAGTGCTGAGACCACTTTGGTTGTGATTATCCTTACATAACCTAATTGTGTCTGTGCGTGTGTGTCATCACAATGCACTCGCAATGTAGGATGGGACACTGGGAGGGAGGGGCATTCAAGTGCTCGTGGTGAACAAGGAGAGGTGGCAGCCTGAAGACCGATGCCCGATGGGGAGGGTGGTGCTGCGGGCCGAGCCCGTGGCCTGGGCTGGAGTCGAGCCTGGTGCTCGAGCTGGAGAGAAGGCCGAACCCGGGGCTTGGGATGTGTCCATGACCAGGGCTGAGATAGAAGCCGCCACTGAAATCAAGGACAAGCCTGGATCCAGGGTCAGGGACCAGCCCGGAGATGAAGTCAGGGCCTGGACTCGAGCCCAGGCTGATGGCTACAGTCTACAGCCAGGGCCGGCCCGAGTACGAGAACGAGGCCAAGTTCCAGACCATGGTGTTGCTCTACAACCTGGGTAGGCGCTGAGGCAGGGAATGGGAGTGAGGGGAGGAGAATGAGGAAAATGAGAAGGAGGGAGAGAGGAGAGATAGGAAGGGTAGTTGCCATGTCCCCCCCACTCTACCCCTCCCTCTCACTCGAACCCATCCCTCTCTCTCTCTAACCCCTTTCCTCTCTGCCCCTCTCCCTCTCTACCCACCTCCCTCTACCCTCCCTCTCTACTCCCCTTCCCGCCCCCTTCCTCTCCTTCTCTATCCCCCCCTCTCGCTCTACCCCGCTCCCTCCCTCTCTACCCCGCTCCCCCTCCCCTTATCTCTCTACCCCCTCCCTCTCTACCCCCCCCCTCTCAACCCCCTCTCCCTCTCTCCCCCCCCCCCTCCCTCTCTACCCCCTCCCGCTCTAGGAATTGAAGAGGGAGGGTGGAGTAGTGAGTGCTGAGGAATGAGGAGAAATGAGCCTCACCAGCGCAGTCGGGGGCTATGCATGAGTGGTGCAATATTGCGTTGGGGGAACAGGTTGTGTTCGGGTGAGTGGTTGAATCTTGCGTTGGGGGAGCAGACCCAACTGGTCTGCACTTGGTCTAGCGTATATATAAACATTCCAAAGACGTACAGGTTTGTAGGTTAATTGGCTTGGTGTAATTGTCCCTGGTGCGTATAGGATATCATTAATGTGCGGGAATCGTTGGTCAATGTGGACTTGATGGGCTGAAGCATCTGTTTCCACAATGTAAACTAAACATACTTCTTGTTCCCCACATGATCAGCAATAGGACCATTGTTCTTGATAGTATTTTTTTTATTTCAACTTCAAAATACATGGCATCACCTCAAAATATTCAGATAATAGGAAACTCAGAAATATAATAAAGAGTGAGCAGGATATTAGTAGACTTTGGGAGGACATTGACAGACTGTTAAAATAAGCCAACGTATGGCAGATAAAACAATGCAGGCAAGAGTGAAATTAGGATAGAAATCAGAAGAGAATATATGAACAATTTTTAAGTGGGTGTGAGCGCAGAGAGATCAGGTTTAGTTTAGTTTAGAGATGTAGTGCAGAAACAGGCCTTTCGGCCTACCGTATCCATGTCAACCATTAATCCCCGCATACTAACACCATCCTACACATACTATTTACAATTTACCAAAGCCAATTAACCTACAAACCTGTACGTCTTTGTAATGTGGGAGGAAACTGGAGCACCTGGAGAAAATCCACACAGGTCACGGGGAGAACGTTCAAACTCCGTACAGACAGCACCCGTAGTCAGGAACGAACCCGGGTCTCTGGCGCTGTAAAGCAGCAACTCTGTGCAGGTATATATACAGCAATTATTTGATGTTGGCAGGACTATTGTGAAGCCTGTTAAAACGGCAAATCAGATCCCAGCATGCATACAGGGTATAAAATCAAGAAGGTTGTGCTGAACCATTATTAAACACTCCTGGCCTTTAGCTCAGATATTGTGTTCAGTTCTACATAACTCACTTTGTCAAACCTTTACAAATGTTTGGTGCAGTTTTATTAGAACGGTGTCAGGGACAAGGAGTTTAAGTGGGAGACTGTAGAAGAGCTCTTCTCCTTGGAACTGAGATGTTTAAGAGGTGATTTGATAGAGTTCAAAATCATAAAATGTTTTCACAAAGTAAGGAGAAACTGCTCTCACTGGAGAATGGTCAATAAATAAGGAATATTGGCTAAAAGTAAATTATGAACATCTAGAGATGACCTAATACATCAATTCATAAGTTCATGTTCTAGGTAGAATAAGGCCATTCAGCCCATCAAGTCTACTCTGCCATTCACTCATGCCTGATCTATCTTTCCCTCTCAACCCTATTCTCCTGTTTTCCTCCCAGAACCTCTGACACCCTTACTAGTTCAAAATCTGTTCAATCTCCGCCTTAAAAATATCCATTGACTTGACCTCCACTGCCGTCAGTAGCAATGAATTCCAATTTAACCACCCTCTAACTAAATCTGCGGAATTCATTGCCACAGACAGCTGTGGAGACAGCCATACAGCAATTAATGCTGTATAGAACAAGTTGTTGATCTTTGATATGCGTACAAGCAGACTAAGCAGCAACTTTGGTACTGAAATTGCTGGTGGATGGTTGGTGGGGTAGTCTTTGTGCTAACTCCATGTCATTTTCTAGTTAACTTTCCTCTTGCTGCCACCTTTGTTCAGGTTTGTGTGTTCAGCTCATTAACGTCCTCCAGCCATGAACAGTTATATTAAAGTAAATGTTCATCTTCAGCATTCAAGCATGAAACCTACCAGGTCAGAAGTGAACATTATAGGTTTGAGCAGAAAGTACTCACATTATTAATAGAATGAAAAATTAGCAAGACAGCTTGCGCTTGAATGTAGGATAATCATCTCCATTCTCTTAATATTCTACTTCCAACCAGTGAAGAGGAAATTCTGACTCATTTGCAAATAAATTGCAAAGTCTTCTGAGGGCTTTTTGCACTGCGTATAATGTTGGCCCATGGTTCCTGATATAATTTCCAGGATGTTCCACATCAGAGATCTTAAGATACCATTTACTCTGCCTGCTGTCGTTGCTCCTTAACTACAAAACATGTTTCCCTATTTATTCTAGTAAGGTCAGCTGCTTCATTAGAATGTTGTTCCAATCATCAATGCTTAATTGTGGCTTCATTTTGATTAGAGCGTGAAGATTGTAATTATGCGCATTACTGGCAAATCATCAGGGGAAATTGCATCTTAATAAAAAGAGCACCGTCCGTTCTGGTTTACCAATGTTTAATATTAGATTTATTTCAATTGAGGCGAGAATAAAATTGCGTCCTATGGATTTATGCGGAGTTAAATTCCAAAATTTGAACGCTGGAAATGACAAGTAAATTGCTGGGAACCGTGGCCTCCCCAATCAAACTGGAGAATGACAATTTAGAGCTTCCACCATTAAAAGCACACAAAAGCCTTGTGCAAACAGCAATGGTATGCACCACTTCTCAAGCCACCCACCTGCCTGCTCCATCATGCAACTTTAGTACGATTCATGGCAAATTCTGTGCATATCATGTGGATCTTATCTGCCACTTCAGAACACATGGTAGTGGGGTGGAAGCAAATCCCAAGAGGCAACCCATGAAGAAATGGTTTACTTCAGTTGGGGCAGTTATGATGGGTCACAACTTTCCTAGCAGGTGCTGCAAAGGAGGGAAGGGAGAAGCCATTCAGCAGAAGTCTCCTATTGCCTCGCCCACCATTTCATCAACTGCATTATCCCACTTGAATCTGTCTGCTGACAATGTTGCAATGAGTGCAAACACACCCTGAAATATCAACTTGCATAAAGTCAAGGGATGTGCCACTGAAACCATAAGTAAGTTCATGTTCATAAATTATAGGAGCAGAATTTGGCTTTTCGGCTCATCAAGTCTACTCTGCCATTCAATCATGGCTGATCAAACTTTCCCTCTGAGCCCAATTCTCCAGCCTTCTCCTTCTTCTTGCTTTTAAAGTGCACAACCTAAAGTTGTAGGGCAATTTGTTCTATTTGATCTATTTGTTTGTGCACATCGGGTTGATTGCATTAGTCGAAACAGGGTGGACCATGTGAAGGTTACAATCCCCCACCCCAGCCTTCTCC